>JAYKKI010000005.1:9997500-10597500 GCA_039881145.1 Druceiella hillmani | reverse complement strand
AGCTATTTATCCCCAATGCGACTCATCGTGTTCAACCGCTGGACGTTGGATTATTTTATTCCTTGAAAAAATGTTGGCGAAACGATGTTCGTAAATGGGGTATGGAAAATTGTAGCAAGAAAATCCAGTGTCCAGGCTTTTCTATAATAAAATTCTACAGAAATCTCTGAAAGCGTCAGTATCACCGTCGCTTATTACAAACGCATTTTTAACATGTAGACTCTTTCCGTTTCATGAAAATGCAATTGATTATCCAAAACTAGTGAAACAAATAACACATGTTGAAAAAACTGTTACTAAAGAGTCTTAAGCGAATGTAACATACAAGAAACAACAACATCTCACTACTTATTACTTGCGGTTGAAGCGCGTTTAGCTCAACATATTGTAGATAACTTCAAAAACGTCTTTTCTGAAACCGTCTTAAACAAAAGATATCTTGAGCTGTACAAATTTTGGAAAAAATTACGTACGGATGATAAAGTCACAATTAATGATTGTTCAAAATACAATGCCAAATGACCTCAACTCTACTATTTCAAATATCAGAACTGACGAATAATTTGAGTTTAATAATGATGTCATTTGATCTATTTCAGAAAAGAATGGCACCTTAAATTTCCAATCTCAACCTAATAGTACAGCTGCAAAGGAAAGCGTAATAGAAGGCAATTAATCAGTACAGCAGCAAATGAAAACTTAATAGAAGAATATCCGCCCCATATTTACCGAAGAGCCAAATTATAACCCGAAAACAAACGTAAAAACCTTTGCCAAAACGTTGAAACTGATTCTTGAAATAAAACGTCGAAGTATCCGACGCCGTTTAAAAACGCACTTTATTGACCTGTTGGTAACAGTAACAAAAGAAAGACTAGTACAGAAACCAAACATCAAAGTAAAAAACCTAAAATTTTCCCAACAGTTGCCAAAAGTGATAAATTTATGGAATACCAAAGAAGAGTTGAGGAAGAAAAACAAATCAAGGAAAAAGAGAAATGAAATAGAGCTCAAAAAAGAAAAGAAAAACTTAAAAATCAGCAAACTAAAAAGAAAACTAAAACCACAGCTATTGCAGTATACCAGGATCAAAGAAGATGAAGAATATCCAAATGGAGGATATGTTATCGTTCAATATGAGGAACATTTTCCTGGAATACTAATAGACAATGTCGATAATAGCATAGAATTGAAAACTATGACAACGAGTGGATTTTTTGGAAATAGCCAGAAAAGGATGATATTCTTGTTTACGAAATTACTGACGTCATTCGTCAAATTAAGAGTTCTACATTAGTTTCTAATCGAGGTTCTTACAATATTCCTCAATTTAATGATCTCAGCAAGAAATGTCATAGTTAAACATTAGTTCCTATTATACCTGCTTATTCAATGATCTCTGTGAACTCAAATAACTATTCATACTAGTTTATTAACTGCTATAATTACTTACTATTTATTATTAAGTTTCTATAATTAATTTCAATTTACATTGGTTCGATTTTTAATTTTTTTTTATATTAAAGTTCTTAAATTTCACATTATCGTTATATGCGGTTGAAATTAATGTTTATAAAATAATTTTAATGAAAATTATGCTATCATTTTAATTTTATTTTTTAAAGTTGATTTCGGTTCAATTTAATGTCTACATGAACATATTTACTTAATTCTTTTAATTACAATTTGTTTTAGTTATTTTGGTAAAAATGTTATGTTTTGTTAAATGTGAGCAATATGCCTTTGACCACACCTTCGGGAAATATGGTCGTGAAGATATACAGAAGATATTATTTAATTAAACTTGTAATATTGTAACATTTAAACAATAAACTTATAACAACAATTAAAACCGGGTTTTTATATCAATTTCCACTGTACTGGAAGACAATGAAGTTCATTTTTTGCAAAACAACACGGGCGGTCGGAATTCGGCACTTAGGCGTCGGATTTACGCAAAACACTATTGGGCGGTCGGGAAACGGTGCTCCTAGCATTTAATTGAATCTGCATTGAAAAATAAAAATTTTGATATAAAATCTACCATTCAGACTATTTTATCTAAATATTCAAGAAAGAAAAATATATGACCAAAAAGACGTAATTTTTATAAAATGTTATAACTCCAATTTTTTTTTCTTTTGAGAGACTCGAATGTAAAGCGTCGATATGCGGTCGGAATTCGGCCCCATTGCATAGAAATATTATATACCCTTAAGAGTTGAATTTTTATCTTCCTGAGTATACATAAAATACTAGTCGTGTTCTTGCACGTAAAAGGTGTTTTTCTTACGCGACAGTTATTAAAATTACCTGTAGATACCATGTAAGATGGTGTCAGTGTCAGTAAATATAGTAATAAATTAATAAACTTTTGGTTATACTGCTGTCCTTTCTTTAGTCTGAAATCAACATAGCCCACATATTGGAAGTGTATTGCATAAAAGTTGTCTAATAAATATAGAATAGTGTATTGCATAAAAGTATCTAAAAATATTCATAAAAACAATACAGTGTTTAGTTTTTTTTTCAAAAATTGAATCTCATATTCATTCGCAACATAATCTCCTTACATTCAATGATGTCCTTTCGATAAGGTACTGTACTAATATATTGACAAATATTCAATCAAAAGTTCTTCTTTCTGTCATTTTCAAGCGATTTTGATACTTCTTCCATGATAGTTATTAAAAAATGAGGTAAATAACTTGTGTTTATTAAAATCTCACGTCTTTTCGAATTTAGTTTTCTTATCCTCATTTAGTTCTCAGTGGTATAATAAACGAAATAAGTCAGTCGTCAAACCAATTCTATTCGCTCATCAAGATTATCTATCCAGTACTATCGGATAGCGATAGTTAGATTGCCGACACAAAGGTCACGATGAGGTCAAGTTAACCATTTCCTCAACTGTAAGATCGAATCTTTGATAAGAGTAAATTAACTAGGAAACAAGGGCAGGTATCAGAGAAGTCGAAAGCATTAATAACGAGTTCGTTTGGTATAGGACGTTAGGAAATCGATGCTTAGTTGCTGACAGAGACTGGAAAAATATTTTTCTATTATTCAACATGCCACACATATGATTATAAGTGTAAGATTAATTTTGCGATTAGGTCTTTACACGTCTAATTAATAAGTTTATATATAATCAAAAAATTTAAAGAAGCCATGAAGACAATTTCGTCTTGACTTTTTTCTGAACGTTGTCATATACTAAGCAATTTTACTCGCCTTTGCGGGGGAAAGATTTCCTAGAGTCTGGTAGATAGTAATGATATAAAGAACGTTTAATTTAATAACTTCGTTATTGAATTGAAAACATTTGGAACAAAGTATATACCGACATCTGTTGAAGAATTATAAAACTTTGCGTTTATGATGGTTGCTTATAAAAGAAACAGATGTCGCTGTTATTTAATTGAATAAGAATTTGTTAATTAATTGAGTAGCAAGCTAAATAATAAGATTTGTTTTATTTTTATTGAACGCGTTGACAATTGGTATTCCCTATAAGGTGCAAAATTGCAATTTCATTAAAATCCGTCAGCGGTTTTCGGGCGATGCGCGCATAAACACTGTCTAACCTAAGTAATATACGCAGGACTCTAATCTAGCAAGATATTTATTTTTGGGAGAATCCTGTGAATAAATGAATAATGTAAATCTCACTGTAGTAGTTCAGTCAAAGCGACAAATAAAAAATATTTTGTTTCCATAAAAAAAATAAAAAAATATACTGTTTTCCTTTTGTTTTTAATAAAACAAGCAAAGATAAAAATCCTGGCCGAGATTACATTCGAGTAACACGAGAATCTCTATGATTACTATGCTGCCTAATACTTATCAATTTACCTTTTTCATTTAACTTATATATTTTTACAATTTTGCCACTTTTACCATCTTACCATTATTACCGCCTCTAAATTCTATATCTAAATTTCTCTCGTTTTATACAGAAATTTATCCGCTTTACAAGTAAATTTCCATCAAGAACGAGAGAATTACAGCATAAAATTATCAATGGAAAAGTACAATCCATCCAATATTGTAATTTGCCAAGTTTGTTTGCAGATGTAATTAACGGAGCAGCCTTTAACAGCGTCGGAGTATTCTGTTTATCTCGATGTGCCCATCTCTATCTGACAGGCTATCGGGTAGGCAATATTTTAGCTGGCTGCGAGTAATTAGCCCTTTCCGAAGTTAAATTAAGTTTTTATTTACAAATGTGTTGTTTGTTTCCATGAAATGTTCGTAGGCAATCGTTGGAAGTTAAATTATAAACCTTCGCAGAGGTCATTACAACTACGTTTACGTCTGCGTCTATTTTGGTGATTGTTATAAAGTTTTGAAAGGTCTTTTTACTCGGTGAAATTCTTTGTTAAGTTTAGGTGTAACACTAATTTTTAGCAAGTAACATTGTTTAAGAAGGATTGATAAATTTATTTCAATAGTAATTTAACTTGTATTTACGAAAAGTTTAATATTAACTTCAACTAACAATTTTGTTTTTTATTTACATTTTAAGTGAGATTATTATTTTATGTTGTATTGTGGTCAAGTTAAAAATATAATCTGATTCAATAGCATTAGTCTATATACTACGGTGCAATATTTTTGCAGTTTAACATTTTTCCGAAATTATACATTTATTAAATTAATAAAGGAAATATTGTAGAAAAAATGATACGTTATATTTCACTTAGCTTAGTAAATAATGCACTAATTTTATATTACATACGAAAATTTAATTCTTTTTGCCTTAAACTTTTTAATTTTTAGGGTTCTCTCTCCTGAAATAAAGAAAACGGTATACCTAAAGGATCACTTTATTGTTCGACCTTCCGCCCGTCTGTCTGTAAACCCCTTTTTTCAGAAACGTCACGAGATATCAAGTTGAAATTAATATCGTATAATAAGGTTTATATCTTAGACTTCTTGAAATCAAATTGACAATCAATTCAATTTTCGTAGTTCACGCAGCGGATACCTATATATGGCCTTTTGAAACATATTTATTTGTTATTTGTACTGTCATCAAAACCTATAAGGTACTCCCCGTCGACCTATAATCCTGAAAGTCGGTATAATGGGATATCTTATAGAACAAGTGAAGGGAAAAATCCAAAAATCAAATGTATAATTCAATGTGAATTATATTTTTTTTTGGAAATATGCATCTGTGAAAGATATAGAAGGCGATATATTTATGTTCTACAAAATTAAAATGTTTTAAAAAGTTTAATAGAAATATTAGGTACTATTAAATACTTATAAATGCTTAAATGTGTACGGAAACCTCGGTGTGCGATTCCACTCGTGTTTTTCTAAACTATATCTTTTCTTCCAGAGCTCAAATGGCGGACTCAAGAAAAACAGGAGGTGAAATATGGTTGCATTATTTATTTTATTTATGTACAATGTCGGTTAAAAGTATGATTTTTGTGGAAAACTTGCCAATTTCCTGTCTCTGTATACAAATTTATAAGATGCATTTATAAATATAGAGTAGAATTTTTAGCTGTTTCCATTCAAAATATATCATCATAATATTTTTATTTCGTGTAGATAATTATTATTCTCATCAGTAGTTCAATGTTAAAAAAAAAATTGAAAAAAGTATCAAAAAATGGCTACGGAAAAGTGCAAAATTATTCAGCATTTTATTCTAATTTTCAAAGAGACTGATTATTTTTCAAAACCTTAAACATATGCACCCTTATTGAATTTTTTATAATAAAACCTCGCACTGAGTTTCCTGAACCTAACCATGATTGAATAACAAGATAATAACGTTCGATATACCCGCAAAAGAAATAACAATTTTCAACATGACATAGTCAATTTGCATGGCAATTTATTCTAAAAACCCATTTTAAGTAATTTTCCAATTTTCCACGCAAAAAAGCGAACAACGAATGATTTATATACATATATACAATCCTAGTGTCGCCGGTTGGAAATGTTTTTCACTATATAAACCGATTAATAAACCGTTAATTCTACAAATTAAGATATATTTTCCTTTTACATGATTTATGGGGTGCCGTACACTTGATTTGTAGTATGGCTATTTGATACTCCCTTATATTGCCAAGGGTCTGTCTCATAAAAAAGAAATTGATAGCACCAGCCTCCCCGTTAACGCAGGGACACATAATTTTTAAACAGTAATAACTGTTCTTTGTCGCTGGGCAAAATAATAATTTTTCTCCTACAATTTTTATGAAATGCGGCCATTACGAGGTGATAAAAAATTTGATTCATTTGGAGATAAAATTATTTTTAGTAATTGAATTGTGACTTGCATGCAAAATTGGCTGATATCATAAAATAATCAATCATCAATAGGGTATAATTATTGAGCGACAATCGAAGAGAGCAGAATTATATTATTGAGTAAAATTCGAGTTTCATTAGAGGAATTATTCTGTATGTCAGATTGCAAATAAGCCTATTCGTTAATTAATATCATGAGAAATGTTTATACCCAATTCTTTTAATGTTTTACTTCCTCATATGCTAAATTTGGTAGCGATTCGTTGCTCGGTTGCAGTTTTATTATGTAACAAACTGACCGACAAACAAACTTTCAGTTTCATAAATTAGTAGTGATTATGATGCCGGTGACTAACTCATATCGTATTCATTAAGGTGGACAGCTGTAACATTACATACTGCTTCAATGGAAATTGTTAAAGATTTTGTTTGATTTTTTCCCTTTACTGAATAATAACGTACTGAATAGGAACGTTTGGTGCCGCTATATTTATAACTTTTTAATACTTCAACCAATCAATTCCTTATTTTGTATATATGCTGAGTTTACTTAATTACATTAAGTAAACTCACTTCAAATTCGCTGTCCAATTGAAAGCGTTTTAATACACATTCTACATGTTACTTTAATCCACTTTACTTTAAGTTACCGACAACAGCGAACCTGCCCAGAAATTAGTATGAGAATGTCCAATCAGCCTTTACAGTTGTAATGGACGTGAATTAAATAGCCTTAAAGGCCCATAAGTAATTTCCCAATTTGCGGTCTAAAGGGTCCAATTTGAATTAAGATTAAGTATTGCGGGCCGTTGCCCAAGACTTTGATGAGTTTGTACAACTGAGGGATTACGAAGTTAATTAATTGTTAAAATATTAATGCTGCCTCTTAGGGGCGGTCGTTAAGGTAAAAGTTAGAGGGCTATGTATTTATAGGGTAAGTGAAAAGCGGTTTAAATCTATATTACTCGAAAATGATTTTCGTGACTTTCATCTAATATAAGAAAGAAACTCTGTGTTTTTTTTTCAGTAACAAAAATGTAGCACTACAATATGTTACTAAATGATGCGACGTTTATATTAAATCGACAAAATATTTTAAAATATTTATAGAGAGGTGTCCCGACAATCTCATTGAGTTAGAAACAAATCCCGTCGCCCTGATCAGAAATCCATGCATAATTTAGCAGCATCAATTTGTCATTTACGTCCATCATTGCAAAGCCTGATTAAGGGGAGACAATGTAATGGATACTCTTGGCAAATGAACTGAATTCTTTATGCGAGTGTTAGCAGTGCATTTATTTCATTAAGAGAGAGTATATCGATAAAAGTAGAAAAGCGATCTGCACGTTATTGCAATACAATACGTCCTCTGATAATTATTACTTCGTCTAGTAGATACTGGTATAAATGCGAAAATCAAAATTGTCAACACTTAAGTATACTTCTAGACTTTTAGGGATCTGCTAGAGATTATTTTTGATATAGGTTCATGGGTGTATCGCATTTTCAAAGTGAAAACCGTAAACAATAAGATATTAAACAATAGCAAATTTCGTGAAACTCATTCAGCAAGACATTTACTTACTTACTCTTATATAAATAATTGAAAGATAATAATAAAAGCTATGCGTATAGCATAATTTAAAATAAATAATTAAAATTTTTTGAGATTAAGTCTAAAGAAGACATTTTGATTTTTTTAGAACACAAAAAACGCGACGTGTATACACTCACCCTATCCATATTCGGAAGAAAAAACAAATAAAAACTGTAGAGCAGCCATAACAATAAGATGCCGTGCGTAAGTCAAGTCTGTTTGTATAAATTATATTCCCAGCAGCTGCAGGCCTCCATCCGACAGTAGTTAGTGGTTAACAAATATCGATAACATATATCGATAATAAGCAAATAATGAATAATGTAGGAATAAAGTTGATAAGTTTGAAGTCAAGAAAAATTATACCCACGTACATATATTCATGTTGCTTGGCAAGAAATTGTATAATAATGTAGTAAGATTATTGTGATAACATACCTCTTTTATTATCATGACAACACGAGACTTAAGTATTAGCTGTTCAGTTCTTGTAATGCTATGAAAATATAGACGTTTTGATAAGTGAGATGACCATATTTCATGACAATAACTATTTTATTTGACGAAATCTTCGTTAAATAAAATGGTATAAACATTAGAAAGTACGTCCTTTGCCATAAAAGTACAAAATAGCGTTGTTCATAAAAACAACACTTATATTTCCAACAAAAGCCATTCCATATTTTTCTATTGTACATTAGTCGAAAGTACTTCCTACAATTCTAGTTATATCTATTTACACATAAAATCACCTAACCAATCAAATATTTATTAGAAGAACATCGAACGCCGTAGGACCGACTTTATATTTTTTACCAAACTACGAGTAACTTGATAATCATTAAAATTATTAACCAGAATTGTACGTAACAACTAGCTTTGCCCCGCGGTTTCATCTGCGTAGAAATGTATTAATTATGATGCCCCTATCTGCCTGTCTCCTTCCCCAATTATTAATCGAAAGTACGGGCTTCTTTAAAATGTGGGATTTCTAACACAAGAAGTTTTTGAAATTGTTGTAAAAAATGTCGATCCAGAAAAAAATGTCGTTCCAGAGATTGGTGCGAATAAACAAATTTTTCCGCTTTTTATTAATATATATTATCATACAATGATTTTTTAATAAACATGTGAGTTAATTTACTGCTTATGAAAAGAATCACCCATATTTTCAGTCAAACAAGGTGATAATAGCTAAATAAATCGATACTAGAATCTTTGATGAAAATCTACAAAAAATTCACGACATATATTGCTGTTTATTACAAATTATCTGTCATGACCCGTTTTTTTTTGCAAAATTGGCCCATGGAAATAATATTGAGTTAAAGAAACTAAACTACCTACATCAGAATAAGGTTTCAAAGAATTGTATACGATGATAAAACCTATAAAAATATGCTTGTAAGTATTTGATTAATTATTACAGATATTTGTTATAAGCGCTTTTACGGATATGTATTCATATATGATAATAAGTGAATAGTAAATAATTTCCGCCTCAGCAGACCTAAGTAGCAGAGTAATAAAAGTAAACATTACAGAAATAACAAAAACTTGATAAAAGTTTGGATACAAACTTTTATTAAATTATACATATTTTTATTTCAAATAGTTACATTACTAAAAAGTTAGACCTTAACAAAGTTATATTTTCTTTTTTTGACAACTCTAACAAGAGTTTTAGATGACCACTGTCATATGTACTATAGGTACAAAGCCCATGTTATCTGATTTATGTGATTTTTGTTCAATTAATATAAAGCAATAGATTAATCCCTAAGTACCCACTTCTTTGCAAAAACATTCACCCTCATTATTTAACATTCTCAAAAATGTTCCCAATAACATAAGGCAAAACTCACGTTCATTGGCGACATAGCTCAATAAAGCTATTTTGTACTTAAGTCTATTTGCGTACTTTAACATCTTAAAACATTGATTGAAAACGAACACGGATATTTGATTCAGAATGTTACACTTCTATTTGAATTCTGTTATTTAGTCATTTGGCAGGTTGATATAAACCAGTAACGTTAAAGATATAAAAAATATATTGACACTTTTTGACTTGTGTGCTTAGGTCTATCATCTCTAGAATTATTAAATGAAAAACGCAGTCACGGTTACTTTTTCTTCGGGACAATGCCAGAAAGGACTGTTAATGTAAACTAAAAGCTAATAAAACTCCATCTGGGAAGAATTTAAGTTGTACCAACATCTAATTGTACATCTTTGTTCCATTTTATGGTAACTCAATATATTTACATTTTCATTATATTGACAATAAGCATAAACATATCGATATATTCCATCACTACGTAATAAAGGCAGCCTTGTTTACAGCAAGCACGTGGGTTACAATAATAACAGAGTATGTCACCATAAACCAAATGATATTATTGGGGGTTTTTCTATCTGGTATTTTGTTACTGCTGTTCATTTTTTTATCGTCTAATATGATTGGAATCGAATATTGAACTTTTACGAAACATTAAATTGTAAGGTTTATCAGCGATATATCGTTTGAACATTTTCAAATTATTTTGAATGTTTGAGAGATTGAAGTATCACAAACTCGCTTGGAATGTAAATTAACTAAATGTTAATCCAATCTCCGACATTAATAATAATGTAGATATTTTTAAATTTTGCGCCCTTATCATTGTAATTTTAAAGTTAAATTCTTTATCCTCGGTAAAGACGAATCGAGGATGAAGCCATCTTGAAATATGTCAGAGAGATTATGGGAAACTAAGCAACATCGAATTCTGTCTACAACTGAGAAATCGCATGGAAAGCCATGAGGCAATGGTTTCTTAATTATATTTTTCTTGAGTTATATGGCTCTATTTGTGAATTTTTTTCTTTCTTTCTTATCTTCGATATTTTAATAAAAAATATCGCGATTTCATTTTATAGATAATTTTACACAGAAAAAGCAGGGAAAGGGAAATTGAAACCCGATATTTTGAGACGTGAAGAATATAACTTTTTGGAATGTGTAATCCCCTCACAATTTATTTATAAGTGAATAAATTGATGATCTATGTTCGCTGAGTAACAAAACAGAGTTTTAAACTGAGTTTTTTTCTAGATGGGGTCTGAATGAACCATAATTTATCTGGATGATAACTAATTGTCAAGAAAGACATATGATGAGAAGATGTGTATATATATATATATATATATATATATATATATATATATATATACAACACATTAACAACTCACGTTCACATCCACATCTTTAATATGAGGTTACAAAAATGCAAGAACAACAATGTTACATTAAAAAAAGATAAATACTTTAAAGTGCATTTTGAGACTATCATAAAAAATATTTGTTCAATACAAAAGTTGAAAATTATGAATAAAACGAATTTGAAAAAAAAATCTGAATTCAAAGGAATAAATGGAACAGGTAAAAGTGTATTTTCATTACTATTAAACCGCTTAAATAAACATTTTTGCAACGGAAACAAAAAAAAATTTAAGGTCATTTGGACAATTTTAAAGGATAATGAAGAAACTCGTCATAAAGTAAAACTACAATAAAATTATTTTTACTGTATATTTCGTCTCCAAAGTCAATCGGAAAAAGATTGATTGAGTTGGAGCAAAGAACTTTCCAGATTGAATCGCGCATAAATTGAATTACTTATTGCTTACTAGATAAGTGTGAATATGTTAAATTGTTTCAATAACAAGATAAAGAATTGAGTACTATTCTATATAATTACTAAAACAGAAACAAAAAAAATTTAAATTTATTTGTATATTATTTGAAACTTAGTTTTTCACTACACTATCAATTATATATAAATAATCTTTAGAAAATTATTAACTTATTTTTGTTGAGTTTGTTTTGTTTCAACATATATTATCAAGTATCTTATATATTGTTATAAGATTGACTTATTGCTACAAGGGCAATATTTTACAGACAATCACGGTGAGGAATTTCAACAATCAGTTCTCAGGTATAGTGCAAAAGATTGTGATTACAATACAAACTGACAAAAGTTTCTTAAATAAGAAAAAATATATTTATAATAAATATAATAAACATTACAAAAAATAGTCTAAATTAAATATGTCGCTAGGTACGAGCTATAAAGGAAACAGCACGTACGAAACGATAATAGCTTAATAAAGAGCAAGGTGCGGTACATTTTTAGGACGAATTTTGAAAGAATTTATGTTAGGTGCATTTCTAAAGCTTGATTCGAATATATTAAATAATTACTTTCAATTATTCATAGCAGTAAATTTAGTTTAATCCTACTTAAGATAAAAAAAACAAAAATTTCGGTACCCAGAATCCTGCGAGTCGCCTTCCTGGTTCTCATTCGACACAATCTGTTCCAGCATCTGTATCTTCAACATGATCAGCTTCAATCATGAGTAGTGTCTTTCATGGGTTATGACAAAAAAAAATTAGGCCACTCACAAAAACATCGTCACAAAACCACTTCACAAAACAAACATATAATTTCGTATAAACTTCACTGTTTCAAAAATAACATTTAAAAGTTTTCCCTCGCGACTTTTCACATCTTTATTCATGAATCGATTCAAATAGACCAAAATAATAATTATAGTTACACTAGCATGTCAAATTTTAATTTGCAAATTCTACAAATATTAAATAAAATCTAAATAAAATTTAAAGAATATGCAAAACGCCTTTACATGATGGTTGTATACTTTTTATAAGAAAAGGTATTTATTTATTTTCTCCGCGAGTTCGGCTAATTAGATTAAAAAAAAATGCTAATTGCACGCAGTCGCAATGGACGGCACACGTCGAGGGCAATTAGCAAGGCCGAGAGCGATTTGGACGTGCGAGATCGCGCGCGATGCGGCGAGCTATATGGCGTATCTCGGGGAGATGAATTTAATAATTCACAGGCGTCATGTGAGACAGGCGATCTGTGGACAAAAAAAAATATGTTTTAGTAATTTATTTATTTATTTATAAACTTTTATGTATAATACATATGGCGGACATATTGCTATATGAGCAATCTCTTTCAGTCAACTATAACAATTTGTATTGAAATTTAGTTGGTAGACTGTAAGAGATTTTACAATGAAAATTCTTTATAAAAAAGTATAAGTAAAAAAAACTATTGACATGATTTGGGATGGGAAAGACAGGAAAGAACAAGGACACAAAGGAAAAGGTTTCAGGAGAGACTGGACTTTTTCACTCGATCTTTGAAAATATTTAGAGACGTGATTTTCCTGATGTCAGGATCCAGGTGATTCCAAATTTTTGCTGCTTGGACAGTGAAGGATTTTTCGTAAATGGTAGAGATGTGTTTAGGAATAAGTAGGGTGAGTGAACTTTCAGATCGTAGCCCAAGGCCATGAGCAGACAAATCATTAAAATTGCCACTAAGATAATTTGGGCTATGAGGTTTTTTTAATATATTAATAAATATGATAGATAACTATTACTTTCGGTCATTTGATATAATTTATGACTTATAATTGTACCACATGATGACAACAAAATTATGGAATGTGAGGAAATATTTTAAAATTTTATTGACGTCATCATATAAAGCAGAAAACTAGTAGAATTGTAGTATTGAAGTAATAAAATGTCATGAGAATGTGGATAATTTTGTTACAATATCCTTCTAAATGCTGGAATTGGCACAGCAAATCGACCATGGCTTCCCAATAGAAGGAAGTTATTAGGTATGAAGAAAGATAAAGAATTTCTTTCCTCTAAGATTCAAGAAAACGGCTCGTGAAAATTATGTATATTATTTAATCACATCTAAATTACTAAATAGAATTTAACAAAACTTAAAAGCACATTAGTTGATTCTAACTTATATATAGACTTTAATCCAGAGACTAGTATAATTCCTGTACGAAAGTCGGTGTTTTTACTAAATAATGGAAAATGAGTACTCTAACAAGCCGATAGATGATGCAATGAGTATATTAAATCTATTACTCATGTATCTTGAGAGCCCAATATTAATATATACCGCTTTGATCAAAAATTCGTCATGGTGCAATTACAGGAAAAAGCAAATAAATTCATAAGGAATATTACCACCTTGAGTCGTAAAGAATAATATTAAGTAAAAAAATATTCTATAATTTTATGCATAAAAAGGTTAAGATTTTCTTTTACCATCATATTGTGTTTATTTAATACAATGTAAAATAAGGCGATGTACATTGAGATATTTTTATCTTCTTCAGTTATTAACGCCAAATGCTTAATCCTTATTTCTTTTTCTTGCTAACATAAACCAATCTCTAAGGTTACGTAGTTTTTATCCAATAACCAAGAAAATAATCCATTACGTCCTCTCTTTTTTACCAATGAGTTTTGATTTGTATTTACAAGATGTTATGGTCGTAGGGAATACAGTTTAAGATCAAATCTTGTTTAGTGATACGGTGCAGTGAATATAATTATTTTTGAAAGTATGCAAATGAAAATAAAATCTAACTTTTCAACCAAGGTTTTGAAAAATCGAAATAAATCTTAATACCAACCTTTTATTATACATTTTAGATTAATCTATTTCTGTTAACTCACGCCAACAATTGTAACGTACGCCAAATATAGTGCATACTTATATTTGTTACGTAACCTTAATGTTCAGTCTCGTTGACTTCTTTGGCTATTATATCTATGTCTAATTGAAACTGATTTATTCCAGATATTTCACTTCAACACATTATAATATGAATGGTGTCAAATGAATAGTTTATACGGGTATAGATTTCACATGTAGCGGAATAACGATTATTTTTTTAAAACGTTTTACACTTCTGAATTTTGTGTGATCGACGGGTAGGGTTGTTCATTTTTCTACTCTAAATTTTACAGTTTATAATAGTAATGATGTAATATTAATATTTATAATATTGCTTATCATTAAAGTTTATTAAATAGATATAGTGATTACAGTACATAATTTAACAATGGAATGAATGTAATACAATGAGTTCCATGAATAGTCGTCAACTGATTGAATATATATTTGTGCCAACCGTATTTAATTGTCAAATTGGTTTATTTACAAATATTCTCTTTTGGAATGGAATGGAGTATAGTATGGTATCTCGTTGATATCCCAAGCCGTTTCTGAGGAAAAAAGGGCTTTGACAGACATACGGACGGACGAGCGGACACTAAGTGATCCAATAAGGGTTACGTTTCTTTTTCATTTTGAACATAAAATTGACTTAATAGTGAGTTGGCGTCGTATTAAATAATATTTTTAATAAATAACATCCCATTATCTTCTATAATGCCGTTCATATGTTATCCATACTTAATACGGAATATTCAGTCGCATGCTCAATGTATCCGTATTAAGTACGCGTTATATAGAAACTGCACTACCGAACCGTTATGACTAAAATATTATATATGAAATAAAAAGTTAACGCTTATATTGTAATATTAGTCTCATAGGAATCTAAACAATGGAGTAGATTATCGCCGAAATAAAAAAAACCTGTTTGAGCTAAAATAGTTTTCCTGAAAAATTCAAGCGAAATTTCAGGTATCGACATATTTTTAAATTTATAGGTCATGTAATTTTAGCGCCTAAGACAGAGGGGCTAAAGACAGAGGGGTTTGTATGTCTCCAAATTCAAGATTTTTTTAAAATAACGGCTTCTTATATATAACGCCATAATACACCTGAGGATAGGAAGAATTAATTAAAAAAAATATACTTACAAAACTGACTTTCGAAAATAGGAAACTATTTATATGTATAAACCCGTAATAAACCATTTAATATATTTTGGGTTATTTAACGATTTCGACGACGACTATGGATTACCTTATAAATGTTTTATTTTTTCGTATTAGGATAAGAAATAATAATAATGGATACGTGTAATAATATTGTGTTTATTTTAAAACATATTATACAAAATACACATATTTAAAAAAAAACAATTCATCGTCATTTGCTTCTACAATGAGACTTTAAATTCTTTGTAAATCAACTTCGTTATACCGTTAAGTAAATCAACTTCGGTGGAGGCGAAGTTTTAAATATCTCACTATTTTTGAAAAATTAGATAAAATAAAGCTTTTATCAATAACCTTTGCTTAGAGGAACCAATTTTTATACAATATTTTGTTCATAGATACTATTTTAATGATGATATTGCTATAATATCGTTAAGATAAATACAACGGAATATAAGTAAAGCTAACACTCGACATTATGAGGCTTCTTTATCAGATACAGACGATGTGTAAAATTTATCCGTCGATACAAAAAATGCAAAAAATATGCTCTTTTATGTTGTTTTTTTACTTCTACGAGAAAAAATAAAATTCATACAAAACTTGTAATCAAGATTCGCACTTAAACAGAAAAAAATATTAGAGCCAACTTTTTCAAAATAGTAATTTGGTTTTACTTTTTTAGTTACTTATTTTTTAATATAAGTTAATCAAAATCTTAAGTCGTAGAATGACAAAATATTACACTTAGTGTAACTACGTGTAATATCTTATTTTAAATAATTTAAAAAGTATTTTAGAAAAAAATATGATAGAATGGTATAAATCACTTCAAAGTAATCGTTTCACCTCTACCTATCCTCACATAGACATTAGAACTAACTTTTTTCTTTCGTTTAAAAGCTTTTCGTGGTTTCATAACAACAGGACAGTCCAAAAATATTCCCTAAAGGCTAAACCCATCTCACTATTGTTTAGTGGTTTTGTAAATGGCACGGTCGGATAAAGTTTTTATACTGTAAACCTTATTTGCCATTTTGAGAGACGGATTCCTCGGTTCTGTCTTTAATATGCTACCGGAAATCTTGGTAATTTTGACATTTTGTGTACTAAAAATGTATTGAGTATTCTTCATTAGAAAGTTTGTTTTAAATTTAGAAATATCAAATCAATAGTTTTTATTTTTGATTTAGAACTTATGACTAATAAATCAAATCGAAATTGGAAATAACATTAGAAAACTTAAACTAAAAGCATTTTAGTATATTCTAATTAAAAATTTACGAGTCAATAGTACTGGTAAATTAATTACATAGTGTGAATACTAAGATAATACTAGAGTAATGAGGATTCCTGAGAAATTACGGTACCGGAAATTCCCAGGAGTAACCCTAGCGTCAGATAATGAAACTTTGGTAGCGGTATATTATCCGGTACCTGCTAATCCTGTCACGTGATTCCTTATTGAAAATTAAAATAATTATTTAAACTTTATTATTTATTATAATACCACTACCTACACCTCAGTTAAATACAATTGTTAATTTATATTGAAGACATTTTTAAAATAATATACCAGGATATATTTAAAAAAAATAATCATCAATATGAAGAATAGTCCATAGGAACGCTAGAATTGTATATACGTATATAGAAGTGACCTGATATTTTAATTCCAATAATACAATTATTTTGTCTTAATGTAACCCGATAGACCAGCGTGTTAAAATAAATTCGGGGTTATTGAGGTACTGTTTGCTTTTCAACCTATTGCTCACTTGTAGTTATATTTATAGAAACTTTACATATCTATCCTAGAATTCAATGGTTTTTTTCCAATTTATTTAAAATTGTTGAATTATTTCAATAATAGTTAATTTTATTTTAGAGTCAAAGAATATGATAATGATATGTTAACATTTTTACGTACTAAAAGGGCACGTGATATTTTTAGTTTTTTTTATATCATTATCTTTTTTTATCGAATCTTAATGGAATTTTTTACACGTTTCAACCTTAAGAAGAGAAAAAATAAAACACAATGTTTAAAATGTTTTCTCTTGATTTAAAGTTTTAAAAAACTAGAATAGATTAGTATTTTTTGATCCTGAATTAATCTAATAATAGAACACTCTTATTATAATTGAATAAAAATGAACAATCGAAGCTATAAGAAATAATTATTAACTTGAATTAACAAATTAAAATAAATACTCTCGAAAAGTATAAGTTTATCACATTTTTAACAACTGCATGTTATTATCATATGAATTATAATTATAAAATTAATAAATTTTAATCTATCCGCCTATTTCATTTCAATCGCACAAGACTTTATTTTTCTCCTGATAATGATTTCAGACTGGTGACCGTACTGTTTAGCATGATTAAAAAAATAAGCCATTTCTTACAAGAGCTACTGTTAGTCGACTAAGACTATAATTGGCACTACGAGTTGGCACTTTGATGTCAAAGGTTATAGACTGTAAATTTAATCACCATCAGGTATTAAAACTTCTGTGTTAAGTGCTATTATAACATAAAAAAATAACTTGTATGCGCAAAAATATGCTTTATAAATCATGAAGGTTAATTTTACTCAATAGACTTTTTGTGGCTGAGTCGAAATATAAGATTTAATGTTATTATTTACAGCCGAAAAAATATTGTTGTCATTAATTTAAAATATTCAAACAAAAAAAAACAACGGGTTTATTTCTTATAAAATGGGCCTTATGTTACAGAAATAGAATATAATTTTTAAAAGAGCTGGTATTTTTAGAAAATAAAAAAGCAAACAATTCAGCGATTGGTAATCAGGAAAGACCAAAAAAAATAAGATGCAATTTGTGACCATAATAATAAATAAAAAAAGTTACCTTTATAAACGCACACATATTATATTTTTAAAATATCAAGGATTGTTAATGAGAAATAAAAATAACAAAGAGAATCTAATGAAATACATAACAATTTGTTAAAAACCAACGATTACAAAAAAATAATCAGTGCTGCTTGCTTTCTTTAATCTGTATCGTATCCATCGCCTAAATAAATTAAAAGTAAACTGTCAACTGACATTGATCGTTCTATTGTTGTCAAACTTAATCGAGGTTTACGTAATTTTTTCGACGATTCTGTCGAGCTTGTGAGTGTCACAGATTAATGTAGTACATCCACGGATAGAAGACATAACAAGACACAACCTACACTTTATTTTATGTCACCAGCTCAAAGAATTCCGTAGAAATAACATTTGCAAACTATTATGAAAAATAATATAACGTTTCATAAAAATATACCACATTTCTCTTTTGTCTTAATGACCCTTTTGACAAAACTTCTAAGGAGCTAAATTTTTAATGTTCTCTATATAACATTGTCATTTTCATTTTCATTATTTTCCGTAATGAAATGGTAATAACGGAACCCTTATAATTCCATCTGTCTATCTGTCTTCTTGATCATGGGTGTCTCTATGTAATGAAATAGTGGAAATATGAAAAACAATAATATTAGGGGTGGCACTTCATATATGTAACCGAGGGATGAAAAAAAAATCCAGCGTATATAGGCGTGTGGGGGTATCGTTAGATAGTCCTTAAAAATGATATAGAGGTTCCAAAACATAACAATTTTTTTATTTAAATCAGTAATAATGAATGCGCTCCTAAAGTCTTAAAAATAAGTCCCCCACTCTACTTTTTCTAGTGACGTGTGTAAACTTCTGAAAAACATTATGGCGATAGAACTTAAAATAAACTGTAAACGAAAATTAGTTTGAATAAGATATGTTGTGTAGTTTATGAGATATGGGATATTTTCGGTACTAATCCCAGCAATAACTTTGTTTTTCACAGCGTCTTTTAGAAATGCAAACAGTTTAATATTGTTTGGTGATACGAAACCCTTCGTGCGCGAGTCCGGCTCGCACTTGGCCGGTTTTGTTAGTAAATCTAATATAATATTATGTTCAACTGTTAATTGTTTGAACGTAAATGATAGATTTTTTTTGGAGTTTTACCCTTTTAAGCAGTACTGATTACCAATGAACATTTTGAAAAAATATTACTACAAAAATTTAATTAAAATTAATTAATGAAATAAGACCGAATTTTGTGTTCGTTTTTTGGCTTTATCTGGAGTGGGTACTTTTAATATAACACCAATTTATTTTATTTATCAACAACGACATTATTTCAACAACTTCATCTTCCGGCACCAATAACTGAATTTAAATCGTCGGGCAAATTGAAGGGATGCTACTTTGAGATTGGCGGATTTAATATATTTAATGAATTTTGCTGATTTTTGTTATGAATTTCATATTAGGATAAAATTAATATACCAAATCAATGTCAATTCCCACTTCTAAAATATAAATTTTGTGCAATATGTATATGTCCCCAAATTTAAAAAAATAAAACATAGACGGTCATAGGGACTGCCGACAGAAGTGCAAACTTAAAACTATGAAATAACAGTGGTTTTATAAAATCTTATAGAATTTTTAATTTTAAAATCCGCGACAAAAATATTATCGAACTACTAGAAAGCTGTTACCACGCTAGTAAGATAACTCTTAAGTCACTATGAAATACTCATTACAAAATGTATTGCAGAGGTCAAATATTAAAAAAAAAATAATATCAAACGCAAATATTGATACGAATATTGGAAATATTTGAAAATAAATGTTGTGTTCTTGATATCCATTTTTTTATATAAAAATATTAACATATTTGGTAGTCACTGTTGTATTTCACAGAGATCGTACAACCAAAACATAATTTAAACAATGCTCAGTATACACACATTGAATTTTCCACGTAAACAATTTAACTTTATTTGTATAGATATACACAGCACTAATGTTGCACAGCACGTCACTCATTTAACTATAGTTACACTGCTATTATAGCACGTCGGTGACGTGAATTTACAAGATTTTACCCATCCAAAAAGCGTCCAACGCGCACATCATACATCAACGGCGCACATATACAATATGTTGATGTATAGATGTATATACGTGTACAGAACCGCTGCACGTGCCCCAGTCTAATGCCAGAGCAGTAGATGTGTTATATACACAAACACACACACACGCACACACGCACACACACACACGTACATACACACACACACACACACACACACACACACATATATATATATATATATATATATATATATATATATATATATATATATATAAATATATATATATATGCTTTCATTGCTGACCAAGCGCAACACGCCATACTCGTGTATCTTGGATTATACTACTTATTTATAACCGATACCAACATTGAGATTTATTGGAATATATAAAGAATTTTTTTTTTATTTGAGATTTTACTTTAAAATCTCAATTATAATATTTTTGACTAGGTGATTAAAATATATTGAAAAGTTATATACATAATTAATCAAATTGTTACTAGCAATGATCACAGGGGTAGTTTATTTTGATTTAATAAAAAGAAGTCGGAGATCGTATTCTCTACGGGGTGGTGTTCTGGCCGTAGAGAGCCTTAAACAAATATATAAACCACATGTTAAAATCGGTATACAAACAAATGTGTAATATATCGCAGGAAGTTAAGGAATTATGCAGGTCAGCTCCTCGTTACTGACTGCCCCCGTAGACAGAGATCTCCAACGATTAACGCGGCCCGCTCTGCCTTTTATTTAAAAATGTCGGAGCAATTTCGCTTTCGCGATGTAATCTGTGTATAAAAGAAATTATGTAAATAATATGATTGTTAGCAGGCAAACATTTTATATTCTGAGTGTTTTTTGAAATTTAGCTTTATGTAATTGTTTCTTAGTTTATTTTTCAGATATTATAAGATTTATTTCCGTTGGTGATAACAATTTCTGCAAGAAATTGTAGGCATATGTTTTGTTAACTGTTATTAACGAAATTAAAACGATCACAATTTTTTTGTCTTAACTTACGATGGTTAATACAATAATATTATTTAAACTAAGAGAAATCTAATCATATATGTATAATGATAAGTACTCGACGTACTAAAATACCAAAATTTTATCCGGTATACATACGTAAGCTGGACTACTTCAACTCAAACGTCGATTTTAGGCGGCGTTAAGTCAATGACCGTGAAGTCGGCGTAAGTAATCATAATTAAATTAAGGGTAGATTTGATTACTATTAATGTAACATTATATTTTGCTTATTTAATCATTAAAATAATTGAACATAACGTTATGGTTAAAGATTTTTTTTGAAAATCATCGAACGAAATTGCGTCGGATGCAACGCATTAAAAATTATGTTGATAATTTTCGTCTTCTTTTAATTTTAGATGATTTTGGTTTATGTAAATTCGTATATGTGATAACAAAATGACTTAATTAAATTGAAAGAAGTGAAAAATATAGGAATGTTTAATTAGATTCTTTAAATTCATTTAGGATATAATTACAACATAATTCAAATTATAATCATAAGTATTAATTTTATTTTAAGGGAAATGATAGTATTATATATATAAATTTTTGGCGTTTTATAAAAGACACGTACATAATATTCTGTATATATTATATTAAATTGGAGTAAACTAAGTTTATAAAATCAGAAATAAATCATAATTTTTAAAATTCTGTCTTTTAGAATGTAAAAACGTATAGTGGATTAGCAATCACTGACCACGAATTAGTCTAATACTAAATCTATGGAATATAAATTAATCATCGTAGCATATTTCTATTTTAAAATCTTTTTTATACCATAAATGATACATCGTGAACTAAGATTAAATCAAATGTGATAATAAATTTAGTATGCGTGTGCTTATCGCGATTTATTTATAAAGTATTCTTGTAACGCGCATACTTATACCGTAAATATAATTTTCATTTAATTACGCTACGTTATATTATAAATATAAGTTTCATTTAATTATAACCGCAGGAAACGGAAATAACGGTTTGCATTAATTAGTCTACTACTCATATATTTCTTTCATACTTTTAAAAATAATTTTTAAGTATTTATTTCCGTTGCTGAAAGCAATTTTCGCAAGAAATTTTAGACATACGACTTGTTAACCATAATTAACAAAATCAAAATAATCCTAATTCTTTATCTAAATTTATTTACGAAGTTCTAGATATGCATCAAACAACCACCTCAGTCACAAGTTATCACGTTTTTAAATAATTATAATTTTGAATTCCCCTGAATATTGAATGACTATCTTTTGTTAAATGACTATCTTTTATTAAATGACTATCTTTTATTAAATGACTATCTTTTATTAAATTAAAGCGTCTCATAGCACCGACGACAGTTGTATCCGCGATGGGACGCGATGTGTCACTACGTATGACGTTCGTATTCGGCTTCGCGTTAAAATTTGAAATTGAAAGTGACCTATCTTTTTTATCACTAGAAAAAAAAGATAAGTTTTTGATATGATATTTTGTTGGATAATTCATTTCATCTTTTTTTAAAGTATTGTTTAATTACTTATCTTTTTTTAATTACGTTTAATGAAACTACAGTAGAAGTTCTACCTCTGCCGTGCGATCCACGGAGCATACAATTTTTATATCCGTTTCTCTTTCTGCCCACATCGCATTCAACTAAAAAAATCTCTAATTAAATTTACAAGTTTCCTCCAGCATGTTTTATAGTATTTATTAATTATATTTTTAAACTTTGGCGCAACAACATTCCTTTCCATCTTTGATGCGTCAATTGATTTTGACGCTCTTTATGAATTAAGATTATGCGGAGGTAGATAAACAATATATTTTTTTTATTTCGACGATTATGTAAATCCAACATAATAATTTTTTTTCAAATAATGTCTGATTAAAGCAAATTGAATATTATGCAGATAATTGTGCACACTAAATGTGATTTTTTCCTGATACACTGTCTTGAAAATGATTATAAAAATGACAACCGTATGATTTTAATACAGGTTTCTGTATATAAAGGTTACGTACCTCAAAAGAAAAGACGGAATATTTATAAGATCACTCAGGTATCTATCTTTCTGTTTGTCACAACTATTTTTCTTAGGAAGCACTTGACATAAAAACTTAATATATGGCATAGTAATAGAACATATTAACCCGCAAATAACTCAGCAGTTAACACACAAAAATATTTATAATGAATTTTTAGGGGGCAAATTTCGAATCGAAAAAAAATTTGTTTAATTGCATGTATATGGAATGTGTGAGTTATTGTTTGAAGGGATTAGTTTTAAGAGTCTCAAAATTATTTTTCTTAATTTCAGTACATTTCAGATATATGCTAAAAATTGTAAAATAAACATTCTACTTGTTATTTCCCAAACTACTTAACCTAAAATCACAAAGATAGCGTTCTTAGAATCCTACGCAAAGGTTTTATAGAAATTATACCGATGATTCAAAATGTCATATTTTTTAAAATATGCAACATGTTTTTAAGCTTGTCAAAGATATAGGTAATATATTTCTGTTGTGAAAATGTAATATTTGAAAATAATATAAATGAAATACTTTGTACCCTTCAACGTTTGTAAGTGCTTAAATGTGTAGGGAACACTCGTAGTACGAGTTCTAATCGCGTTTGACAGGTTCTTTCATATTATTCATTTATTTTTGTGGCTAATGCACTAATCACTAATTTTCATAGAGTTTTCTGTAAATCTTAAATAAATCTAGAGAATAAATATATAGATACCGAATACCGAGCGTACCGACCTACCGTACAAATTGTCACGTGCTCACTGTTTCAACAGTTTTAGGATCTACGTTTATGAAATTTTGCAAATAGACGCTTTAAATGGGAATCTCAATTAATATGTACCAAAATAAAAAAAATGAATGGGCATTTCAATGCATCTAAAGTGGGAACTTAAAACATTTTATTTCGGGCTATACGTCGAAGCGGACGTCATTGGTAAGATATTACACAAAAATAAATTAATGTTTCATTTTCATGTTTCATGTATTCTCCCCGTTTGTCTAATAATAAGTTTTAAAATCAAATAATATGTGCCCTTCTCCTCTAATACTTCGACCATGGGTTTGAAAAATAATGTGAACTGGCTGATGGGAAACATTTAATTTTTTTTAGAATTAAAAAGAAAAATTATCTACAATTAAATATTATATAATTCTTTACAATGAAATATATATTTAATTTTGTAATACTGTTAGAAGACAAGACGTAAAGCTGATCGAATTAAGTCGGAAAGAGCCGGCAAGGCGCGAAGCTGACCGAATGGCAAGACGCGACCTGTCATCAGAACGTTTTAACTGCCATTAAAACGCGCCATTAGATGTTTCATATCAAAATTGCCGGTTAGGATATTTAGAAGTGTCAATTGAAACGGTCGCTTGCGTGAGAACTCTTAAAAGATATACTCAACTACGGATTTCCAACTTTATGACTGTTTCAAAAACTACTTGGACGAACTTTTCGAACGTTTATTTAACGTCGTAAATTTAAAACTGTTTAAATTTTATTTATGGTCGTGAGCTCTGTTTGGCTATCCATTTCATCAAACTGCTGACAGGCTATAACACCCATGGGTGATGTGATTCGTGACGCGTCTGCTTGGACCCCAGCGAATATCGGAACGAAACTCCGTCACGAATAGCCTAACTAGCGAGATAATGCCGTCCACGATATTCCGTGCGTTGGCGTAGAATAACTTAGCACCGTCCCCCGTTAATCAGGCGCGCTACGCCATAGGCGCTTCTTTTTCTTTCTTTTTCTTTTTTATTCGATTCGTGGTTTCAAAAAAAAAATAATATGACTTTTAACTGATCCACTATTAATCCTGATTAACTAGCGATGTAATCGGTTTCATAATTTTATTATTAATTTCAGTTTATTTTTTATATTTAGAATTGCAGTATTATATAAATAAATATTGTGTTGTGTTTTAAGCAACATAACAAAACAGTTAACGATAGTTAGCAATAAAAGTACTTTATTACTTTAAATACAATACGACTGTTAGTTATTGCGGAAATGAATTTCTGAATTTACCTAATAAAAACATTCGATATTACTTTTTAAGTGAATATATGTTTTAATGCCAAACATTTTGCCACATTATGTAATGACTGTTTAAAAGGTTAATTTGTTAATAAAAAACCCAGAGTACTAATCCGACTACCACGTTGGAACACGCAAAATTAGGGTTCCGTAGTTGTTACACGAAAGTACCATAGTTGTTACAGTGAAGTAACACAAGGAAAATAATTTTATATAACCTGCTCACTGCGTCCTATTGTTAAGATTCTTCCAAATTTTATGCATCAGTTAAAAACTATGGGCGAATGACCCATTAGAAACAAATATTATTTTCGGTGTATGTGTATTTTCGGCAAATGAGCGATGAGATTTTTGTTTAGAATGATTTTAGGTACTTCAATTTAATTTCAAAATACCTATCTAAAGACATGGATAATTGTATATGTGATTGGCCACTATTGTCTCCTCCAGTACCTATACTTCGCAGCACGTAATTAACTAATATGTAAACTGAATTATGCGACAAAGAATTCGAAAATAAGCAGAAATATTCAGTGACTGGTTATCGTTTAAAGTAAGTTATTAATTATTTCATTTCATGTCTTTAAATTGTTCTACAATTGGGTTGGGTAGTTTAATAAAGTTTATTGAAAAATCCCTAATTCCCCACAACAACGCCATCAACATTCATAAAGTTTACTTACAGAGAAAGTGATACTTTTTAAGTTAACCCATTATTAAATTCTAAGACCTCCATAGAAGTGGTTATTCCTTAAATTGTTTTTCCTCACAAAATAGCTAAAATATTTTAATTTGTTTTTTATAGACAAAGTAAAGATATTTTGATATTACAATTACGAAAATACTTCTAAAATAATAAAATACTTGCTACTTAATTATCGTTAAGAATCAATTTGAAACCATTCACAGTTACGTGCTTTATTTATTCGAAATTATTTGGATTCACATCGTAGATTGTATTAATAGTTAGTCATTCCCGAAATTACGCCACATAAGGATAATACAAATTATTTTTATTGATATTACGTTAACTTAATAATTTATATGCATGAAGCAAAGTCAGATAATATGAAATAAAAAATTAGATTCAAAAAGTTATTTGTTACTTATATGTTCATAAAAGAGTAAATGCTAAGAAAAATAATTATTATTTACGTATGTTTCCATTATATATTATAAATATAATTTAAACCTGGGCACTGATTTGAAAAAAAATTATAATAAAATATATCAATAATATAATTTATATAATTACTGTTAATAATTCTAGATTATATAAACGCTGATTCTACAATTAAGGCTTAAGAAATAAAGTATAATGGTAAAGTTCTAAGCAGTGTTGAATTTAAAATGAATGTACGTAACGGTAAGACAGGTATCAATCTTACTCTTGCTTTACCAGGTGACAATAATAGCATGGCCATCCTTGGTGAAACGACTAGCACTAACATTTAGTTTCAAAGGAATACTTCCAGCACAGGGACAAGATGTAACCTCATTATCTGAATGGTTACTTCCTATCTCAATAAATAAGAGTTTTAAAAATGGAAATAAAAAGTTTAAGTTTAGTGGTTTTGTGTATGTTGCATCACGGGTGCTCATGATTTCAGATGTAAAAATGCAGATGAAGGAAATCTGTACGGAAAAGTAAGCATAAAATAGAATAAGAAGATAAATAGTATTGATGGTGAAATAAACGCTAATGATATTAATTTTGATAGATATAGCTTTAACTTGCCTACTGAATCAAAAAAAAGTAAGTTACCTATGCAGTGGTTAAGGGACAGCAAATTTAACGTTAAAATTAAAGTTAATATTAACGATCTCATAATTAAAAACAATCAAATAAATAAAGCTAACTTTCTAGTAAATACTGTTAAGGATAAATTGTCTATAAATGATATTAGTTTAGTTGGAGATAGTATTGATATAAGTGGTCATACAAAAGTTACAACAGATTTTAAAACAATAAAACCAACATTAGAAATAAACTTAAGTGGTACACAGTACTTAAAATTAGACATACATTAGTCGGCGCACATAATGCGGATGATATCAGTAGAAAGATGTTATTTACCATCCACCGGAGACTGAAATATGACAACGGTAAAATTAACAGCTTCAAAACGAATTTCTTGCTTAAACAGATTATAATCTTTGATGCAAGGTTAAAGTTCCGCTTCATTCCGAAAAGAAAAACCAATTGTTTTCAATTACTTAAATGTTTCTTTCATTAGAAATCAAAGTTTAGGTTTGTATTTTAATTATGTATACATGATATATTTAACTCAATTTGTATAATGTTGATAACTACATATCTCGTAACCTATTTATAATGAGTTACGCTCATTTGATAACATTCTGTGTTGTTATTACAAAAGCAAATTGCATGCAGGTAGTCGTGAGTTGGCACCGAAATAACAAATTGACAATACGATCGGAAGATTCAGATGCGACTTTAATAAATTTCGAATCGTACTTATATTTTCCATGTAATATTTAAATTTTTCCCTTAAATTGATCCCAATCAAAATGAAGCAAGCAAGTCAAACAGATTTTATACTTATATTTACAGATTATTGTTAAGTCGGTATAGCAAGCCAACCAAAATAAGACTAATATAATTCATATATTTTTTTCGAATCTCATTATTCTCGAAATACTTTATTTTAATGTCAATGCAAGAGTTAAGCGTTCTGGAATGCTTGCACTCCGGGCGCAGTGCGGGACTATTAAAGCAAAATGACGCGTCGCCACAAACTTCTTATTGGGCTTTGAATATTGAGTGATACGAGTGACACCTCGAGAAAAGAAAAATCGACTACACTATTTTTTCATGGAGGTTGTGTTTTTGATAAAAACACGTATAAATATATTTTCCTCAATTATACGTATTTTTATCAAAAACACAACCTCCATGAAAATTTTATTAAGCAGTTATAATTAGTAATAATTAAACCGCAATGTCTTATCCTAATCAAATATAGGTGGAATTTATTTAAAATCAATGTGATTTAGATGAGAAGAAAATGTTCCTAGTTATAATACTACAGTGTTGAATCTCTCAAATCGTGAGGGGATTGAAATTCCACTTCACTTTTGTTTTAAAATATTTTTATTCAACGTATTCAACGTATTATATCTTAGTATTACAATTGCTACCGCCTTGCAGTCAGTGGAAAAATATAGAATTATTTGAAATTTACAAAAACTATTAATTTCTACATGTTGCATTTACCGGTCACAATAGAATATAAAAAAATAGTACAACACTGAAACATCGACGCTGTCTCAGTGTTGTAATACTGAAACTATTTTATAATGATGCAACACTGGCTTAATTTTCTTGCGCCGAGTAAAAAATATATACACACTCCATTTTTATTTTTGTAATAAAATATTATAATTTGAATGCCCTAGTGTTACGCTGAGGTATCGACTTAATTTTTGTGATACAACTTTTATGACATAATTTACTTTTATGATCGAAGCTAACATTAGAAAATATATTCGTTTAATACTTATATTATTTAATTATTTTAAGTAGTCTTATTTTCATTAAATGTGCATAGAATTTTAAGAGTAGCGTTATTGTTGCGGCAGTAATTAAGCTTCATAATAATGTAAAAGTTGTCGCGTCTAGTGATCGATCTGCAACTGCTTAACAAACTTATTGTTAATAATTTAAATTGTCAACAAACATAGCTTCAACATTTCTTCATCGCGTTAACGAAATTATCTACTGGAGTCTCTAGATAACACAACCCCTCGTAAATTAACTCGGAGGTCCTAACATACGCAGTTAGCCTGTGTTGCAAGACGCGGGAACAATTTATGTTATCTGTACAATGTAAATGCTGTTTGTTAGGTATTAGATTGCAACACTAGACTTCGGTGGTTGGCTGTAAATATCTAACTTAAACTTTGCCTCTAATTCCTAATACCCAGTCTGAATTGAGATTTGATCTCAACATCACTGTATATGATCTGTGACCTCTGTTTTGGTTGAGTAAATATAATTTTTTTTATTACCCTAGTAAGTTTATAAAGATTAAACTTGTTTATCTTTTAGGTTTTGACATAAAAGCGGCTAATCCGATTAACATCCACCCTGTTCCTTAACAGGGATATGTTTCAAAATCGTTTCATATTATCCATAACTAAAAAAATACTGTCTTGTTGGATTGATCATAAGGCATACCTACCGTGGGGACTTAGGTTCGATTTCCAGCCGCTTGTCGAGCGGGGTTGGCTTGGTGTTCTGGTCGGCTGTAACAGATTTTTCTAGTAGCAATAAGTACGCCATAAGTATCAATTAGATACATTAAAGTACATAAATAAATAAATAATATAGGTATCTATTCGAGAAAATGGTTTTCTTTTCAGAAATGAGCATTTTTTTAAGAAATTTCTCCAAAAATTATCCGATATATCTGCGTATAATTGAACGGCGGGTAGACACATATTAGATAAGAATTACTTTCTTTTAAATTTCTGGAACGGCGTTCCAAATACTAGTTAATATACTTGTTGTCCATATTTGATATTACGCTCTCTAAGCGAGTATTAAAAACTTTAATACAGCAATTCTTACAGTTTTATTACCAATCGTCTTCGATTTTACTTTGTGCGACATTTTCAAATAACGGAAGATAACTTATGGATAGCAAATAAGTAATAGATTGTGGAATGAAATTTAAACTTCATCTGACGACGATAGTTTCACTGTGTCTAGGTCAGATTACCCGATCACAAGCAAATTGACAACGTGGTATATAATTATAATTTTTATTCTGGGTTTGTCAAAACCCGGCACGATATTATTTATTACGTATTCTAACGACTGTAATATAAGGTCACATCGACTATAAAACAGAACTACGCATTTTGCAATTGTGGTCGTTATCCTCGGTCCAAGGGTCGAAATGAAATTTACACCTCTCTCCTCTGTATCCGTAACATACCCCTATCAGATAAATGGCAACTTATAAATTATGCACGCACCCTGTTAAACGAGCGACGACTGAAGACTGAGTTGAATTCAAATGCGGATGCATACATTTGGAGGGCCCTGCGACCGGAACACAGTAACCGCAAATTTGAATTTCATGATTTAGAATATTATGTGTCGGAAACGTATTTAATATGGAAAATTATACTTTAACATTATTGTGTAAAACAAGACGTTAAGTTTATTACGTAATAAAATTAGATTAGCCATAATGACTCTCAATAGTTTTAAAAAATATACAATCGTTTGTAATATATACAACGAAGATATATTATGGACGATTCTATTAAAACAAATATTGTATTGTAAAAAGGTTAATAAAACTATTAATGGAATAAATAGTAATATATTATAGAGGTATATATATAGGTATATATATATATATATATATATATATACACACACATATATATATATATACACACACACACATATATATATATATATATATATATATATAAGTAGGTTTGAGGAGTGTGAGAAAAAATGAAGTTATTTTTTGGGTATAAAAGACTATTACAATGAGAGTTAAAAACAAATAAATTGTTTTTTATTACAATTTTTTATCAGTATCGCATTATTTACTCTTTTTTGGTATACACAATTTAATTTATTAAATCTAAATTTAGTACAAAGCATTATTGACAGCGAAAACGTAATGATTTATTTTTTATATTTATTTTATTTTCTGGTTAACTAATTTGGAAATATTAATTTCTTATATAAAATACATAAAAAAGTGTTAATAATATTTTTCGTATTTTCATCACTTATGAAATTATTACAATGTTAACATTATACGGCTCACATGGATGCTGCAGATCGAAAGATTGTGCATTCGTCACAACCGATCGGTACGCACGTTGTTTGTTCGTACATGTTTGTTTACAAAAATAGAATAAAATACAATGTTAGTAATGTAAAATATATAATTACATTTTTGAGACGGATCACTCGTGAGCGCGATTGTGCGAGCTTCAACTCGCACTTGACTGACATATCACTTGCGTATTTTAGTTTTTAAATCATAACAAATTCTTTATAGAAATAAATTACAACAATCTCCTTTTTCCTATAAGTATGCGGTATAGGTAGGTTACACATTAGATTCCAGCACAGATAAACAGATTCTATCACAAATCTAGCACCCAATTAAAGTAATAACAAATTGTCCTTATAAACTTATACCAGTGTATGGTGTTCTGACAAGTAATCTGGCACGTAACTCCTTGCCACTAAATACAACATTCTATTCGTATGTAAATTAATAGTCTCTTGCTCACTTATGTTACGTGAAGATATCTGTCACATCGCGTTAGTATGCTACTAGTAGCGCACTCGTATGAAGAGTTACTAGTAACTTTAAAATTACTTTACAATAGGAATTGACGAGAAGGAAGAAGAAATTTACACGACTAAAATGTTCTAGAACCCGTTGGAAAATATGAGACTAATTCGTTCCCAATAATAAATTTCCCTTTACTTTCAACTCAATTTGTTTATTTATATAAGCAGAACTTTGCATATGTGAAAATGATTCATTTTAAACGTCTGGAACTTTCGGATATTTGCATAAGTGAAGTACTAAATCATCTGCAACAAAGAATCTTGATTCTCAATATGTAATTGCATGAAAATAAACACCATCTTATTTACAACAAATCTTTCTCATTTGCAAATAAATCTTGGTCCCGACTTCATAAAACCGATTAGTTCCCAACGCATCCTTTCGTTGCTTCTCCTGCGTTGTGTAAAGTTGCATTTACAGATAGCCTTTTAAATGTAAGGATGTATTTTGTGAACTGTATCACATAATATAAATGAAACTTTAATGGATTATATATACAACACAGTAATATAATTATGATATATATTACTCACGAGAAGTGAAAGTTTTGACTGCAATGATATCACCTAAACCTAAATTTCGTGATATCAATGATGCTTATAGCATTGAAATAAACTTTTTATAAGCTTAAAATCGCTATAGATTATGAAGAAATAATTGAAATTGAGAAAAAATAAAACAGTATTAGATACGTATTTTTCCTCATATCCAAAATTCCAATTCTTTTTTTCTGTGATTCCCGATCCCCTTGGGATCTAAATAATTTTAAAACAATACAATCATATTCTTCATAAGCCATATCCTTGAACAAGGTAAGGTATAAGCTGAAAGTGAAAAACATTTGAGGTGCGTCTAATAATATGGCTGTATTTATATTTTCATTATAATCTGTAAATTAGATAATTTGGTCGCGCCACTTGTTCATTATTAATATGCACTTTGATGTCTTCGTATGTGGGTATGTAGTCGTAGTAAATACGTATCAGTACGTATTGATATGTTAATTAGATGTGTTTTTCGTATTCGTTTTGTCTCGTCTTCCACCAAAATATTGTTTCACTTATTTAAGTTAACAATGTTAAATATTGAATACATTTGGCGTTAATTTTGTAGAAATTCATTATTCACAATTTAATGAAACAACGTGATGTAGTATTATTTCTGCTTTCTTTAATTTATTTACCACGACCTAGGTTTCGCTGTGTTACAACATCTTCAGGTGGGCTATTAGCAAGTGGGGATTATAGCTAATAGCCCACCTGAAGATGTTGTAATACAACGAAACCTAGGTCGTGGTAAAGAAATTAAAGAAAGTAGAAATAATACTACATCACGTAGTTTCATTTAATTGTGATTAACAATATCACTTTATAATTGTATTTAATTGGATATTTTAAAAATGTATTTATTTATTTTTCTTTATTCATATTATGATAATATTTCAAATGGATTGTGTTTGTTTTTTCTCTTTACATAAAATAAATAAAAATAAAAAAATACATCATCACGTTTTCGCTGTCAATAATGCTTTGTACGAAATTTAGATTTAATAAATTAAATTGTGTATAACATTGTGAAAAGAATGGATAATGCGATACTGGTAAAAAAATATAAAGAAAAACAAATTTCATGTTTTTTAACTCGCATTGTAATAATCTTTTATATACAAAAAATAACTTCGCCTTTTCTCTCACTCCCCAAACCTACCTCCAAAATAAAAGTTCAATTTTTTGTACCTAACGTCTGTGATTGGGCGTAGTGGCCCAATTATTCCTATATCTGTGCCAAATTTCAACTTTTTATGTCAAACGGCCTCCGAGCAAAATGCTTGTGACAGACATATTCTGAGGATTACGTAAACATTCCAAAAAAACAGAATGTGATAAAATTTTCACCTCATTTTCAAAATGGTCATTAAGGAAAGCTCTTTCTCCCCCAACATATCTACCTGAATTATAGCCACGGCTACGTACCCACATACTAAGACACCAAAGTGCATATCAATAATGAACAAGCGGCGCGGCGTCACCGGCGCCGCCCCCTCGACATTGACATTCCACACGAAGGCCGACGACCCTTTGTTTGTCCTAATGAGACATGCCGTCCAACGCAAACAGCGGTGCCAACATTCTCGGCAGTCTCAGGGGAAGGGTCCCGGGTCACCCCAGTAGGCCCCCATGGACCATTTGTTGACACGAGGAACCCCAGCTCATGAGGGCGCATATTGGAAGGTACCAGTTGCACGCGGTGAGTGTTTAGAGACGATTTTTCAAAAAATATTTAGCTCATTTATTTTTGGAAATATTTATAATTATTCCAAACATGATAAAAAAGTGGGTAATTTTTAGGTTTTTTTATGATTATATACCTCAAAAGGACAAAAGGGACCAGTAAAAGGTTCTTCAGGCGCCTTTTTCCGTCTGTCACAGTCGATTTTCTCATAAACTATGCAATGTAGAAACTTGAAATTTAATACATCTTATTAACCCGCATATTTTGCACCTTCCAATTTTTAAAAATATTCATATAAGAATTAAAGAGGGAGTTAATGAGGTTCTCAACATTTTTTTTATATTTTATTTATCATGTGAGGAACTACTTGAAAGGACATATTACGAGGAAAACAAAATTATTTTTCCTAATTTTATATTGTATATTTGTATTCTGTCCGTTTATTTCCGAGTACTGAACTAAGAACCATGGAAAAACGTGGTTGATAATATCTTACTTATTATATATTAATCATTAATGTTGGATAATTGGAAATGTTTATATACTCGGTTTTGTATGGAACTTGAGTTCTATTTTAGAAACCAAAAATGATTTTGTATTTCAACATAATCTAAGAAACTTTGTTTATTGTAATGACTATGGTTGTATAGTATGGCGCTACCAATTATTTGTTTTAAAATCTACAATTGAAACTAATTTTTTTAGCTATTGATGTATATGTATAAATATATTACTAATTGTCTATTTCTACGGCTTTAGATAATTTTGACAATAAAATAACTTCATCATTGAAACTGAACTATACTTAATAGTGATCAACTGCTGCTAAATTTATATTAAGTGAATATGGAATGTAATTTATTGCACATTCAAAAGCAGAAAATAATTCCATTTCTTATTAAAAAACACTTTAACACAGTAAATAATGTGAAAAAAACCTTTAACAAGGTTAATAATGTAAAAAAACCCTTTAACACAGTAGATAACGTAAAAAACACAGTAATGCAAAAAAGTATTGTTTTCTATTTTTTTCCCTTGTTATTAAAAGCCCCTCACGTTATTAAAAGCTTCGCAGATCTATTCTTGTTTGGACGCAATTTTCCTTAACACAAATATGGCTTATACAATTGTATTCTTACTTCTAATTGGTTACCTAAAAAATTATTTCCAAAAAGTTTCAAAACTTAACTGAAATGGCGGATGCTCAAATACAATTGATTTAAAAAAAATAATGACGATAGACTCGAGCCGAAATTAAAATTAAACCCCATCAAAGGACCAAATGCAGGCGATCCACTTAAACAGAATAGTTCCTCCACATTGAAAAGGAAGTTAAACATCTTGAGAATACTCCAAGTTACAAAACACTTGTGCAAACGAGAGACAAGCATCCGCTTATTTCCGGTCGAAGTGTGTTTGCTTTCAATTGGAGTCCTGAGTGCCAATACGAATATTAAATATTTGCGGCGGAAGTCGATTGCAATCAATTTGAATGTACGTATACTAGATGGAAGCTTCTAAACGTTTTTGAATGATGTAATTCAAATGATTCGGTTTCTAAAAACTCACTCGGGTTTCTAAAAAAAGGGTCGGCCTAAGTGACGATGAATTAAATTAGCTCTTCTAATTATAGACATTTTAACAGTTCTCTACGTGTCGATTCTCCACAAGAAACCTTTATAGTACATAACTATTCTTATGCCATCATAACCAACTGGACATTAGGGAGAGATATAAAACTTTATTAAAATATTTATATAAAAATTTTAATAGTTTATAGTTCCACTTTTCCCTAACAAAAAAAGCCTTTCCTTTCCCGAAAAGATTTGCACGTCGAAACTAAAAATCTAATAATGAATTCCGAAGAACATATTAAATAAACGCATTGCTTATCTAAATAATCATTTTCATAATAAACGTTATTTGCCTCGATAATAAACGTTTTTAAATGTCGAAATACGAATTATAATACATTAAAACAATTTAATTCACTTGACATTTCTTAAGAAATATGAAAAAAAACATGAATATGTTTAATATAAATGAGCAAAATTTTCCTTTGGTAAATTATTTTGGCAGCTGACTTATCTATTGAATATCAATAAATCAGTTGTCAAAATCATTTACCACCCAAGCAATAATTCGCAGCAAACATAGATGGCGCTGATTGTTTATATTAATTTCCTACAATAATATTGAATAGGGAATCAACAGATAAACACTAATAGTCATTTCTTTTAGTCAATATACATTAATATCAGACATGTCACGTGACTTTAAAAATATTTTTTTAAATTCGTTTTAATTTTAATTTACGAAAAAAATTAACATTTTATTATATACAATCTTAATTTCCTACTTATTCTACATCGCGTAATCAAAATGAATTTTCGTGTTGATCTTAATATAATAGACAAAAAAATTTCAATCGGGAGGTCCGGATCTACACGGTAAAGTGGTATGAAGTACACTGGCACAAACTGGTATCCCACTAGCTTCGTGTAAAAGCTACCACTTGAGAGATATGTCAGTGATGGTGATGTTCCTTTGATACGTCACATTATAGTACTTCATACATTGCGAAACCTTCGTCTATCCATCGAGATGACGAGACACCACTGGTGTAGAGATTTGATCTCTATTTTATCATATTGTATTCATAAATTGCAAATAATCTTTACTTAGCCTTTAAGGCGAGAGTATATCACTGTGGTAGAACATTGGGCTTCTGATTTTTGAGGGTTACCTTGTATTCATGAATTGCGATTACTTTTTACCCAACTACGCGGACCAAAGAAGGGTAATGAATTAAACAGTCTATTTATGTATGTATATATGGATGTTCGATAGTAGCCAAAAAACTGCTGAACCGATTTTAGCAAATGAGGTATCAATCGATTTGTACTTAATACAAGAGTGTCAAAGACTACGTTTTTAGAGACAAAACACATTTTGGCGAACTTGCAATAAAAAAAACAGAATTGAAAAACAATTTTTCGTCTCATATCGAAGAGAATGTCATTTGACGGATCTTTAAAAATAATTATGAGGTTTCTTCAACTATTTATTTCATAAACATGAAAAAATAGCCAAGTTTGGGACAAATAATAAAAATACAAAGTTCTAAGTGCACTCGGTTTCGAACTACGTGTATGAATGTAAGATACCAAAAAGGTAAAAAAACAAAGCTATAAAAAAGTAAAATGCGACTACGTCGAAAAAACTGAAAATTAGAAAAAGGAGATACGTGATCATAATTTCACTGAAAGATAATCGTTACTGAATTGACAAGCCGTAGGCGACGTTCAGTTTTGACACATGTTTTACTGGAAAAAATATTGGCATCTCAAGCACCAGTGTTTCAGAAGTTCGATCTTCTCATTATGGATTATCATATTCTATTCACGCATTGCGAACACTCTTTGTATACCGCCGAGGTGACAACACGGCACTTGCCAGTAATTCGATTTTCTTATTTTGAATTACAATTTCAATTTTGATTTAATTATCTAGAAAAGACATTTATCTGACAGAGCTTTATGGTTTAAATTTGTAGCTTCGTTGATTATTATATTACTTTAATCTTTAAAACGGCATCACTAATCTCGTATTACATTTTATTAAGCGGTAAATGTTTATAGAATAAAGAAGATTTGAGATTCGAATATTATTTAATAAAAATACTTATTATTTTTCTCTAATTTATTGGAATTAATAGTAAATATTAAGTTATAGTAAGTATTCTATTTTCTCTATTTGATTTGAATTAATAGTAAATATTAAGTTATAGTAAGTATTCTAAAAATATAGTTGAAGGATATAAGAATAGTGTTGATTATTAATATCTAATGAATGCCCATTACTTTAATTTCTTTTTTATTTTGTGTGTATCCGACTTTATCAATATCATTAAATTAAAAAAAAATTAAAGTTACACATTCCGTTTATCGATTGCCGAGTTGTGTCAGCCGATTGCAGAAATAACGTTATTTTAGTTTAATATTGTAAAGATGCCGACATCATTTTTGAGTTAAACATTTAAATTTTTATAGTTATATTAAAATAATGTATAGAAATATTGTAGCAACATGCAAGTACACAACACAAATCAACGGTATACATTGCTAATTGTTACAGATAGTTTTTATAAGCTTTTTTTCATTAACAAGCTGGGCCATACAGTTCCGTACTCGACAGAATAAGTAACTAAACCGTCAAGTATATCGTTAATAAATTAAACGTAAATGATAATCTTAAAAAAAAGTATGAAAATAATATACAGTCAAGGTCCTTTTTATCTCGGCAAAGCTAAGACGAACAGTATATAGATTTTATGTTGTTAAATTGGTAAAGCAAGCCAATAATAAGGCAATAATAATTATCAATAACTTTATCCATATCTTATCCCATTTTTGAGATACAATATTTTAACGTTAACGAAAGGATTAAGCGTCCTGCAGTGTCCGCACACAGAGCGTCGCGCGGCATTATCGAGGAGATAAGACGTGCTGCGGCGAAACCCTTATTTAGCTTTGATCAATTATACTGTTAATTTAGTGTTTTTTTGTAGAGGTTTTATTCAAGTTCATGATAATTAAATAAATAGTTATTTCAAGAAGAAGAAAAATAAGTTATTTCTTCGGATCAAATCGAAAAAATGTTAGGGACTATTTTCATTTTATATTTTCGAGTGGAATCTGAGAACAAATTCTTTCTATATCAATGAACCAACAACTTGTACACATATACGAGTACAAGATAATTATATACTAGTAATACCGTAGTAGAAACTATTTAAAGTACTTTATGCATCATAACATATTATATATATTTTCGCAGTGCACAGTTTGTACAACTTATATTGTTATATTTAGTTTAGTAAAATTATAATATTTTATTTTAAATGGTTTGGTTAAGTATTTTTTTTATTATTTTTGGGAACGCTGTTAAGGCTTGCTATCCTGAGTAATTTCCTAAGTGGATATGTACTTTTCTTGCACAGTATTAAACTCCTTACCTGCTTTCTACAATTTCAGTTACGAAGATATTTTGTACAACTTATCATTTACAATAAGAGCATACAATTAAGTCGGCAAAAATGATTTTTTTGCAATGACTTTGTAAATTACTGATCATACGTTTAATTCTACATGCATTGCTTTCTTTGCATTTAAATACGTTTTTAAAAATAATCACTTTTGTATTCAGTACTTCACCAAAATTGCCTTAGATATAAAAAGTTTTAGCACGATTGAGGTTCGATCCCGTGGTCAGTTTACCATTGTCGCGTAGGCACTAGTTTATATTTTTATGAAATCTAATTTAAACGAGCTATGGTAAAAAGAACGTGTAGTGGAGCTACATTTCTAAATAAACCTTCCTATATTCATATAATTCAATTTCATGCGACTGAATAGTTTTCAATAACACTCTTTTTATTCGCAAATGCATTTTTCTTTTAACAAATCTATCTTTAGTTACGTTTTGTTCATATTTTGCTATCCTATTACTCAAAGAAATACCATAAAATTGTTTGGGCAATACAAATAAAGTTGCCGGTTCATTTATATAGTAAAATATATATGTTCGTTTTGCGTCAGTTTTATAATTTAATTTTTTTTATAAAACCGAACAAGGTAGTTTCTTCACTATTATAATTTAGATATTATAGTGGTTTAAAAAAGTCATGTAAGGATATTACATGTAAGTATTAAGGTGTAAATAGCCCAAAACATTTAATACATATCACTGTGAGCCTGGTCAACCAGAAATTAACTTTTGTTAATATTTTCATCAATATGTAATATCCATGTTCCACGGAGTGCAGACATTTATGTAAATAATACAGCGACACCGTCTTTCTTACCTCCACTGGAAATGACGCAATTTCCTGGAATTTTTTTGTAATATGGAACAAATTTTTATCTGATGGAAAGTGACTATGAAGTCTACACTTAGCAACTAGACCCAATGATAACTAATGTCCTAACCATAATCAATACACAACAACCCCTAACTTAATATAAACCCTCTGTAACGTAAAATTTGGTACGTAAGAGGAAATTATTATTTACTCCAACGGAAATTTGTTACACAGTTGTACCGATCAAAAGAGAGAGGAAACTTTCTAGGAACTTATTATTGCTTTATGATACTTGGAATCAACAAAAGTACAAGTTAATAAACAGTCTCGGTGACTTGTGTTGTTTTTCGATACAACTCTCTGCAAAATTTAGACCGCCCTTTAGACTTAGAAGAATTCGGATGTTTCTACTAATCTAACATACGTAGATATATATCTTTTTGCCAGCAACACTTTTATAAAGTCTTTATGATGCCAAATGAAGTTGAACCAGAATTGAATACTTTATCAAACCAAAATTAGGTTGATTGCGTCTAAAATTATCAATATCACTATATTATTAAGCATCGTCATAGCGACGGAGAAGTGAAATGCTTATAAAGGGGATAAAATGTTAATCGTAAGTGCAATTCAAAGGAATGGCTCGGTCGTTGAAAGCGATTTATTGTTCAAATAGTGCCGTTATGGAAAATCAATAAGTTAATTCTAAAGCGGATGTAGGGTTGTCACAAACGTCTATATGTTTTAGTCAGTTAATTATAATCTGGTTTAATTTCAATTATAATCAAATAAATGCTTATAAATATAACAAAAGCTTGAAAGGTAAAATACTTGACAACAGTTTATAAAAGTTGGTGTAACGAGTTTATTGCAAAGAGGAAAATTTAAAAGTTTATTTCTCCATAAAAGTAAATGTAGTTTGAAACACTGACGAAAAATCGAAATAAATAAAGCTTACACTTGTAACATAATTTTTTCGGTGTATTGCTGCCTAATTGTATTATGTGTTTAGCGATTTCAAGGAGTTTTCTTTTAAATAAAAGAAGATTTTCAAAAAATAAAAATACAACTGAATTAATACACACTATTCGTATGACAACATAATATGATTTTTTCCAAAATATATCATAATTGGTTGTATAAATATAACATTGGATATACATAATATACAATAATATATATATATATATATATATATATATATATATATATACATATACATATATATATATATATATATATATATATATATATATATATATATAACTCCAAACGTCTTTAAAAGAATTTTAGTTTGCCCTTGTTATTTGCTGCGATTTGTTTCGGTACAACTTCCATGTTTTTTTCTGTATATATCTGAAATAAATTACCAAAATAATACGAAATAATTTCTCTAAAAAGTAGTTAAAAGCAAAGGGTCAAAATACATACAATTTAGATAAACATATATGATTTTGGCTCCAATTGTACTTCCATAATCTTGTTTTAAATAATGGGGGTAAAGTTGTATTTATGCTTATTATTGAGGTGTATTAAAGTTTTTACTCTCTTTAAAAAATATCGTGTCTTAAATTTTAAATAATTATTCATATATGTAATATTTATAAAAAATTTAACACTACATTCGAAAATTAATCACCTATATACCGGTGCTTTTACATTTTTTCTTAAAATGTAACGAAAACATATATTTATAAAACTCCTACCAAAGTTCCCGTGATTTACTTAATATCAAAACATAAAAGTATTTCTTTAAAAATATCTTTACATTCATTCAAGTATTGTGTTTACTTCATTCTTCATTGTGTTTACTTCACTCCCCTCCTTCCTGTGAATAATCATCAGTGGTTCAATTTCAAATATTTGCATTAAAAAATCTAGAATCGTCTTGCTTGTGTGTGTGCTTGTGTGCGTGTGCGCGTGGAAGTGCGCACGTGCGCGCGTGCGTGCGTATGTGCGTGTACGCTTATATTTTTAAAATTTACTTTAAAATCCTTTTAAATGTATGTGATATATGATTATCATATTGGGCCGCATCGAATTTTTAGTTTACGTAATTCGGGCTATTGAGAAGAATCAAACGAACCGATCGTTTGTAACAATCAGTTTTGTGTCTAATTAAGAGTTAAAATAAGACCGTTGCAGGATATGGACCGGAAATATTTTACATGACAAAATTAGAAAAGTCTGTATTTAACAAGCATATGACTTCGCAGAACGTGTGATTCTGAAGATATAGGAATGTTGAGATGATTCGGCTAGGTCGGACATGGGGACAGAGGAAAGTTAATATAAATGGTGTGTATTGAAGTGGAGAAAAAATGTGGTCGCCAGTAATGTAAGGAGCCATAAATATAGAGGAGTTTATATGAAAGCATATATGAGAAATAACAACAGGAAATGCGCAAAGTGAGACAGGACAATACAGAATTTCGTTATTGCTTCTTAACTTGTTTGGATGATGAAAAAGCATGTAAATTGATACAAAGATAATTAAAAGAAAAACATTTTTTACGAAATACATCTTAATGTTAACCATTATTGACAATGAAATTTAATGTAAAATATATTACATATATTTCATCATAAATAGATCAACAAATTAATTACTTTAAAAATTTCATCCCAAATACTTTTAAGAGTTAATTTTACACTTTGATGTAGGTATGTGAAAATTAACAAAAAAATATGTAATTATATATATATATATATATATATACATATAAATATATATATATACATATATATATATATATATATATATATATATATAATATATATTTTATGAAATCAATAATAAACGTTTTATTGCATAAAAACCATAATTAATTTTTCTGAAGTTTGTTGTGCAAAACAGTCTTAATCCTTATCAAAATAAATACTACAGTAATCTTCTTCAACTTACATAGGCCAAACTTATCTTCTGTGCCTTAGTTTTTTAACAAAATAGTTTAAAATTTATGACGTCATTCTTAAGTAAGCAAAATTATACGCAAGGTCTTTCACATAGTGACACAGGACGCGTCAATATGTAACAAGTCTTCTCCTACTCGTCCGAAGCTGGGGCCGGTTAGTAGTATTAAAATATAATTGTTTATAATGACAATGAAACTACAAGACCGAACGAGACGCATTGTGTTAATGTTTTATTCTATTGATGAAAGATGGAAGTAATAGAAACCATGAAAATGATTACTTCAATAATTACAACCCGAACTGACTCATGCGTACCCTCATATGTACGTACCTCATATAATTCTAGAGAAAATTAGCGGTAATTGAATCATTCGATTACGGAGAGATTTCTCGATCATAATTATTAGTAATTAGCAATCAGTAACGTATAAATACGAAAAATTGGATGACAGTGATTGGTGGATAGATATGAGTAGATGAATACTGTACTCCTGAAACCTGCACGAAACAGTCTATCAATCCGCAGCGACTTCAGTTTATAAAATTTCTATAAATTTGTCAATAATTTAAAATTATAAAATAGCAAGGATTCGTTACGATAAAATATACCATAAAAAGAGAAGATGAATTTAGATTCGATGGGTTTAGTTGAAAATTTTGATTGTATCAAATGCTTTTCATTTAATAGAAAATTGAAGAAAAATATGAAAGTAAGACGTAATTGGTACAAATGGTGGATGGCGAATTTATTTGTCGATAGTAAAACCATGTTAAGAGGCTTATTACTACTTGAATTGTCTGTATCAAAGAGTGCAATTCGTCAATCAGACGTCTACTCGTATATAGACATGTTTTTTTTTCGATAAATATCCCATTTTTCGAATTAAATGGCGATAAATACGAGTCAAACTGTTTATAAAACCTGAAGGTTCTTTGCAAAATATACCTTTCAGTTTATTAGTTTCCTTGCAAAATATATGCAGAATATTGATTTTGTCGCGATGCCTGCACTACAGCGTTCTGCTACGATAACAGAGCTTTTCGGTTCGCGAGTAAAGTTGGGCAGCGAATCGGAACAAAACACTACGTCACCACATCTACCGCGCCAACGTCACACCTGTAGGTTTTCTCGTTCCAAAACTATTACGAAATATATAATCGCATTCTAACACAGGTTTAAAATATTAAAGCTGTGCATTCTAATTACGTTTTGATAAATAGACATCGGTAAAGGTTACAAATCTCATAAATATAACCATCAAAGCGAAGTTTACAGTATTTGATAAATTATATTTGAGCTTTCTGCTAAAAAAATAGAATTCATATTTCGGAGTGTATATTTTTTGTGGAGAATGCGCAATTTATTTTTAAATTATATTTTTTGTCCTGATTTTACGATCGAACAGAATGATTACGTTATATCCATTCAAAGGACATGTGTATTTTAGTACCATCTTTCTGAAACTAGAGGTATTTATGCCACGTGTATTTGCACGTGTCTTGCTTTCGACATTGTTATGTACCTTCACTGTGTACGGTGATGAACAATACCGAATTTAGTGAAAAGCTCTTTTCAATTAGCGTAGGATACGAATTGTGAAAATTTCATATTGAAATAACGAGCCAATAAAAATATCAATTTACCTAACACCGATGAAAGCCCGAAGTTAAATTTGTCAAAAATATGTAAATTAAAACCTCCAGGTTTTACAAACAGTTTGACTCGTATTTATCACCATCTAATTCGAAAAATGGGATATTTATCGAAAAAAAACATGATGTCTATACTCGTATATGGGTACACGTCTGATTGACGAATTGTACTCTTGTTACAGGCAATTCAAATAATAAACCTCTTGATATTGTTTTGCTATAGACAAATAAATTCGCCACCCACCATTTCTTCCAATTACGTCTTACTTTCATGTTTTTCTTCAATTTTCTATTAACTTTGCATTGAGTACAATCAAAATTTTCAACTCAACTCGTCGAATCTAAATTCACCTTCTCTTTCCATTCGTATTGATATTTTTTTGCCCTATTTTACAAAGCTTAGAAAGCTAAGTAAATAGATTTTATATTTTTCTTTTCTTTTAGTTAATTAACATTTCTCCTTTAACGATATACGACGACAAAACTTTTCGCATATAACATATTTTAGTTTGTGATTAATTTTTATTTTGGCCACAAAACGGATTTAGGTAATGTTATAATAAACTTCATCCAGACACGCCTGTTTACGAAGATATCAATGTGTGATTTCAGCGACTATATGCTCCTATAAGTCACTCTTAGTGACTAAATACTTGTACTGCTTTCACGTTTCTCATAAAACATCCCAAATAAGAAAAGGAAATTATATACACTTGGAACAAAACTTAATTAACACCAGTTTTTCGGACTTAATAAAGTCATTCCTAGTATAGTGCTCCTCTTAATTAACCCTCGTCCTTCAGCATCTTCTCGGCCATGTTCTGCAAATAAATTGGCGATATTAATTCCTTCTTGGTACACTTCATGCTATGTAATTTTGTTCAATATGACTTAATAGTGTGTGAGATTGTGTAGGAATAAATAAATCGTGTATAAAAATTTAACAATTGTTATTCCCAACTTCCCTTTACATTTAAATAATTAAAAATAAAGAGTTCCCTAATTTATTTTTAACTTCAGCAAATTTATTAACTATCGCATTTCGTTCAGTTGACGATAAAAGTCGATTTTAAAATAATTATGATTGTAATTTTTTTTTCACTTAATGGAAATTCAAATATAAACTAAATTTCGTAAAAAATAATTAAATATGACGTAAAAAAAATAAAATATAAACTTATTAACGTAGGAGAAAAGAATACGTGCGGCAAAGGAAAACAGTCTAATATAAATGTATTATCGGGTGACGTAATTGTAATTACGAGTAACTGGTGTCTTTTTCAATATTAATTAATTATTCACTTTTTTGACTCACGGACATTTTTCTGTTTTATTTTAAGGTAATATATTAGAAGTATATTTATTGCATGAAAATTAGCGATGTTACGTTTTATGCAATGAATTTTGATTTATGCAATGATATTTGTCGTGAATAATCTAAGAGCAATAAAATATTATTTCTAAATAAAGCCATACATACCTTTGAGACTCGAGCAAATGATTATGCTTTTGTTCTCCTTGACATAGCTAAATACGAGTATAAGCAAATATAATACATAGACAATTTTGTAATAGATTTTCAGTTTTAGTTATTTAAATATACTACTTCACTACACTGCTAAAATGCCGCCTTTCTATTTTTACTTTCGACAAAACATGATTTTAACAGTAAAGAAAAGTTTGTTGTGGTAGCTTGATCTTCCAGAATAAAAGTAAAAAAGAGTTCTATTGATATAAGAGTTCAAAATTATTTAGTATTTATGGACATTATAATGGATAAAAGAACATACTTTTTGTCTATCTAACGTACATATAAAATTAATAGCAATTATAAGACGACGATCTTAAGAATATTAAATTTAAAAACAGACGAACGTATTTAAAGAATTATATATTAAAAATTATAGTGACAAAATAAATAAAAAGGGGCTATGGAATAATTTACAGCGTGAGTAGAAATATAGATAATAAAAATATAACGTATGACAAGATTATAACAAAATGTAAGGTATCCTATCTTCACTATCTTGACTTACCTTGAAAATTTCACACTTTGTTAGAAATTTTACAACATTAAGGATAAAGAAAGGGTTGAAACAGTTAAATGAAAAAAAAATCAATTGTGACTTGTCATGGGACACCTGGTAGATGTGAAACATCTAAATTTTTTTGTATTTTGATATTGAAATATTTTTACTTGCCCGAATTGAAAACGAAAAAACAAATATTCAGTTATTAATAATAAAATATCAATTTAATTTTATTATTTTATTTTTATGAAATAATTTATCCTAAATATTTCTTAACAATCTATTGAAAATATATCTTTAATTTCATCTCTACTTCATCTTTTATCTCAGAACTATAATTCCATCCAAACGCGGGATTAGATGTATCACGTCAAACTATAGAACGACTGGGCAAAAAACTAATAAATAGCAGAAATATTTACACATTGATCTAGAGAGTTTTTAGGAAAATGATGCATCTTCAAATGCGGTCGCAACCCTGCCGAGAGCAACGTAATCCAAATACTGCACACTCGACTCGTATCTCGAATCGTAAATCCCAAATGCAATAACAATGCCGCACTGGATCTATACAACCAATAGTGCATTATGTAAACTGAAGTTAGTCATACCTAAGAGTATATTTTATTTATTACTTTTCAAGCGCTCTGACTTTTGTCACTTAATAATGCCCGGAAGTGGCAATAAGGAAATTGATTTTTTTTTAAAGTGGTTGAAGTGGATTTTGCGTTAGAATGAATTAAACAAATTGATGAATGTGCTAAAAACAAATGACGAAATATAAATAAATTATGCTTTAGAAACAAAGATGAAAAGATTTGCTAGAGAAAAATTAAGTTAATCTCATAAGTCGCGTTATATCAATTTTTTTTATTTTGATGATCAGCATTATTGCATCGGGTTAGTATTGGATTAATATTATATCATAATTTCAGCTCACTAGATTTACAATAATATAATTTTATAACCTGCTACTGAATTGATATGTTCGCGCTTAAAGATTTTTGATGACTCAGCTGGTATCATTAGGACGATCCGACTACGCGTAATAGAAACACATAAGTCGATGTTTGATTGACGGATTTCGCCTGCAAATTATTCATTAAAAATGTGTCTATATTAGCACTTGTTTGTTTCTTCCAGCAGTTGTTTTTTGTTTGATATAATAATTTTCAAATTTTTTATAAAAATACAACAGTACTTTCACAAATCATTTTTTTATAATCAACTACAACAAACAGGTAATTTATATATGCATATAAAATCTCCTTAAGGGTCATTAAGCCTTATGTGACGTCCATTCGAATATAAATCAACAAGTCATACACGAACCGAATATTGCTCTAACTTCCCTTTATAGCTTCACATTATTTGTCAAAAATAATTCTATAATGGAGAGTTTCCCTTACAAGCGACACGACTCCTTCATAGTATATTCGCAATATTTCAAGGAGTGTGGTTACTACCGGTATTTCAACCTTAATCAATTTGAAGAAACATGTTTTTTTCCGATATACAGAGGTACGATAAGAAACTAAAATATAAGAGAAAAATGTAGAACGTAAAAAAGTGTGATATGTAAATTAACAAAAGTTTATTGAAACGGGTCCAATATGTAGAAAGAATGAACCGCAAACTATTAACTCTGATTATGTACAAACTAAACTGGCTGATGAAAACTCGCGAGAAAACGGGTCGAATCAAGAAATTGATCGCTGTAATAGCAATTGAACATATAAAAACATTTCTTTATTGTAGTCGAATAGCGTTGGGCTTCGATATGCCATCAGTGCGTGGATGAATATTACGAGTATTTAAAGATATTGATTATTGTTGACTAGTGTTTAATAAACTGTAAGACTGAAATATTTTCATTCAATTAATAAATATTCTTTATCTAATATTTTAATTTTATATTACTATATTATATTTATACTCATTTACATTTAAATAGAGTTTAAGTTTTATAAAATTAGGTTTCATTCCAATTATTTCAAGGAATGTGTTTACTTTAGTTAATATAATCTAAAATTATGAATATACAACACGCAAACACCAATATTAAAAATTTTAGAATAATTTTATAACAGCACAGTTTTCATGGATGCCAAAACTTTTAGGTTTATAAAATTAGGTTTTATTCCAATTATTTCAAGGAATGTGTTTACTTTAGTTAATATAATCTAAAATTATGAATATACAACACGCAAACACCAATATTAAAAATTTTAGAATAGTTTTATAACAGCACAGTTTTCATGGATGACAAAACTTTTAGGTTTATAAAATTAGGTTTCATTCCAATTATTTCAAGGAATATGTTTACTTTAGTTAATATAATCTAAAATTATGAATATACAACACGGAAACACCAATATTAAAAATTTTAGAATAGTTTTATAACAGCACAGTTTTCATGGATGACAAAACTTTTAGGTTTATAAAATTAGGTTTCATTCCAATTATTTCAAGGAATGTGTTTACTTTAGTTAATATAATCTAAAATTATGAATATACAACACGCAAACACCAATATTAAAAATTTTAGAATAATTTTATAACAGTACAGTTTTCATGGATAATAAAACTTTTAAGAAAGTTCCGAGTATTATTAATTACTAAAAATATGAATAAATTCATAATAACTTTATATATTGTGGAATTCTTAACGGCCCCTGCAGCTAACTGAATAAAGGTCACGAATATCAAGTTCATCACATGGACCATTCACAAGGACAGTTATAAATATTCACGTGATCTGTGTCGGGTATAATATAGGCGTCAGCACAATGTTTACCTTGATTTTGTCGTAGAAGAGATTACTTCGACCTATTTCTATGCAAATTCTCGCTTATCATTTTAATAGGATCAGCTTAGGAAAGTGGGTGGTACAGGCGGACTCATATCGACTTACAAGGTTCGTTTTTAATAAAATCCGTAAGTTGATATTCTAATTTGTTTTTGTGATATTTTTGACCTTGTTTCTTTAGTATTTTTCTAAATCTTATAATATTAGATGGAACATATTAATGACAAACTTCAAGTATATGTTATTTAGTGCTATGTACAAAGTGTTATCTCTAATTTTATATAGAGATCGAAAAGACCAGGTATGGACGTAGATAGTTTACTATTATATTAATATTAGAGTTATCTAATTTATCTACCTCAATAGTTTTATTAATATTAAATTTTTTGTCCAAATCTCAGTATATCCTTGTTTTCAGAGGACTTGTCGTTTAATTAATGTCGAAGTGCGACATGAACATGACATACTTACACACAAAACTATTTTTCAAAACATCTACAGAACAAATGTATGAATTTGTTCATTTAGGAAAATTATTATTGACTAATGAAAAAAAGAAAACGATGGAAAAATAATGAGTACATCCGGCTGACAAAATGAATGGCGCTCTTATGAAAGTATTGTGGAACAAGTCACATCAAGGAAACAGAGTGTAAGTTGTCCTGTTCATACTGATGATATATTAGTGGTAATAATTGCTTTTATAAACAAAGGAGTTTTAGATATGTAAATAAATTTAATGAGGTTTTGGTGAAAAATCACGTTATTATGTAATATTAACAGCGAAGGTTTATATGACAGATTTAAGAAATGTATATATTCGAAGAGAACGTTAAACGAAAGAGGAAGTGCGACGGTGAAAACAACGAAACCTATATTGAGATTCTTCCAGCTGTGACCAGTAAAATATTAACATAAAATGTATATATGGACATAGAGAGAGAGAGAGAGAGAGAGACAGAGGAAAGCACAAACACGGGGTGCGGTATTGACTGAAATATATAATTTAAATAACGGAAGAGTGAATATGAAACATACAAAATTTTTTTTCGGTACTTAAATCACTCAAATTTTACTCAAACTGATTATTTTGACGACTTCATATTTAATGAATTTTGTTACTCATCGAGCAATAACGTTATACCTAATAGAAACATTATATTCATACACAATGAACAAAAAATATCAGCTCAAGTAGCATCATGTGATAGTTATGACGAAAGAGATAGGGTGTTAAAGAAAACACGGATATAAAAAAGATACTGAATATAACAATTACATGATCTTTAGAGGGCCACTTTTAGAGTGTTAATAACGCGTCTATGTAATATAACATCGTTGGAAACGAATAATAAATTTTCATATTTATGACAGAAAATATGTGCATCTACCACGAAAACAAAATGGGTTACAATATTTTCCAGGTGTGTATGGTCATACGTATTTATATCTACATATGAGATATCATCAGATTCGTCTAAATTACACGAGTGTCACTGAATATATGATGTTACAGAAACCCAATATTGGGAACACTGCAGACCTGCGATTGGTCGAAACGCGGGCGCGTAGCGGGGCCGCTGTAAAGTATGACATGAATACTAGGCTTGGTACTTATATGTACATATAGCCTAATAATATGCAAAGTATGTATTTTTTAAGTAGAATTTCCAAAGTTTGAAATTAAAAAAATATTTAAAAAACACAACTAAGCAATATAGTTTAAAAAAATACCTATGTATGTTTTAGTAATACTGTCCAAATTTCTTCATGCAATTACTTGCTGCCGGGATACAATATTGAGACAAACTGAAGTTTGATTATAAAATCTTGTCTATAAATTGTAACATTGTCTGGTTACACTTTTGTTTTTTAATAATTTAGTTTTTTTAAAGCCGATTACCCGATAAATGCAGGAAGCTGTTTTAAAATAGCACTGTTCTTCTCCTAGTTGTTTAAAAATAAATGTTCTCGTGATTCACCTCTCTTCAGTTTATAGATTCGCATCTTTAACTTTGTTGTATTCATTATAGCTTTTCCTGCGGCAAATTATTCTCAAGGTATTGGTGAAATTAAAGTTTGTGTTATTAACTGGGGTTATTCCATGTTAACGGTTCATGTCCACGGTTAACTGATTACGTCTAAATAGGGGCTGTTCTATAAAAATGAAGATAGCCTTTTATTATTAAATTTATACTTACATATTCCAAATAAATGCCTTGTTATATCTGAATATGTTTTTAAGTACATACTTTACATGTGTTCTTTTAAAATAAAAAATACAAGTAACAAAGACTCGTGAGAAATACAGTGATAGTACAATTATAAAACACAATAGAATATTCTGACAGTCCTACAACCAGAATATTATCGTGCGATACAAATACCAGTTTGACCAATACGCCAAGGCAAAATACTCGCTGTTAATACAATTTTGAATCGAGGCCTCGGTTGTTTCCATTGTTGTTGTAGATTTAATGTCTGGTTCTCAATATGCGAGAGTTTTTCAAGCGAAGGCAAGCACTCGCCGTGTATTGGAATAATTGCATTCTAATAAGTGCAATAAAGGATTATATAATAACAAGTTTAGTTAAAAATTTATAAAAGTTCGGTTGGAACTCGCCTACGCTACTCTTTTGGGTTTTGTGCAAATTCTTTCATTGCAATTTCTTCGTTCAAAAGTCGTTCATTATCGTCTTACCAATTAAAATCCATTCATTAGCGTTGTTTAGGACAGTTTGATGTCCAGTAAAAATCGTCCATTACCGTTTTTAGGGCTCCGTAGTAAAAAAAACCTTGTAACTTCTCCATATTGGTCTATATATCCAAAACATCCTTCCAGCTTTTATAGTTTTAGTCCTAGACACATGTAATTTAGCAAGTAGGTGCAACAGATGAGGAGTCAATAATATCTAGTATTAAAAATTTATTTAAAATATTAAAAAGGTCTTTCAAAATGAAATTGAGGTTTAATTCACAACATTTTTCATTTTTAAGCTTATTTTGTTTAATATTAACCTTTAAAGCTATATAATATTCTCCCTAACTTAAACCATGGACTTGAAAGTTTTTCAGAAATTTTAGGTAGTATTGGATACTAGTACTAGTATAGAACTTACATCAACAATTTCAAGATATATAGACAACTGTGGAATCCTACTTTATGCGTGTTCCGATACATAATTGATCGATCTCTTTATTAGTCTATACCTGGAACTATGATCCGGTGATTACAGATACTCCTATGGTTATAGAAAAAATATATAAAACTTTTTTAGATTATTTTTGACTCAAAAATTTCAATATTGTTAACTATTATTTGTAGAACTGCTCCGAATACTTTTTTTTAAATAAAACAATTCTGCGTAACTTTTTGACAAACTATAACGACTCATAGATCAACAGACTTTGATTTTAAGAGCCAACTATTTACGTGGCTATCGATTAATTTATAATGTAATTTAATTAAAATAATAAGTTGTCACCGTAGTGTGTTAGGTTGAGTGCGCGGCGCATCGCGAGAATCCGGGTTCGATTCCCGGCCGCTCATCGAGCGGAACTGGAGAAGTCCAACCTTTCGAGGCTCTGTCAACCATTTTTCCATATGAGATCCTCTTCATCACATGTAGACACGACAACAACAACAAAATAATAAGTTTTTATTTCTATATTCTTTATTATTACTCAATTGTTTGCATATTAAATTGTTGAAAGGAGAATATCTTTTCATAATGTTTTTACTCATTCAGAATTTCATTAAATAAATCCAGTTAAGAACGGTCTAGCACAAATAGAACTCACACGGTTCCGTTTAAAAATTGTCTTTAAAAAAATTCAGTATATTACAACATTTTTATTAGCTCGCTTTTTTCTGTGTGTTTGTCTTTTCGGCCCAAAAATTAATTGGTTAATGACTATATTTATTATTAACGCTAGTTTAATAAATAGTTAATCTACTAACAATATATGGACTGTTAATATATATAACGTAAAATGTCTGAAATAAAGCATTTATTATTATTATCATTAAAAATAATTTAAAATGGATTGAACATTTTCACCCACACAACACTATACAGCAGATAATAATTATTTACATAAAAAAATATTCAATTTACAACGTTTTTAAATTGAACTAAAAAATTTCAAATAATTTCTCCTTACCCCATAAAGATTTATAACCCGGTACAGATTTATAACCATATACATATTGTTCTGGAAATTTGTGGTTGTGAATTTTAAATAGCTATGAAAATACTTGTAAGATATAAAACGAAAAGCGTGGTGCACATTTCACCTAAGTCCCTAACGACTCAACTACAGCTACTCTCTACAATCGTTACTATTATATCTTACATTCGCCCCACATTTTTCGTTCGCTATGCAATAAGGATGGAAAATAATTTTTAGACACAAATAAAAACTTAAGAAATAATACCAATTTCCAATTTGATTTTGTAATATGCATTTCTGACTCATCACCGATTCTGTTTGTAAATTAGTAAACAGTTCGATGGTATCGATAAATCCTTAGGATTTCCATTGCCACCTCCCTTCTTCATGATAAGGCCCTCCTGGTTACAACATATAAACAAATAGCTCATTGAGACAAACCATTAAAAAGTTCCCATAAATACTTTCCTCCTCCATGATCAAATGCCTATAATGTTGTAACCAAAATGTATATATATATATTCGTACCGAAATGTACGAACCAAAGGACTCTTTAAGACAAGTCAGACGAATCCATATTCAGCAGGATATTCACTATTATTACACCTTTTTTCTCCATCATCATCTCAGCTTGACGGTACTGTATTATAACTTTTCTTCAGAATTGAGTATATTTGCAAAGTTTCAAATCGATACGACAATTACAAGTGGGTAAAAAGTGATTTGTAAAATGTGCTCACAATGTTATGAAATTATAGGTCAAGCTATTAAAAGCGTATTAAAGATGAAAAAATTTAAGTGAATGCTGAGTGTTGTTTGTGAATAACCAGTGTAAGTAAAATCTTCAACTAATACCAATTCCCCATGTTTAAACTCGAATCTAATTTTAAAGAACTTTAATCAACTTAATGACAAACGTTACATTTTAATTACATTAGGTTGTAATGAAAAATCTCATGATCTCACAGTGCTTCCTAGCACTTAGTACTTTCTAGCACAATTACCTTTATTATTCACGAAAGCCGTGACGCTCAACCTCGGACGCTTCCACCGGCAAAAAAATCCTTTCTTTCCCGAGTGCTGTGAGATTGAGTCTCCAGTGGAGGAAATAAACCTTCCGGGATGAGATATAATTGAATTAAATTTAATTTTAGCTACTAATATTCATTTGGTACAATAAAATGGGAATATTTTCAACAAACTTTATGTTGAAAACCAGGTATTTCAATATTTGGTTACTTTAACTAATGGATATATTCAAAGATCACTGTGCTTCTGTGCATGTGCATGTGCATTTGTCGTGTGCACCTTCTAAAATTTCGAGTATACAATGCAAAATCCATAAAAATGTATTTTCCCAAAAAACTTCAAAGAAGTTTTTTTTCGAAATTATTTCTATTATCCATTATTTACAAGGTTAATAAAGTGTCATAGATCCTTTTCTTGGAAAAATCCTGATGGAAGTATCTCTAATTCAAAACTTAAGTAGAGTACTTCATGTTTGTACAGCGAGGGTGGGACATGGTGAGGAGTGCGTGACCGTGCGATGATAGTGCTTTATAATTGTACCAATAAAATAACACGACAACATTTTACAGCGACTTTAAACAACGCGTATGCACATGTATTTAGAGTTTCATGATAAAATAAAGTGCAGCACGTGCCGTACCATTTCGTTTTATTTATTCAAATCATAGCCACAACAGTTAATATTATATGCTTTTGAACTTCAGAAAGATACCCAACTTCTATATATATTTAATATAAAAGTCTTAAACGGCTGAAGTTCATATGACTTTCAAATACTAGAACTTTATTTATCAAGTCACTTATATCATTGAATTTAATTAACACGCTTGAAAATCTCACCGTAGAATAGTAATAATAGCAAAGACCGAAATCGAAAAATACGTTAATTTTTCGTCCTTCTCCAATTTATAAAATATTTTGTCTTTTTTGTCTTTTAGATTTCCGTATATCAAACGAAAAAATGAAATTCTTAAAATAAAATCCAATCTATCACAGACGATTTTCCCTGAAATTGTATGACATAGAAACTTGAAATTTGGCATAAAACTTATTAACCTGCATATTTTCCTTTTATTTATTTTTTACAAATATTCATATAAGAATGAAAGACGACGTAAAGTATTCAATTTTTTTTTAAATTTTATGTAACGTGCTTCATTTTGTTTTCATTTAAACGGTCTTGTGTTGAAGAATATAAAACATTTTTTTTTCATAATTTTGAATTGCATATTTACAAATGTAAATAATAAATATACGTAATTTTTTTTATTTTTACATAATGTTACTATTATGTATTTAATAGTGTTCACGTCACACCGATAGGGAATTTTTTTGTAACACAAATCATAGTATTTAATAATCCTATAATCTATGGCTCATATAAACTTATTACATAACTTTAGTTCGAGAGATTGTAAATATTATGATAGTGTTGTATCGTTCCTTTAAACACTTTGCAAGAGGTATCAGGATTCTCAATGATTTTTAATGTCGATAAACCTATCAATATTGAAAACAAATGCCATTTTCTATCGATGTCAAATGCTACTACAGCGATAATGCTTGTATAAAAACCGTTAGCAGACGGCGTCCCGGGTCTGGTAAATCGGCAGACAAGGTATCGTAAGTGGCGAGGAATGTACTGGCGCTGGTCGCGTGCGGTTTTTAAGCGACTTTGCTTGTCGGCGTGGCACTGTGCGACTATGTGGCTTCACTTGTGAGGAACTTGGTCATTGCCCGTGTTATGATTTGTTGGTGTTTAGTTAAGCATAATTCTACAGCGTGCGATTGAATTAATTTAACGTGTTATTATTTTAAGATACAGTTTGAACTCATATGTGCTATAAATAATATCGTCACTGTGTGTAACAGGTTGTAATAATCAATTATAGTAAATTTTGCAGACAGTAAATTGTTTTTTATTTTTTGGGTATTAGTATAATATAAAAATATGCCTGTCTACAATATACACGAGTTACTTAGGTACTATATAACGCAAAGGTGGGTAGACAGTCTTCTCTATATATGCTATATCCCTCGGGTGAGGCATAGGCCATCCCCGGTACTTCGCTACGCTGATTGGGCCTGTGCATCACGAATTACTTCACTCTAAAGATACACAGAGATAATAGAAAATCACTTAGATTCGAGGGTTTAGTTTTTGTTAGTTACGGCATCATTCTGGTTCTTTATTACTTGCAAGATTCGTTATTTTCTTTAAATCTGTTTCATATTTCGTTATCTTAGAGTAATTAGTAATCTGTTATGATTTGTCTGTTAGGTTTTATTTTGTATTTTTATTTTATTGCACCGAAATATCTATGAAACTCTCTAAGGGCGAAATTTACCTGCAATTCACAGGTTTTTTTCTAAAACGAAGCTTTCTCATAATTAAACTACAATTATCATATTTTACTTTTTCTTTCAGTTCACTTCAAGCTGCTGAATAAACGAGAAATCAATATGTAAACAAATGCATTCATCGCAAATTACTCGTGCGCGTGCTGGATATGGCCGATTACCGGCTCCATTATATCGGTTCATCCGCTCGATTCAATTTCACAAACATATCGCAATATAACGACGGCACCGTTGTATTATTTTGGTTGATATTAACCCGCATTCTCGCGTATAAAATCTGCGTATAATAGGCGATTTTTTTTATTGTTTTACTATTTCAATTAAAAAGTGAACGGTGGACTCTCGTTACTAAAAATTATACTTTTGTAACCGAGTTATTCTTTAACTTCGGTTTAAACTTTCACGTAAGGTGAAAGAATATGAGGTTAGTGGCAGTTTTGGGAAACTTTTATCGAATAACATTTTAAAATTTCGCTCGTAAAGTGAACGTCGCATGGTAATCTTGTTGAATGGTGAGTTTTGATTCTTAACAGATGTTTAACTACAAATATATTATGTGAAGTCTATGCCTTCATGACACGTGGATTGTTAATTACGGTAGTCTTGAAAGAGGATCTTAAAATAAGTTCATAACAACTGTAGTTTACATAAATAAGTTTGGTTAAATCAATAACAAAATCAGTTCATTAAACTCGGGTTTCTCTGATTAAAGACTACATTAAATGCTTCTAGATATTGTTAATAGATGATTTGATAAGATTACAATCGAATTAATTTAAAAGGTAATCAGCTGATACAAATTAATGAGCTTTCAAGCAAATTGCAAGTAGACATAATTATTGATAATTATGATAATTATAAAACATTATCAAGTCAAGCCGATGATAAGATAGGAGGAATTAGCCGATGGTATAACAATTATAGTAGGGCTCAAAATTTCGTTTTCTGCAGCATTAGTCACAATTATATAAAGCTAATCATTATCCGTTAGTAAAAATTATAAAAAAACTAAATATACAAGACAGTGCAGAAAAGAAAATCAGCGAAAGATATTATAAGATATGGTTAAACAAGAATTTTACTTTTCAAAATAGTAATTTTTTCTCCTTAAACTATAGCTGTGTAGCTTAAAGTTGCAAAGAAACCGGCAAAATTCTTGAATGAAAAAACCTTGTAAAGTACAAATGGAACTCGCACTACGAGGCTTCCAAACATATTTAGGTTCTTATAAACATTTAAGTGTACATATTGTTACTATTTATAAATATTAATTTTGGTAAAGAATAAATGTATCTACTACTATTTCAATGACAGGCGCCAAAACAGGTACGTATTTTTAAAAGTTATAAGATCTAGGATAACCGCTATATTCCTGCAATCTTCCAGACAGATTTTGCCAACCCTGTTTTTAGGATGTTCTATTTTCGTATATTTTTTGACATATGCTACAAATCGTACGAAAATTAGAGCCCTCATCTAATTATCGTACGATTTGTTGTTATTAAAAACTATTTTTACATTTTATTAAGATGCTTTATAATCGCTCGAAAACGGCCGGCAACAGGTGGTAATGTCTATGTGACACCTACAAAAGTCAGATATAACAATTTTAATCACGCGTGTGGACAACGTGTTCAGATGAATTACCCCTATAATTTGCAATTTTTGCCATTTATATTTGTATTTACAAAGTGTTCAGATGAATTACCCCTATAATTTGCAATTTTTGCCATTTATATTTGTATTTACAAAGTGTTCAAATGAGTTACCCATATAATTTGCAATTTTTGCCATTTATATTTGTATTTACAAAGTTTTCAGATGAATTACCCCTATAATTTGCAATTTTTTCCATTTATATTTGTAGTTACAAGAAATTACACTGTTTCTTTAATTGCAATGACAAATAAATGATAATATCATGACATAATTATAATCAAAGTAATAAGTTAAGTAGGAAGATTTTCTGAATGAAATTGAAAAATTACGTAATTTTAACAATAATTTCTGGTTTAAAAAGTCCAAAAAAAGTAATTTTGTCTTAATTTTGAACCGCCCTAGAATATTTATTTTAATTTATCAAAACGTATATGGTTCACTATGCACAATTGTTATTATTAGACATAATATGTCAGTAATTATCCTTTTTTTGGTTGAATCTTTAGGTTCTTATCGCGTAAAAACGACTAAAACAGTTTCGATGAAGATTAACTTGCTACTTGTCTAATATAGGCGGAGTAACTTGCTACTTGTCTAATATAGGCGTAGTAACTTGGTACTAGTCTAATATAGGTGGAGTAACTTGCTACTTGTCTAATATAGGCGGAGTAACTTGCTACTAGTATAATATAGGCGGAGTAACTTGCTACTTGTCTAATATAGGCGGAATAAATCGGTAGGTGTGACATCAAAATACTAATATTTTAAACATTATTAACCTTTGAACGTCGGTAAACCTCTGAACGATATGTATATGCAAGACAATGTATACAATCATAATTTATACCAGTATATGAAACGGAAAAGTTTGTTTGCTTTGTTCGTCCCCGCTCTTCTCCAGGACCAAACAACCGATTTGAAAAATTATTTTTGTGTTACAAAGTTCATATTTTTTAGGAAACCCATACATTTCATCACGGTACGACTCATAGGCTGAGCAGTGATAAAAAAGATCGCGTCCAACTTAGTACACGTGATAGAAATGAAACTACTTCGACGACATATACCTCGATTTTTATCTAATGAGAAAGAAAAAGGGGGAAATATTCTAAAAGAATTGAATAGAAATTATGTGTGTGTGTGTAGCCATGTGTGAGTATGTAAATGAATAGTACAAAAATATAATCTTCATATAAAAAAATGAAGCGATGCCATCACCAGAACACGGCTAAATGCGGCTAAAGGAAGTGAGGATGTTTTGCTCCTGTTATAAATTATATTTAGATACGACAACAATATGTGCGGGTACATTGTGGATATATAAATTAATTAATTAATATATTGTTAGCCTTGGGACGGTTGAAGTGGACGCAAAATTAGTAATAAATAAGTCGGCGAAATAGCTGATAGCAGTAGTGAGCGACATTTTTGTTTGTCTTCGCCCATCTATATACTTCTTGTGCTCATCGGCACCTGTTTTCCGTCCTTCTCGCGATAATTTATTACATTCAGTCGTTGAATGAAAACCTTGAAAATTTTACTCACATTGCGTGCAAAAAGGAATCTTTAAATTCTAGCCTAATGTAGATTTTTTTATACTATGGTAGAAAACTCGATGTTCATGCACTTTATATAAATTACAAATATAAGCATTCTAGTCGCTATATTAAAAGTCAACAATTTAAAGAATGGTTTTCCTTTTTTAAGAAATTGGTAAGTAAATAATTTAAAACGAAACATTGAAAACATTTTTACTCACAATTCTAGTGCTATATTTATAACAAAACAATTCGAATTGAGCATTTACTGCATGTTACAAAAAGAATGCAGTAAACTGCACTGGTCCTATATTAAATTTTACGAAACACTCATCTGTAGATTGTGACTATGTAATATCACACACAACATATTTGAGAAATGATAGTATCGCGTATGACCTCAATATGATCACGTTAGGTGAGGAAATTTAATTTAAAGGAAAAAAAAATTATCTATTAATGCAATTGGTAAGACCGGTAACAATGAACCTGCATTGTGTTTGTTACACGTGCTCGCAAAAGTACAATGTGATACTGATTGATACAAAAATGAATTGCAATGGTAAAGTAATTCATAAGGCACTATCAGTATTTAAAATATTTTTTTGTTAAAAAAAATTATAAAAATACTTTAGACCAAATCCTTGAAAGATTTTTAAATCAATCTAAATAAAAAAAAAGTCTAAAAGTCTAAATAAAAAAAGGGATTGTAAATAAAAAACTTGTCAAAATCGAAGACAGAAAATTTAACTAACGTTTAGAATATTGGTGATACCATTCTAATTACAAAAATAAAGTCTACAAAATATTGTAGTCACAAGATATACGGCCTCTACTGATACAACATGACACACTACTGAATTAATAAGAAATCATTTTAATATCAACATTTTCTATATAAAATATATTTAAGTACAGAGTTAACGTCAGGATGGAATGTAAAGGGGGCAACACTTAGTAAAATAAGTTTTTTTTAAATGCTTTATTCGTGTTTGACTCGTGCATTCATCTAAATTCTAGATAAGATGTAAATGTGCATACACTAGGTAGGAATGCCGCATCGCATGGACCTTCGACGTTTCAATTGCATCTATAATAATGAGTTCTCAATATGAACAACTATTTATTTTGTTTTGGGTAGAAGATGAGAATGTTTTTTGTTGGTTTAAAATAAAAAAAATATATTAGTTCGCCTTTTCTCTATGTTATAATTTTTGGATGAAGTAATCTCGCAATATTTATAAACTTTGTTTATATAAAGTTTTAAAACTGTACTTTTATTGGGGTTTCGTAGCCAAATGGCCCGAGGGAAGCTCTCATAATTCCATAGCCGTCTGCCCCATAGCATTATAACTCTTTCGGTTTAAAATATTTTGCCGAAAGACCTGATTTTAGAAATAGAAAAATATGGTCTTTTAATTTTTTTTTTATTAAGTATCTACCTATGCATTCAATTTGGAAAACGAGACCCCGATGAGTGAATTGACTTTTAAAAAATCCAATCTAAAATGTCTTATATTTTAATATTTTTTCCTATGGCGCTTCTCCATGCGAGATATCAGTTTGCAAAATGATACGCGGTTTCCCCTTTTCCATAATTCATATTAATGTATTTGCCAGACAAAATTCTCCCAAACTTTCATTCACCCTTCCGCGTTTATCATTATTTGAAAAAAAAAACAGGGCAACGACTATTAAAACACTTTAATGCAAAATTTTGTCGGTCAACACGTTTTAATAAATCAAACAGATATAGAATAACTAAGTTATTGCACGTAGTGGTTCCATAAAAACATTATAGTAGATGACTATGAAAGTAACTTTGCAGTAAATAACGCGGCCAGTTGACATAGTATATACTCCGTATTACAATTAAAAATATTTACTTCGTGAATTAGTACATCGCTTCCTTATACGTGATTATTCTAGCCATAAATTTATAAAGCTACTAATCTATCTATAAACATTCGACAATAATATAGAAATAATGTGATGTGATAATTGAGAGACAAAAAGAGACAAAATCAATATTATACTCAAAATTCTCTCAAATGTACTTTGTCTTGAGACCTATCTTCATTTTATCTTTATTTTCCGCCATGATCACTAACAAATATACGCTCTATGATTCTGTCGACGTTTCAATTTCTAGGAAAGGACTCCAGTTTTTATTTTAAGATTATCTTTAAGGTTTTCGTCACTTACATCGATTTTACCTTTTTTTCTAGAATTACCAGGAATTCAGTCTATATTATCATTGAAATGTGAAAACGCGCATCGCGTAACAACAAGAATTCATACAACGCCGTGCGATCACGCGAATAGGCAATCAATCATTCGGCGGCAGCAAACTGTTGGATTCCTAAGGTGCCATGTGCGATTTAATTTTCGTGGGTAAATTTTTAGTTACTTTCAGTTTGTTTGTTTTTTTTAATTTAACAGTACGTCAAATAATCACTTTAAGCACATTAACGATTAGTTTTCAAAACCAGCTGCGTAGCCTGAAACTATCATCATGGTATTTATTTTTAAGAAGGTATTATATGCCATTATAGCCGTACTCAAGTGACAATGATGGAACACAGTTTCTTTCTAGTTTCCAAACCTTAGACTAATAATTTGCAAATTTATTAATGTTAAGGCCATGTTAGAAAATTCGTTTCCGCACGCTTTCCTAATTTTGTTACAGTTTTAATTCATTGTAACTGTAACCGTATTTTGACTGTAATAACGCTTGAATTATCTCTACGTATAAATTGTTTCATATTTTTTTGCTGGAAATGTAGGGAGTATGGAAATTAATATATTATTGACTAGTCAATCACTTTTTTTAAGCAAACGCAATTTAACTAATATATTCTAAATTCAATTCGTTTCCATTTCCACCATTTGAATTCTTATTACGAAAGGACTTTCACATTTTTGAATATTTGAAATAATTGTTAGGTATTCGAATCCTTTAATAAATTATATTACAATATCATCAATGTTACTATTTAATAAATTAATTACAGTATTAATTTATTTAATTTGTTAAAAAAAACTAACACACGAACAACAATAAACAGGTATTCTATTATAAATAAAAATAAATGACAATTATAACGAGAAGATTGGAACGAAGGGGAGATATTATTTATTTACTCCCTTACCTGTAAGCTCTATTGATAATTTTTTATATTTCGACCCATAACTTTAATTTATGTTTCTTCCGGAAACAAATATACTGACGGAAATAAATGTACTATGAAACACAGTCAAGTGTGAGTTGTAAACGATGGGAGATCAATTTATTTATTTAATACTTACATGTCAGAATATATCCTAATATAATTATAATGATACTACAGTTTTTTTTTGTAATCGACGTATCTCTGTATATCTTCGAATATTTTGATTTAGTTTGATATGGTTTTGTCGTTAAACAAATAAACATTTTTAAAATTATTAAGTAAAACCCGTTTCTATGAAAAATATTTACAAACAATTTCGACAGGTGGGAGACAGAGAAAATCTTGTAACGATTCTGTTTATATTTTTGAGGCACCTTAAAAACTTAGAAAGATACAAAGAAAATGTTTAAATAATATAATAGATTTCGAAAATCAACAACAAAACTATGGGTTTCAATAAAACCAAGAAGACAATTACATAATTTGTATAACATTATCACACATAACGATGATATATTCCAATAAGTTTTGTTTTCACAAATTACAAACATATCACACTCTGGTGTAATGGCAACTAGGCGGTTGAGCAATTACATAACCGTAAGAAAGTAGACAATTTCGATGTAATTCGGGTCTAGATGCCGGTATAGCAAAAAAATTATGAGTACGCGAGCATAAGTAGTTATCAGGTACGAAGAACGACATTTTTTTCAATTGGTTAAAGCAAAACATTTTCGCAGCTAATAACCGAAGAATTTATTTTATTAAAAAAACTTTTTTCTATGTCGCAACGTGTGGTTCGTTTTTCTATGTCGCTAAAACTACCCAAGAGAAAATAGATAAGAAATAGAAAAAAAAAATAACCATATCATCTCATGTACGAATATCGATGGAACGTTTTCAAGCCTCCTCACCTCAGGCTATATTTACTTCCGTGTGGGCTTCATACAATAGAGCTGGCTTTTAACTTGCTCGCACTAAAGTGATAGATAATATGTTAATCGAGTCCTCTAATAACTGAAAAAAATCTTGATGTTGTCCATAAATAGAAGGCAGAGCACAGCTTTGAAGTGAAAATTAAAGAGGTGAGATTCGAAATCTGACTGACACCTGACCTCTGGATATAAGAATCAGATATAAAATTACTTACTGGTACCTATTGCTTACTGTCCGTAAAATACGAAGATAAGATACATAAGAATTGAAGAGAAAATTCAGCTTTGCAACAGCGGTTTAATAAAATATCATTACCACGCGATTAAAAGAGAAGAAAGAGGTAGACAGGATCGCAATCGGCCAAAAGTTATTTAATTCAGATGCGGTGCTTTCCTTAGATACGGGCCTTACGCGAGTCATTTTCCTTGGTGAGGGGGGGGGGGATTAATACCAGTGCAAAGTACTGTGTTAAACATATGTTTTAAAGGTTCAAAGAAATTGTCAGTGCATGCTTTGAATATCTGTTGGGTTCTGTTAATCTCTTTAGCCTAGAGAAAGTAAAGTTTTTATTAATTCGCGCGACGTCAACGCCGGCTCTACCATTATAGCAAGACGCCACCAAAGCAGTCAAGTTGAAGAGCGTACAGATTGTGTAATTGCTTTTGAAAGAGGTAAATTAATTAGCAAAATAATATTACGTCGGATATAATTTTCAAAATACCCTATATCCATCGGCATTTTAACTTTAACACTATGAAGTTACAAAAAAACTTTAAATAACTCAGGTAATGATATACTTGTTAAACGGAACCTTAAAGAAAAGTCTGCGACTTAAGCCGGCCCCAACTTGAAAGATATTTATGCAAAATATCACCAAGCCAGCGTGTCATTCCTGTTTGATTTATATTTGTCTATTTCCGCCATTCCAGCGGGCGGCGAAAGGTCGCTGATAGCTTTGAAGTGAGGTGCTCGGAAATGCGAACAGCGACAGCTAATGGAAACCATATAACTGTTTGGTGTGAGGAATGGGGTTGATTTATTTTAATATTTGATATAATTTTGAGCTTGCAAATTGACTTAGTCGGTATATCTGTTAAACAATTCCGAGCGATGGTGAGGAGAGGCATCATATCGTACTTTCAAATATTTAAACGCTGTTTACACTACGCGTTTATGGTAATTTTTGTACGTTTAATTTCGCTCCTAAAAAAATTAAAAATACATTAAAAATAAAAATTAAAAATACATTAAAGTATCAAAAATACATTAAAAGTGTAAACATATCGACTGATATTATAAACCCGAGAGTTGATTGTGTTTTTTATCTAATAACCTTGCAACGAATTCTTATCAAAGGACGCGGAGGGATAATAGAGGGGTAGCGACCCCTGTAGAATTTGGGGGTGATTTATATCTCTCTAAAAGTAATCTGGAAATTATCACGGATCTGGAACCGTTTTAAGATTTTTTTAAATATAGATCTATCGGTTTACTTTTGTTTAATTCAAAAATACTTCTGTGGTGTGATTTAGCAACACATAGCACGAAATTAGATAAATGAGCCTGATGATTAAACGAGTCCAAAAACGTTCTTTCGAAATCTGTACTTGAGACAATATAGTTAAATTTTTTCTTAGGTATGCTGGATTGCCATATGTTGCACCGCAGAAAAGAAGTTTCTGTGGTGAAATGTGTTTTCCAACATTTAAGTAAAAAAAATGTACATTTCTTTAATTCGAAAAACTCTCACTCTTAGTACCTGATAACTACCTGCCCTCGCGTAATCACCATATTGTATCTATGCTAACACCTTGAATGGAATTATGCTATGACGGAATTCACCACTTTCCCAAGGTATAAAATTGTTCAACCACCTGTGTGTGAAACCTTTGTGATGAGTGAGAATAAACTTATTGAAGTATATGATCGTTATGTGTTGTAATAATGTATTTAAATTTGGTCAATTTTCTTGATATCCACAATTAAATGAAACAAAGTGATGTAGTATTATTTCTACTTTCTTTAAGTTCTTTGCCACGACCTAGGTTGTATTACAACAAAAATTTAGCAAAGATCTTTACTAATAACCCACTTGAAGATGTAATACAACGAAACCTATGATGAATTTCTACAAAATTAACGCCAAATATATTCAATATCTCTTGATATCGTTATTAAAACGCGTTGGGTTTAATAACTGTAATGTGTCCATAACTGTAATAAACAAATAACGGATCATAAACAAACATCTGTAATAATTGACTAAATAAATAAAACTAAATTGAAACTAAATAAGTAAATAACGGATTATAAGCGCAAATCTGTAATAATTAGCAATATTTTTTTGGAGTTTAGTCGTTAAGAATCGATTTTCATATTTAGCGCCCGCTTTGAAGTTTTATGACGCGTAAAACCAGAAGTTCAGAGCATACCAAAATTCAGAGCGTTAAAATAGTGTAAATCTTAGGTGGCTTCGTTGAATTGATATCAACATGTTTATTTGGCATTTTCTTATGGCATAATTGCAATGACATAGTTTGGCACAATAGGTTCATATTAATAGACAAAACATAAAACCAGATTAAAACACGATTACGTTAATATATATTAATATGAATTGTCGTATTTTATCTCCGACGGTCCAATAGTCGCATATTATGCTAGTATTAACTAATCGAGTTTGGAAAATCAAAGATTAGCCGATCGGAGATATATGTTTTGATTCAATACTTTCGTTTGCGCAGTACGTACTGCGCATCAATCGTTAGCTGAATTTAGGCACATCTTGACATATCGAGTTATTTATTGACAGTAGTAAGCACAGATCATATACTGAAGTTGTAAGCGGTGTTTCTTTTTTGCGTTTAACAACAAAGTAGTAAAATGAATAAAAGAAAAAAAAAACTACACGTAAACAGAAAAAAGCTATTGTTGCACATATTGGTCCCTTATAAAGATGTAATTGAAAATAAACGCACCGACGGAGCAAGCGTGAAGATGAAAAAAAAACCGCTTGAGGCGCTATTGCCGAGAAATATAATGCTAGTGTATTATTAATGAAAGGGTGAGTACAGCCAAATGTACACGTTTATAATGAAAGTAAAATACAGAATTAATTTGTATGCATGAATGTAATTTCTTTTTTTACATTCATGTGCAGTATTACCTATTTTATACATTCCAAGACAATCGTACTTAAGGAGTAAAGACCAGTCGCGCGTCGGAGTTGACATGCACAATATTTATTTTTCTTTAAACAATTTTCAGATTATCTGTAATATCTTTAAATTGTATATCAATTAAAAAAATTGGCTCAAAATTGCACGCAGTACACTTCGACTCTTTTCTCTTAAAGCACTACTGTTTATTGCCCACACGTTTTAAAGACATTTTATTCTCTATGTCTGTCTACACACTATTTTATACGAGAGTGAAAGTTTTATGTCAATCCTATAAACTATGTGCCAAGTCTTAAAAAAACAAAGAAGGAAAACTGACTTCTCTTTAAAATAATATGATTTATTTTACAAAGCTTTCTCTTAGAATAAATAGCAGAATTACATTAGTTTTATGAGGCGTTCTCGATTGGAGGATAATGAAACACACTGCAACTATATCTTCTAATATACAATAATCGTTGTTATGATTTTATAGCTCGAAAAGATTGCGGTATCCAAAGTAATCAACAACAAAGTGCCACTTTCTCGTTTTGGCCTACTTTTACGGACACTGTTATAATAAACACATTCCAGCCCAAGTAAGTAACACTAAACATTTACATACAAATCGTATATCGTAACATGAAACTGATCTAACGGTCAACACATCCTTATATTGAATTGTGTCTCGTTCAACTCTGCTACCCACTTGTTGAGTTTTGGTATAGCGTGTAAAGTATTCGCCTCCAACGCAAAGTGATATCATTCTTGTTTATTTATTTACTATTGAATTAAATGTATGGATCAGCATCAAGGTTTTGAAAACTATTGAATACTTAATTCAAACAAGTTTATAAAAACAATTGACCATTAACTTTACGAAAATCTAAGCAGCAGTTACGAATTACAATTTTTTTTTTTTAATACTACCTGTGCTTATGACTTCGTTCACGTGGACCTTTGGAAAACATTTTTAACTATTTATTATATTGAAGGTTAAAATTTGTATAATGTCATCTAAATGTAATACGGTAGTTGACTCATTCTAAATTTTGATAGTTTTCGTACAATATTGTGAAATATAAGTTAATTAAAAACCAGTCTTTATAAGAAATTCAAAATTTGATTGAAAAATAAGCCAGTTGTAGGCTTCTAAATTTAAAGATACGAACATAGTTGGGTATATCTCTATCTCTTTCCCTCTTGAAGAATATAATGTGCAATATTAAAAATGACCTCACAACACAGTATTGCCAACCTTATCTAAAGGTTAAATTTGAACTTTTATAACTCGGTTAATTTTTAAGATTATTAAAAAATTTTTTCACTTTTCATCAGCTTGTACCTTGAAATTATGATTAATTAAATAGAAAAAAATTAGTCAAATACCCAATTATTATAAAAGTAAACTTTTTTCACCTATTGCACTTCGTATTGAAATTTAAATTTACCGGGATACAGAACACTTATGGAATTACCTCCCCTATTGTCTGTCTGTCTTCTTCTGAGACAATTTGACAAAGAAACTTGAAGTTGAGCATATTATACACAAAAAGTTGAATTTTCATTTTGAAAGACGATTTTGAAGGGTGAACAGGAGAAGCAATAAATCAAGAAAGTTGATGATGAGGTCTGTATCCTCTAGAAAATATCAGCATCAAATTACTTGAGAATGGTAAATGGTAATTAAAATATTAATGACATCGAAAAATAATGACTGACAAATTAACCTCAAATATACAATAAGCAAAAATGTTATATTTTTTCACAATTTTGCTATTTAATAGTTAACATTGTGTTAACGTAACATAGTTTATATGAACAGGACAGTCTAAAAGGTTTCATGCTCATCATACACGGTTATTACACATTTCAAATGTATATAAAATTTGCTGGAGAAAGTTGAATGGCCCCCAGTTTTAATAACACTCTACGTTACTGGAATTTTTAATTCTGTCTCAGTCATTTTCTGAAAGTAATTCAAATTATTCTGCCACCACTGCTATTCAACGTATACACTGAATACATTATGCGAAATATTCTTGAAGACTGGAATAAAGGTATCTCTATTGGAGTTGGGCAGCTAAATAACTTAAGATATAGTGATGACACTACACTTCTGGCACAGATTAAAGAAGATATTGAAGACTTATTATCACGGCTAGAAGTAAACAGTCTTGAATTTTGCCATCCGTCAATAGAGATAAGACAAAAATTATGATTGTGGACCGGGCTGAACAATACAAAACGAACATTTATAATATTGCCAACTGTGAAGTTGTTCAGAGTTACATAAACATCGGATCCGATATATCCAACACAGGCGGCTGCGAGCAAGAAATCAAGAGAACATGTACCATTACACGATCTGCCGTTAAAAGGCTCATTAAGATTTGGAAGTATAAGAGGATAACCAAAAATACTAAGCTCCGACTCACGAAATGTCTTGTCTTTCCAATCTTTCTCTATGGAGCTGAAACTTGGTCCCTGCGCTTACAGGATCGCCAAAAAATAGACGCTTGGAGATGTGGTTTTGAAGGCGTATACTGAATATCTCTTGGGCCGCTTTCCGCACCAACAACTCTATCCTGAAGGAACTCAATGTCAAGGAACGAATTTCTTCGACTGCGCAACTGCGAATACTAAAATTCAATGGCTAAATATCCAGGAACGAGCGTTCGATAGGAAGGCTGGTGGTGCAGGGCCACGTAGAGGGCAATAGATCTAGAGGCCGATCACATACTCGATGGACGGACCAAATAAAATCAGCACAGTGAACCGAATGAATAAAAGAATGCTACCGTAAAAATGAAAAAGTAAGTATAAAAACTTCAATTCGTATACTGAATTCGTTTAAATTATTTTGAAACGAAATTATGTTTAGTACTCTAGATTCGCACAACCAGTATATAATTGAGATTCTTTGGTTAAGTTAACGCTTAATTTAGTTTTTTTGAAATTTTTTACAACAAAATAATAAAACAAATAACTACTGTCTATCGAAAACAAATGTTAATTATATATAATATTCATCAACGAAAACGAAAACGCTTCTTATTTTCTTAAGTACAGAAAGTAACGGAATAATAATGAGAGGCAGTTGATATTTTTCATTATTTTCTAAACATCTTTTATGAAGTGTTACAACAATGACAAAGCCCGTAAAATTTCTATAGCTAGGTATTATGTATATAATATTTCAAATCTCAAGACTGTCTAATAATATTACATATTTTGTCAAAAGTTAATTACGAGAATTAGGAAAAAGATGTTTAGTCCTATTAAAAAAAACATATACGAGTATCAAGTATGGAAAATAAATCAAAATGTATTGTATTACTCTGATATAGCACAAACTGTGGTCACTGGCATCCATTTACACATTTCACTTCGACCAAAAAAATTTAACAAGAAACCTGACTATTGTACATTTCCAATAAACAAAGTCAAAGAAAAAATAAAGTGTAAATTAAATCAGAACATGATTTAATTGCAATATTTTTCATCCATGCATGTAACTTTTAGGGTAAATCATTTTGTTTCATTAGCGTTTTATAATTATAACTTATAAAGATATTTTAATCGATATTATTCATCTCTTAGAGTGAGGAATGTAAATCTTAAACCATCTACAAGCAACAAACAGAAAAAACGGCCAAGTGCGAATTAGACTCGCGCATGAAGGTTTCCATAACTCTAAAAAATATTAAAGTTTTAAGGTCGTATTTCTCAAAGACACTGAAAAACGTTACAGTTGTGGTCGGTACTGAAAATATCCGATATCTGAAAAACTACACAACATATCTTAATCAAACTTATTTTCGCTGAAAGTTTATTTTCAGTTGTATTACACTAATTTTTTTATAATTTTACACCGTCAGTTAAAAAATTAGGGGGGAGTGTGTACACTTTTTAAGACTTTAGAAGCGCATGTTTCTCCAACTATTGACCTATCTAACGATACCATACGCCTATGTGCACTGAATTTTGTTTCATCCCTCATTTATATGTATGGAGTGCCAACCCTAATATATTTTTTTTTATAATTCCAGTATTTCATTATATAGCGGTTCACATAAGACACCTACCATCCAAATTTCATCTAAATAGTGCCATTAGTCTCCGAGTAAAATGGCAGTGACATGCGGACAGACGGATAGACTGACAGGACGATATTATAAGGGTTCCGTTTTTGCCATTTGGCTACGGAACCTTAAAAACGAACAACTTAATCCCGCACAGCGAAGCTTCTGCATCAGGAATAATTCATTAATCGGTATTAATTGTGTAATCCGAAATAACGGAATCCGATGTGTAGTTGTTTATTGCGACTTAAAGTATTTTTAGGACACCAACTTTTTAAATAAACGTCAGGCGTATCTACGTGTGGGACAAGTATAAGCAAATTAAGTAAGCTTAGTAATAAGTAAGCTGTGACAGAATGCAGGCAAACCATCAAAGACTCACCGTAACCTTTTGCTTTTTAACACTTTGGCATGGAACCCCATTAACGATCAAAATCCACTCGGTAAATTATAAGTTTACGCCAACATCTAGACGTCGCATTTTTAATAAGAGTACGTAACGATAACAAAGTGATTATTTACTTAATTAATTTGATCGTTAAGGCACGAAAAGTTTAGATAAAAATTTTTCTTTGTTTACAGACACGAAGTTTGATTAAACATTGTCTTACAGGATACTGTTGGATAACAGGATACTGTCAGGTAATTCTTATTTAAAATAACCTGAAAGAGTACTGTTATCGTTGAAGGCATTTTTTTAACATCATTAAAGTTCGATATCATCCTGAGTATTAATTAATCTAATTAGAATACAAAAATCAATTAATATTTTTAAGATTCCTTTACGCCGACAGAAATAAAACTGATAGTTAAGAATTAAAATATCCTTCTAAATATATATATATATATATATATATATATATATATATATATATATATTTTTTTTTTTTTTAAGCAGAAAGGATCAGAATAACGAGTGAGAATGGATTATATGAATTTATATTTTGTGGGACATTTTAATTATTCTTTTCTAGTTTCCCTTATATGTTCGTAGGCGACAACCACCCACACGTCTCACAAAATCAGACAAATTATATTCGAGATAGCATATAAAACTAATCTCCTGCTTACATTCCACGAGGAATTGGTATATCTTTATAATTTAATCGCTATAACAGATTATAATTTAACGACTACTACTTACTGAAATTGTATTAATTTATGAAAATGTTATTCAAAATTCATCCCTTAGAATATATATATATATATATATATATATATAAATATATATATATATATATATATATATATATATATATTTCAATTATTACAGGAAAAATATTTTCGTTCCATTTATTACTGATTATTACAAATATTTAAGGATTTTTAAACATATTAATAATTTCAGTATTACAATTTTTCCCAATCGAGTAAAAAAGTTTAAAGTTAAAAAATTTACAGATGATAGTATTGTTTTTTTTCAGTTACTTTTTTCCTTAGTTGTTAATTATAATTTCGTCACGTCGGTCGGTCCGTTACAGGATCCCAATTTTTTAAATTGTATACATGTCTACATGAAATTTCGCTAGTAAGTATTTTATATAGATATCTCAATTGATATTTAACATGACAATAAAAAAATTATGTACGTGCATGTATAGCTGAAATGACACATTTTTTTCGCACATCCCTCGAATGTGATATAATTGGATGGTATTTTATAATGAAATTAAGACTCTATTAACCATTTTTCGGTTCCACATCCCTTTTTTGAAATATTAAGTTTCAAAGAGGTACGCAATCCATCGATTTTTAATCATTTCGGTTAGCTTTCATGAAATATTTAAAGAGATGGCTACAACTACGGAAATGATGATGGCTACAACTGTACAAATACAGGCGAGATGGCGGAGTCATTGAGGCGAGTTGAGACTGTCAGTGAGGAATTTGGGCTTTCCATAAACTGAATCAACGCGAAAGCCGCGTTTTTAGTTAGAGCAGAAACGCGTAGACAAGACAGTTATCTGAAATACTTCGAAATGATTGAGGAATTTAATTATCTAGGATCCTTTATAACTACAAATAGACTTCATGACAAATAGAAATTGCAAAAAATAAATTCGTCATGTCGATTGTCATGTCGCAATAAGCAAGGATATGAAGAGATAGAAGACCAAAATTAATTTTATTTACAGTTTAGTACACTTCATATTTTTCTACAATTAGTCTAGGTCTCAAGCTGGACTATAAAAGCTGTAGAAAAAAACCGCATCGATGCTTCCGGGATATGAAACTGGTGACGCAAGCTGTTAGTGTCTTGGACCACCCATCGGACTAACAAGTCCTTCATCAAAGAAATCGGCATCCATGATAGGTTGTCCTCTACAATCCAGTCGGATCTTCCGATACTTCGGTCATATTATCACAAAAAATAACCTTACGACCTAAAACAATACATCCTGCTCTATGAATATCCATCCAATGACCACCATGAGGCCGTAAGATTGGCCCACAAGACGTTAAGAACTGGCTCCATGCAATTTATTCAAAAAGGCATCCGTCATTGTGGGTCACGATCCTCAGTAAGGGAAGTGATTAAAGAAGACATACAACTACGAAACTCACACTTTTCCTCATGCGCGGTTGTATTATTTTTCCACCTATATACAACACAACACCCTAGTATATTGTCCTTTTTGTGTAGTAACTTGTCCTTGTGTACTCTCATTATGAAACTATCCAACATTAAATAATAGTATCAACCGATATCTAAGAATTGCTGTTAATTATTAGGTATGGGTGTTTCAACCGTAAATGACGGTCTTACGTATTAATAACTCTGAGTTGATGTAAATTAATTTTTTTACTCCAGCTTTTAGTATCACATATACTATGTCAATTAACCGATCTCGTAAAATATTGAGTCAAGGTTCGTCGTGGCTACCTGCTAACGCTCACTCCTAACGAGACCTCAAATTAATTCGTTTGTGTTTTTATTCCTATTTACGATTATTGAAAACATAATTAGACCGCTTGTCTTTTATAAATTTTATTTACGAATTTGTTTTATGATTTGTGATAGATACGTGTTGTACAGCGTGAGTGGAAACAGTAGAATTTTGCCAGTAGACTTTTTTCCAAATTGTTCATACACTTGTTAGCAGTCACTTGCAACTTTGTCTGTTGAAAATTGATTTGTGGTTCAATTTGACGTTCCGTAGATGGTATTTTACAATGATCATAGTTATGTAGAGAAATTGTAAACATTTTAAGTAAACGATTGTTTCATGAAGAGGTTTCTTACTTAAGCGAAGGAGAGTAGCACTGTTCAGCGGCAGCGTACGAAAAGTTTTGTTCTTCCTTAAGGAATTATACATTTTTAGGAGGAAAATAATACCATATATTAATCTATAATATCTGTTATTGTTATGAAATTTTTTGTAAATATTAGTCTTTTTTTAAATAGTTATTAAGTAACAAACACTTCTACCTCTATAACATTAGTAGAGATATCTGATTCTCGATAGGACACATGCTCAAGCTGAAATTATACGTAGATCTCGGTACAATGAGAGAATAATAGACAAATAAAATTCTCGTAACGTAATTCTTACATCACTAATAATGCAGTCTCTAAGATTATGATTGAAAAATCATTATTTTAGTTATCACCCATAACGATTATCTCTGATAAGCTCTGTCACTAGGTGATTCGTTTTCCGTTTAACATAAATCCAGCAATAACCATCAAATCCAGCAATAATACATCACATCATCCTCTATTCACTCCTAACTATTCCGATATATCGAGGTAGCTCAATATTATACTGCATACCCCCACACTCGCGTAGTGGGACGAGCTATGTTCTGTTGGATGCTTGAGCGGAGGAGTCGTAATAAAAGTGGGCTATATTTGGCAACTGACATACATTAAATAGACGTTATGATAAAGGAGGCTACTATAAGAGAATCGCTATGTTCATCTTTTAGTATGTACATGGCAATGAGTTGACTACAGATCGACTTCACGATTTCTAATTGTGTTAGGCATTTGCTTCATCTACTACGAGCATATGATTGTCGAAATTCACATTTTCACAACCTACGATCCACTGTACAGTTAAATATTATAAGCAATTATTTGACAATTCCTTCAACATCACTGACATGTGCCAATGTCTAAATTAACTTTCCAATCAATACTCGTAATTTTTATGGCATAATCCAAATTAAATCAGCTACGTACTATTGGTGCTTTTATTATGAACTATTAGTCGTCACTTGCAACTTTATGTAGATTAATTCTGATTTATAACCGAATCTAATGCTTAACAATATTTTGCAGATGTTTTATACGAGTTAAGTACAAGTTAACCTGCAAGCAAAGACAGTTGTAACCTACAGTTAACCTGCAGCAAAGCTAGGAAAACTGTGAAGCGAAGTAAAGGATGGTACCTTGCAGACTAAGAAGGTCTAGCATTGAATTCTCGGTGCTTACGTCTGTAGCTGATATCAAAGTAATTTATATGCAGCAGCGCTCTATAGCGCCCAATTATGTCTTTTAAATATAAGAAACAAATAAAGAAAGAGAAACACTTTCCCATTTATATTGTTCAACAATTGTTTAATTAAAATAATGATTTCAAGATAAAATTTGTGCCTAATATTATAATGATTTTATGAAAATTAGCTAACATAATATTATTTACGACTTACAGTTTAATACTATTACTTGTCATCTACAAATAAATTTATCATATATTCAAAAAACAGTGAGCCGTCACGGGACGCCTGGCAGATGTGAAACATCGTGTTCGTACAAGTAATATGCATAAAAGACAAGATTATTACAGGAACTAAATATAGCATAATAAAAAAATAAAGTATTACGAATTTCTTATAGAAAATGGTGACTTTATTTAATAAACATTTATTTACAATTAATACAAAAATAATAAAGCACAGGTTATGTGTACCGTAGTAAACAACAGCGTCGAACTGAGTGAGGAGGGGGTGGCGTAGTCGGTTGCGCATGGCGACACGTCGCCATATGGTACACTCTACTACATATAGACTATATATATATATATATATATATATATATATATACCTTAGTATAACATGGCGACCCGTCGCCACGGCAAGCGTCGCCATGCCAACGATCCGGTTTATACCTGCTCCTATATATGTTTCACATCAAAAATATAGAGCATCCATACTCTTTTATTCTATTATGTAAGAAAGGAATTAGTGGATAAAAAATACTTATAACTAAACTGATCATCGTCAGCCACTGCTGGACTAGGACCTCTTTTTTTTTTTTGAACGCCATTCGCTTCTGTTCTTAGCTCCATTTCTTTCTTGCTGCTTTCATCATCGTCTTCACCTGGCTAATATTTCGTTTGTCAAATTCTTGGTTGCCACGCCAGCAGTTTACGATTCTGACGTTCCTCTTCCTTGCGACATAAATGACCTGTCCTTCGCCACTTTACATTAACTGTTACACTGATGTTACCTAATAAACGCCGTATTATTTAAGTCCTTTCGAGTTCAATTTAATTTATAAGTATTTTAATTTCCACTATCAGCATCATCCCGTGTATAATAAATCACGGCTTCTGGTGTGAACTGTTGGGCTTCCGTGCAATTAATAAACGAGTGATCTAATCGTTGAATCGGTAAAAGTAATAAATTAATTGGCTCGGCGGCGATATAAGCCAAAATACGATATCGTTTATCGGCCGTTGTTAATTAAATATTACGTCAGACTAACGCCTTGAACTTTTTCAACGAGCGGTCATAGGATTGTCGAAATCACAAGGTTAGGGGTTTGAGAACTAGCTGCGCCAATGGCAATTTCAAGTTTTTTGGAATAAAACTTGTCACCTTGCAATAGGGTTTAAATCAGTTCAAGTTACATCACGAATATGTGTTATAGAAATATAACGATGAGAGTGGAAGTAACAAGCTATGAAATAGTCGAGCGTTAGTGCGGGGGCAGTCGATGTAAACGAAGCCACGGAAATGTAAACACGGCAATGAAAAGCTCTGACGGTATTTTAAACTTTTTGAATTTCTACACTTTCTGTGTTGGTTCGATAGTGTGTCTAATGACTAACAATACGTTTTTGTAAATATATGATGTAGTTTGTTATTGATTTGCTATTTATAACTCTTCTCTTGAAAGTAATTCATAATTAAAGTAAAAATATTAACCATTTGCAAACAACTTATTGCGCCGAGTGAAAACATCGTGAGTGAGTTAGGTTCGTTGACCTACCCGTCGACATCAATTATTTTTAATGTGTTCTATAAATCGCTTACATTTGTAATTTTTAATAAATTTTATTAATTGTAATTTTGAGAGGAAATACTAAGAAATTTACGACAAAGATTTAATAATTATGTCTCAACGATTCAGAAAAAATAGGATTTTAAGAGTTGTTAGCCCATTTTCTCTCCAAGGATTGAATTAGAGCTTAGTAGTAATTATACGAATGGATCAGATAAAAAATCAATATGTAACAGGCTACAATCTAAAAAAACCGCCGGACAAGTTTTCACGGGAAAAACAACATTCAAAACTAATTCTATTAAACGTTACACTCATAATGAGCAGTTTCACTTCCGAAATACGTAATAGCAACCTCCGTAAGGTTGCTATTACGTATTCTTTATTTATGTAGTAACATCACGATAGACTTCATGATTTCCAATTATAAATATTGACTGTCCTATAACCGAGGAGACGCGATAGCTAGGTACTCATAATGAAACTTGATTAGCTAACAGGACTTGAACCTAAATTTGTATTCTCTGAAGACGGAATTCAAAAAACTTTTATTAAAAAACAAAAGAAACTATACAAGAATGATCGTATCGTTGCGATTGCGGTACTGCAAATTATTACCAACATAAATAATTTTCTTCGTTCAATAGTGAGAAAATTATTGAAATTCCTGAGTTCCAATAATTCATAAATCTAAGGTTTTTTTTTATAAATTATAGTACAATTTTATAACAAACATTTATTTTTAACCACTAACCATAGCTATCGATGAATTCCGCATTTAATTTCAGTCGGACATTTTTCCTAAACGATTTTCACAAGAAAATTCAATAAAATATGAAAATGAAAGCCTCCGCTTAAAAATATTAAACACGAATACATGTAAATTTATAAAAATGTACCCATGTAAAAATTGGTATATAACTAAAGTAATAAATTAAGAATAATTCTATAATTATGTAAAATGATTTAACAAAGTAGTGATATACGTTAGATCAATAATACTGATAAAATAGTATATAAAAAAACTATAGAACGGATGCTAATATTTAGAAAACCCTAAGTGTATATTAAACAGGTAAAGTGCGTCTGTAGTCTAAGTTGTCTTCCTTACAATTAACTTTCGCTTGAAGTAATTTTCAACCGATTTAAATTTAAGATAGTTAAAAGGTTTTCCCAAAAGTAAATATTTTATAAAAATAATCTTAAATGAAAACATTTAACGTTTCCGTTATTTTCAATAAATCAGTTTGTTGTTAACCGAAAACAATCCTTTCATTAATGGCTTCCCGCAGCGAGTCTTTGTTATGCGGCTTCCCAATTACCGCGCCAGTCGGAACATTTCCATTGTCGGTGGAAAATAAAATACTTTCCATTTCACGGGTTGCAGAAAAATAATATAATTAGAATTATTTCCTGTATTTCAGGCTTCTTTTAAAACAGGAAGTTTACCTTCTATTGCTGAAGCCGCATTAGACTTCACACTTTTAAGACTAGACCGAAAACTTTTCGTTAAACATTTTGATATAGACCTTTAGTGATATACAATATTGTAGTACATTCTTATTCACCTCTATTTGACTTATATACAGTTACGTTTTTTACGTGACAATAGCTTAACAAATAATTGTTAATTAATTAAAAATTAATTGTTAAGAATAACACCAATACATGACAACTAAATTATCATCTAGCAATCTGCATATATTACACTGATCAACACTAGCCATGACATACGAACTTTGATAACTAATACTGTTTTAGCTAAATACCCTTGTTATTAAACTGCAGTTGTTTTGTTTAAATCAGTCTCAGATTTCTTGTGATACGGTAATACTCATAACTAGTAGATACTACGGCAATAAAAGCAAAGGAACGTTCGCGAAGAAATAGTCATAAAACTATTTGCTTGTGATTTGATTAAATTATTGTGATTTATTAACTGCGTTAATATGTCTAGAAAGTACAGTAATGATCCTAAGTCTTTTTGTTATGTTTGTGGTGAACTTACTTTCAAAAAACAAAGACTGAATTTCACAAAACTTGTCTTGAAGAGTTATCACCGGTATTTTGGTTTCTCTATGGCCCATCAAAACCAATCCTGGACCCCTCATATTTGTTGCTTAACATGTTTGAATAATTTAACCTATTGGAAGAAAGAATCGCATCATATGCCTTTGCTGTACCTATAATTTGGACTGAACCAGCATATCATATTTCGGGCTGCTATTTTTGTCTCACTGACATAAATGGTATAAATTTGAAGAAAAAAACCCACAATTATTTACGCTAATTTACCTTCAGCCATAAAAGCCGGTCCCCCGTAGTTAAAATTTGCCTATACCAGTTGCATCCGCGTCCATTGAGATTGACAATTCACAACCCTCCATTTCAAGCCAATATGTTAATGAGGATAATGACAATGAGTTTGAAGAAATTCCAACGTTTCTAACTAACACTTAATGACTCAAGGAAACCTAAACGATCTGGTTCGGGATATAAATTTATCAAAAAAGCAGGCAGAACTATTAAGATCTCGATTAAAAGGATGAAATATGCTACATCCTGGACTAAAAATGTAAAGTATTTATCCCTTGTACAGACATCTGAAGTATTTCTACCACCGTTGCATATCAAATCAGGACTGATCAAAAATTTTCTAAAGGCAATGGATCGCAATGGGAGCGGATTTTTGTATCTAAAAGAAAAATTCCCCAAAATAAGTGATCCAAAGGTAAAAGAGGATATTTTCGTAGGTCTTTAAATTAGGGAGTTAATAAAAGATTCATAATAAAACTTTTACATTTTTGATTTAGGAGGTCATTGTTTTTTTAAATATTTTAAATTACTTAACAAAATAAAATTCTTTGCTACACTTTTTTAATGTTTGTTTTTACTGACAAACACTTATTCTAGTAAAAAATACTTAAAAAGTCCGTGTGGCACGACAAAGTTAAAATTAAGTTGATCAGTGTTACTAGCAACAAATATTTGCGAAAATATTCAGGTGCTCAATATTTGTGCCATTCAAATTTGGTCTGGCAAAAGGAGACCATGAATACATATAATTTTAAATGTTTTTAAGGTTCCGCACCTCAAAATGGAAAAGAAACTCAAAGCTTATAGGATCACTTGATTGTCCGTCCGTCTGTCTCTCAGCGCGCTTTTTTTTCACAAACGACTTGAGATATCAAGTTAAAATTAATATCGTATACTGTTGCTATTCAAGTTGTTTGGGTCATAAAATAAAAATATATATTTAGAGTGTATTTTGTATTTATTTTTACCATAGTCTTACTCATTGATATGATTTTAAAACCTGTAGGGTACTTATGGTTGACTTACAACACTGAAAGTTGGTTTAACGGGAGGTCTTAGAGTAAATCAATGATTCCTAATTCTTTGCGGAATTATACACATATTTTTAAATATGTGCCTGTGAAAGATTTAATTGGCAATATGTTTTTATTCATGCGATAATATTACTCATTGATCCTAAAAACCTTTAGGGTACTTCCGATTTACCTAAAATTTTGAAATTCGGCAAAATTTCATCTTACAGAGAGAGAGTACAGGGAAACATCTAAAAGTTAATTATTTATAATTTTATGTGGGATTATATACTTTCAATACGAGCCTGTGAAAAATATAGTAGACAATATAATTACGTTCTAAAAATTAAAATTTTATAAATAGTTTAATAGAAATCTAGGTACCATAAAATGGTTGTAGTGGGGCGAAATCCTCATAATGTGAGTTCTACTCGGGCTTACAAGTGTTTTTTGTGCGGTTGTTATTTTGTGTTAATTATTAACGGTATTGTCAACGGTTTAGTTATTTACTTCGTGCTGTAGTCGAGTACAGAACTATACGGCCAAATCTTTTAACATAGAAGCTCTTAAAATAAATAATCTGTAATATACCTAATTAGCCATACATATCCTTCATTTTTTTTCCTGGTTTTCATCTTATTTACAATATAGTCATTTATTATTTTCTTGTGGCTATTACGGTTTAGACGCTGGACTGAAAAATATACTAAGCACACTTCTAACCCTTTCATTTAATCGTTATTTCTCATTACCCACAAATTATAAAACGGATAAGATGTTTTTATTCCAAAGCTTAGAAAATAATAAAAAAATCGTCTCAATTTATAAAATTATCTTTAAGCCTACTATCATTAACATAACCATTTTTCTATCTGTAGTTTCATGTTATTTCCCACTAAAGAATAGAGATAAACCTGCTATCTAGTAGCTACCTTAATAACACGGATATACGCATTTTTCGAATAATAATTCCATTTTGACAGAGCCGTAAACACAAATATATCCTTTTTGATAATTTTATATTACAGACAACCGTCTTAAAAAAAAAATTTATGCTAAGTCAACAGCGTTTTGCAATATATACGTTCTTTACTACTGTCGTTATCTTGGATATTATTCGGATTTTTTTCGACGTCCTACATCGTGACAGGGCTATAAACACATACACATACATTCATAATTCCTTTTTAAATATATGGTAATCCATTTTCCTTAGAAACGAGAATAAAAGTTAACTGTTCGTATTTATTTGTTTTACTGTCATACGCGTATTAGATTAATTTATTTTGTGAAGATTTCTTGAATAATGTCTAAAATATAGATTAACATACAATTCGGAAAACATTGCCATAATTTCCATGTTAGGATGGATCGATGTGCTCTTCGTAACGAAGGTAAATGTCATAGTTTAGGACAAAAGCTCAAGTGCTTGAATTTGAATTTGTTTTGATTAAAATAATTACGGAATATTATCAAGTGTATGCAGATTTGATGGTTGTTAATAAGATATGCTGCAGAGCGCAATCCTATAAAATTAGGTACAAAAAGTTGTTATTTATAGCACTTAGGAAATGTTATAATTAACTTATCATATATATTATAGTTTGTTTTGGTTTTAGTCGTAAAAAATAAACGAAGTATATAACTAATTGAATTTTTTTTTATTATTTTTCGTTCGAATAGCTGCCGAATTTATTATTATTTTTTTAAACGAGTTTATACATTATGAGGTTATGAATATTCGGACCACCGCAGCCTTTGTACGCCAGTTAAAGTTAATGCAAAGAAAATTATCTTTGTCATACAATTGATTTTTTTACATAATTATTTTCACATGGATAATTCTAAATAATGATGTACTCAATACATGAGTAATTTGATGACAATATTTGCAGCATTGTCATCAAACAATAGGTATACCGAATCCCTTCTCCAATAACGACTAAGCATTCTGCAGCGCAGTCCTCAAAGGAAATTCAAATAGAATTCGACAAAGTGCGATTGCTTAGATACCCCATCAGTTCTAATCGACTAGAGACGATCAATTTGACGGTGGGACTAGAGCGGCACCGTTTCGGGAACAACTTCATCGGCGGCTCCATTAAACACGAGCCGGCAAGCGGCACCGAAGCGGCGGAATGCCCGATAATTTCGACAGCACGCCGCTCGGGTCCGCTCGAGCGCACGCAAATAATGAGCGGAAGCTACGTTGCCAAATCTGCGCGCAGTTACTAAACGATATCGAGTATTGACTTAAGTTTCGTTTAACTATCACGGTTAGCCGGAAAGGGAAAGTGTTTCGTGTATTGTGTTAATAGGGCGGTTCGAATTCGTTCATGTGCGAAGTTTATTTTGCAGAAAATCGATATTATTAGTTTTGTTAGGATAGTGGCATACGAAATGCAATTCTAAATCCATAAGTGATAATTATAACAAAATTAAGTTTAAAGAAATCCGTCAAGTACGAGTAGACCTCGTATTAAGAAAGAAACCCTTCTTACATTTTTAGGCACGTATAAATATGGTATATATTTAAAAACCTAACACATCTATAATCATCGATATAGTTTCCCTAAAACGCCCATAGTTTTTCTAAAACTATTTTTTTTATAATTATAAGTTTATTTTTCGCTATAATATGAGGGCGGGGACATATTTATTTCATATTTTGCAGTATATCTTTGAAAATACACCTAAAATTACACAAAAAAATATTTTGAGACCCTAATAAGTAAGTCTTTTGAAACGATTTTTTTTCGAGTACTTAATTTTCCTCTCGAAAATTTCCATATGAGTATTTTTGAGCGTTGGTATATATACGGGTTAATATGCTTTATTATTGTACCAATTTCTTTATATATTGTATCAATTGTTGTACAAGTTTCTACCTCAAACGGTTCTATGAAAAGCGGCTGTGACAGAGGGGTCAGATTTTTTTTTCATTTTGAGAAACATAAACCTAAAAAGATTAATTGGAAAGTAATTTTTCCAATTGCAAAATTCGGTATTACTTTTTATTTAAATTTTCATGAGAGATACTAAGCGGACGTCAATGCTTAACCACTGGCGGCGATGAAATAACTTGTTCGCGACGACTTTGGATGTCATAAGAAATAAATTATCCTAGCATAGAAGATAATGAGAACAAACTACGCTGATCTCCCGAGAGAACTCCCGACCAATCAAGAAGTCGATTCAGGACGTGCTGTGATTCAAGACGTGCTGGAAACTTTAAAGAGCATTATATGTAAATATATTAGAATGACTGAGGATATACTGGAATATCTCCGAATATATTATGAACTGAACTGGAAGGATTGAGAATATTTTCGAATATTCGAGAACATTCACAGCTAGTTAATAAATAAAAAAATTTAATTTCATTAGCACGATATCTCTTCCGAATCTTCCAAAAAATGGAAACCTAGCATATCTAGGAGGAAATCAATATGAAATGGAAAAGGTACAGATATCGTAGAAACTTCGAAAAGGAAAGCACACTGTCTCATGTACAGATATCGTAGAAATCTCTTGTGTACATGTTTAATCATCAAGCAGTTCTTGGCTTCGTGTGGACTCCAAATGACGAAGTAAATGGCCTTGTCTTTGTAACACTAATCCAAATTTTCAAAACTATTTTTTCACTATGCCCATCATATGCCCACTAATAGGAGTTGAAAACATCAATGGGATCGACGATATACTCAAAAAAATATTTAAAAATTGATGATTATTTATTAAATTTATAAAACTTATAATAAACGTTTCAGTATCAACCGACATCTATACTTTGCATTAGAAATTTATCCGGGTAACACCTATTATTTAAGGGTTGCACGGCGTCGGACATCCTCGTAAACAACTTCAGACCGATTACTATTCTATCTGCACCGGATAAGCCAAGGTCTATTTTGAGTACCCAATTAAGCATTAAAAATAAGTTAAACTTGACTCAAGATCATATGATTAATTTCCATATTGTATAGAAAGATGAGAATCTCAATTTTATATGATTTGAAGAACGATATCTATCAAAAAATATAATGTAATTTTATGTAACGTTAAGGTTAGTATGGTTTGTGAAACTATGAATCGATTTAATAATTTTAACTGTAATTTACAATGTCAATGGGCACAGAATTAATTAAACAATTTCTTAAATCTAATTTAGAAATATGGCTAACAGGTTAGAAACAAAATATTTTCACGATTTAAAGAAAAATTTTCTTCATTTTTTATATCTGTTTAACGAATTTAATAAGAAAAATTACTTTGTCATAATATTTACCCCGAAATCAAGCCTAAAATAAGATTATATTCGTATTTGGATGTTTTTTATTACAAGTATTCAAAAAAATGTACAGTATTAAGCGGTTTAAGTATTGGAAGTATCATCGAGGGCGGGTGAGTTCAAAATTTCGTTCGAACAAGAAAAACATTTCCTTTATTATAATAATTTTTTAATTTCAATTCGACATTACAATGAGTTTTCATTTACTTACCATTTGAATATTTCTTCTCGTGGCTCGATGTCGGCAAAAAAACATTCATAGACTGAAGCATAACTTCAATGACTTATTTATGACATATAAAATGGAACTCCCAAATTTTATTCAACTAACTAAATGAAGATAATGATGAAATTGTCAACTAACGAAATGAAGATTTGCTTATTCGCATGTGATGACGTACTAATATAATTTTAAGCCAATTAGTGATGAGTTTTGATCTTGAGCCAAATACAACTTATATACTTGTCTTGATCTTGAACCAAATATATCTTTTGTATTTTGCCTTTCCTATGCGTCACAAAAATTAAAAATACTATGCAAAGTAATTGTACAGGGAATCCCCTTTTTGGTTTAAGTCAGTTCAAAAGATTTCAAATTACAAACAGATGTCTCAAATTTATCATTATCTAAAAGTCATTGTAATTATCATTTCAGTCCGGTATCCGTCCATCAATAGAAGTAGAATAACAATTGACGTTCCATTATGTGATACAATGTGTAATTGTAATTTACCTGTCCACTTGGTATTTGTTGATTTTTTAACCTTAGTTTTAGATCCACATACCGTTTCGTAAAAATATCGATTTTTGAAAACTACTAATAAAAAAACAGTTATTAAAAGTATATTTTGATTTTATACATTCGCATATGTAAGTTTTTCTGTCAGTATTCTGTACAAAAATTGTTAAAAAAATTAGGGGCCAATATGTATTTTGTTTTACTCAGATCGGGAATTATAAGAGGTTAGTACCAAAAAACAATTTTGTTAAACTTTATTAATTTAATAAACACCAAGCTAAACAAATTCTTTAAGAATATACATTACTAACTCTTTTTTTTCTCATGAATATTAATTTTTTATATCATTATTAGGTAAAAAACGTAAAAAACATTAATAACTTTAACTCGGTATTTAATACCCAATAATTACAATCAACTGTACTTATATTGAATAAACTTCTACTCAAATGGTGTAAACATTAAATTTTAATATTGTTATAGCAGGAGGGATATGGAACCTGGTTTAGAACAGTATTTATTTATCGTATATCACACCAAATATAAACTGTTTACAACTTAAATTAACGTTTTTACGTATCTCACAGCTTCGATTGTTAAGAGTTTTGAAATCTTCCGCAAACCCTCCGTATTTTTCTAGACGACGCTCCACAATGATGTGTTGTACTATCTGCTTCGAGTATCCGCATCCACATATCTCAGTTTGCTCTAGCCTCAATTTTTTTCTATAAGTGGACGCAAGGGTCAATTCAGCTTTTTAAGCGGTTAAGTGTAGACCAAACACGACAGGGCTTTTCAAACTCAAAGTTCGCCTTTGAAGTGGTTGGATTTAGCTCAAATAAGGAGGGGGTTCGACATGAGGTAACCATTCCTGGAACCAGGCCTCGTTGAGGTCCCACTCCAATTATGGTTCATGTACCAGAACTGCTGGTGATTTCCGGGACTTCAATCATCCAACCAAGACCAATCAAAACAAGACAAGAAAGAGGAAGAAAGGTACCTAAATACAGTTAGATAATTGATAATGGGTAGCTCAGGTCTTCTGTCGTAGTTTGTCTTGTTACGAAATTAAGACTTGGACTGTTTTGATTAATACGTCTCGAGACCTACCAACATTACAATAATCATAAAACATTTAAAAAAAGCTAAACATAGATTTTTTACTGTTCTTTGATGACCATACTTATAAGAAAAACTTACTAATTAAAATGCACCTTTTATAAACAAAGTATATAAGAATGCAATTATTTTACTAAAAGCTAAAATTGGATATATGCTCGAACGTTACTATACAATTACAGTCAAAATACTAGTTTGACGGTGTTAAAAGAGTACCTTGTTGATGTTAAGCGTTATTAGTTGCGTGCCCTAATTGGCTTAAAAATATTAAATACCAATTAACATTTAATGAAGAATCGTTATATTTATAACTATAATGATGAATGTTTTAATATTTTAAACATGCAAGGTTTACTTCTATAAAAAAAAATACTTTTCGACCAAGTTCATTTTTCCTATAAGCTTGGCAAGCATACGATGTACTTTCAAGAGATATTTTTAATAATTATAATCTCGAAAACGTATCAATGAATAACGTTTTAAAATATAAATTAAAATTATCATTTAACGGGTAATATTCTGTAAAGCATATTTCTATTGCTAGTGAAAGGTATTTCCACATTACAACGCTAATATAGCGATAACGTTTCAAAAATATATTTTCATAAATTTTTCAGTTAATCATACAAGCTTCGTGTTTTTTTTGCAGTTGCATAAAACAAAAGCATAAAACTAAAGATTAGTACTTCTATATACTAATTTTATTGTTTATAATAAAGGCGATTTGGCGTTTTGTTTATAATAAATTTAACACGCCAGTTTGACTGTTTTGTATTGTGATATCATTTGAATAAACATAGTTCTCTTAGAAAAAGTAAGAAAAAGTATGTTTTTGAATAGAGTTAATTTTGATGTTCTATTTAGTTTATATCTGTGACATCATTCGAGTAGGTTTTGGAATGTAAAGACGAGACCTCCCAATCAAAGAAAGATGTATTATAAAATAAAATTTAAAATAAAAACAAAAAGTACACGGCCGCCATACTCATCTCAAGTGAAACTCATTTTATTAACATAAAAGTATCATTAGAAAATACCAATTTTATTTTATTGTAGATTATAATTTAAAATGAAATAAAATATGTTAAAACATATTTATATGATATGGTTAGGCTCAAAATTTATCTCTTGGAAGTATTAACTATTTTCCTCCTCAAGTGAACAACTGGTCACAGCACCTAATATATATATATATATATATATATATATATATATATATATATATATATATATCAAGTAGTGGAACAATATCGTATGCAGTTAGATCTTCAGGTCAGTGCCCCGCATTTCGCGCCACTATCATCTACTAACCACATGACTACGACCGTTACACCTGTGTTATGTAAGATTATAATAATACCGACTATTATTTCCTAACTAGTAATTAACCAGACAAATGTCCAACTAGTTATTTTCTTTTAACATTCGAGTCGCATTGTATGCAATTCTTTACTCGATTCCTTCATTAACATATTTTAATTTCTCACAGTTACTTTTTAGTGTTCCGTGGCGAAATTGCCAAAACGGAACACTAATGAAATCATTTCGGTGTTCGTCCGTCTGTTCGTATGTCGCAGGCGATTTACTCGGAAACTATTAGACGTAAACATTTGAAAGACTTAGAGTAGGGAGGCTTAATTATGAAACAGTTTTTTCGGGGGTTAATTTCAGGGAGTAAACTGGGAAATAAAAAAATTCTTTCAATATTATTGCGTGTATCAAGTGAAAACTTATTAATATACATATATATACATATATATATATATATATATATATATATATATATATATTATAAATTTGTTATTCATTATATATAATGTATATTTTATAAAATTAAGGATGTTGCCCTTATCGGTTGCTCGAATCATCGCTAACATAAATTTAAAAAAAAAGACCTGAAAATTGAGAATCACGTTTTTCAAAATTGTCTCAATAAACTTAGTAAATTGATCCTTAATGAAGAAAATGAAAACTCCCTATGTCTTAGTCCGTCACCTATAATTATTAAAATAATACAATTAAAAGTTTCCACGGTACAAGTGATCTACCTTTGTTTCTTGTGAAAAGAAAGAAGAAAGTACACTCAATGCTATAGTTTTGCAAATTTTTAGGTCGTTTTAATATTCAATTTATAATTATCAATAAAATATTTCACTAGCTTCATAACAACATCGATATATGTATAAAAAATGAATATTTAAAAAAGTTTCAACATCTTATCATTTCTAAGAGAATCGCTCTCGACCGACGGATACAAACACACGTAAGTGATCTTACAAGGGTTTTGTTTTCCACGGAATTCCAAAAACCCAAAAGTATAAACGTGACTGAGCAACAAACATTCAAACACACTTTTTGTAATAGTTTAATTTCCCATCCTTTCTCTGTACTTCCACAGTTGCGTCAAATTCCATATTTAGAACAATAAAAGATAACATAATTACCTAAAATTATAGCGAGCATTCTGAAGTAGGAATACTTTCGCTTATTACATATCTTTTCGTCTTCCGATTTAAGTGATTTCAATTTTAAACTCAGTATTATTAATCAATCGCCTTCAATGCTGAAAAAAACGATCAAACTAAAATCGTTGATAACCATAATTCATTTGTCGGTATCGATAACGTTGGCGATGTACTATTTCCTTGAGATTCATTGTCACAATGATTGTAAATAAACAGTTAGTGACTATTCCCGCTGCAAAAGTGATGGCAAATGGCAACTGCATCTCAATGCCAACCATTGTTACGGCAAATAACAACTATTACTGAAACCTACTAGAAATTGTCGACAGATTCAACTAAAGTTGCAACGCTTGCATATTATTATAAAATATTTTATAAGAGAAGGGTTAAAAAGGACTTCTTGGATACATTAAAGAGAAACAATAATACAATATTTTCCCAGCGCAACTAATATTATCGTTTCTATACGCACAAAGAAACAGATGCGATCAAAACGATTTAGTTTATCATACCCTTTCCATGTAAAAACCATAGAGCATATAACTAGAGATGGTAAATAGACGTGTCACGCCCGCCACTATTTTGATCATCATGACATATATTTTCCTCTGCACGGTGACGTATACCTTAGTTGTAAATCGAATGTGATAAGTAGTAGAGCACCATCATTCATTGCTCATTAGCATTATATGCAAAAATAAAAGTGAGAAAAAAGATGTAACCAATTCCAGAATTTCCTATCATCGATCTATTTTAAACATATTTCCTTTGATTTGAATTAAAAACGTTATTGGTTACAGCTTTGTACCGGTATGTTTTTTCTTCTGTGCTGTATTATAGAGCATATTATTGTTTTGTGGCCGGTATGCTTAATGTTGTTATGGCATAATATCGATAACGTCAATATGTTTGAAGTCTGTGATCTTAATAAGATAAAACACATTGGCATTTTAAAGCAGTTAATTTTGAATACTAATTCCACAGTTAAATAATTATGTATACATTAAATTTTGAAGTATAGGTTGTTTGAATAATATGCATAGAAAATGAAAAAAGTTATGTTTCAATAAAAAATAAGTGACTGCATATACTCATGACAAATCGGGAAAGAGCAGAAATTTTAAAATTTTTACTTTTTTTAATTTTGGCCCTCGATTATAAGACTGGATTGAATGGGTTGTCTAATTAAAAAACAAATGTGAGATGAGGAATTATATATTTTAAGAAATACATATTTAAAAGTAAACAATATTTTCAAGAGCTTTGGTAAATCTTATTCAATTTCATCGCAGACTAAATCATTTAATCGTTTTATAATTTACAGATGCTCGACCTCTTGGTTGGGCAAATAACGAAGCTAAAATCAGTAGGAGGCATAAAGCAAAAATGTATGCAGTCGTGGACAGTAATCCACGCTGTACTAAGGAGTCCTTTATAGAGTTAAAATATAAAGTCAAAAGTACGAATTACAAAATCTTAACCAAACTTGTCATGGATGAAATGGCAATGCGTCGTCGCGTTGAGTGTGACGGTAAACGGTTTCATGGCTACGTTGACATAGGACATGGTTTAAGTGGTGATTATCTGGACGAAGCTAAAAAGGTTCTTGTATTTTTAGTTACAGCTATTAACTCAAACTGGAAGGTTCCAATAGGATACTTTTTAATCGATGGTGCGACACGGGCAAAAAGAACTTTGAAACAATGCTTAGGTCTTATCCATGAAACGGGAATCTAAATTATTTTCATGACATAAGACGGTTCCACAACTAATATTTCGATGGCAACCAAATTAGAATACTCAATAAAAAATTCTAAAATGGTATTTCTTCGTCTATTGAATAAAACAGCAGTTGCTGCCATTCTGTAAAAATCCATTAAATAAAATGGCAATTATGCCATTCTGTAAAAAATCATATTAGTATCATAAACAATATTTAAAAGCAATGAGAATTTTTTTTTAATATTAATAACCATGATTTAGGGAAAGATCCAAGATTAATTATATTAATATAATATTTCAATGTATCCTAGTATCTTGAAAAAAGTGATTCGTCTAAAACTTACTTCTTTATATTGTGCGGAATAAATCGTTGACAATTATTATAAATTATAGTTATGATTTTAAAATTTATTTTTGTTTAGACATTAGACATTCAAATTATCATAACATTGTTTTTTTTCTAGTTAAGACATTTGGCAATTTTATTAAATTAGGTTACTAAATTGTCATTTTATTACCTTCGTCGCTAAATTCCCTCATTAGATATGGGAAACATTGTCATTTCATTAAACCGAATTCATTGTTGATCTATATTGTTTATCAGGGCCCTCGTGCGTTGTATCGTTTAATTTGCATTCAAAAAATTTAACATTTTCTTAAATAAAATAGCAAAAGTTGTTTCCATCAGTCAGTTTCTTGTATCACATGTTGATAATAAATTAATAGATATTTTAGTACGTACGTAAATATTATAGTTTAGTGGAATTTAAGTTTTCTTGAAAAAAATTAATAATTTGATAATTTGAAAAAATTATTTTTACTTCTATGATATTTCGATGTTGTGTTGAACGGTCGATAAATGTGCAAACAACACTAACATATTCGAACGATTTTAAATCTACGGAATGTTTGTTGTTAGCGAAATAAATAGATGTGTCTTAAGTGTGCGGAAAAGGGAAAGGGATTCATGATTTTAGGCGGAGAAAGAGGCGTGTTATGAAAAATGATTGGCTCGTTTAAAATTCATTTGTTTTAAGGAGCGACACGTGTTTTCATACATTTCAACGAATATGCCACTTCTACGTTATTATTTGTTCTGTGGTATGAACTGCCTAGTTCATGCAAGAAATGATTTGTTAGTGACATGTTGGAACACAACGTGTATGCCTTTCTATAGTCTGCAGACATAAAAATGTAATATAATTTTAGTAACACGTGTCGACTGAACAACGAAATTAAATATTACTGATACCGATATATCAGCAATTTCGAGTGTTTCACTTTTACATCCGTTATTACCTCACACGTTTAACCAATTATTGTACATAAATGAAAATAAACAGTTACACAATATTATCTTAACAAAATATCCTTTCATATCATCAGAATTACGTTAAATCCGTTATCGTAGAAATGAAAGTGATCCCTTCACCACATCATACCCACTTCATGATTTTTGAAATACTCGTAAAGGCACGCGGAAATGCGAAATAAAAACGGTTTTGCCACCGATATCGCCATTATGGGGATCATCGCTTTGGCGCAGTACTTAAAATGGCATTAAAGCGCGCTGAAAGCGATTCTTGCGAGCACACGGGCGTTATATAAAATCAAACACGCAACGAGCAATGCGGTAGTGTCGGCAAAATATACACGATTGTAGTGTTTACGATATTCTTTCCGCTGGATCTCGCAAATCCAGCATCAGTTAATGTTAGTTTCGCAAACGTATGATCATAAGGAAGCGATTCTGCAAAAAATATGTAAATTTTAATTACGCTCTCGTGTAGAGAGGTCTTTCCAAAAAAAGATCTTCTCTTTCGGAATGATTTGGTCATACTTCCATTGTTACTTATATTAATGAACAATATTTATAATCCGTATTTAAAGAAGAATCTGAAACATGATAGTTCGAAAAATGCTTTCAATGATAAACACAAAGTATTTGGATATTTTGATTTGTTTTATTTCAGGTGTATACATATATGTTTTCGAAGAGGACTTGTAATATATTTAATACCTATTAAAAATACTTTTTAAGTAAAAATGATAGCTCTTACGTAGTTCTTTTACCAGATTCAGCCTTCTTGACGGTTTTGTAATATGGGATAATGATCCTCCTCCTCGTATCGTTCTCCTTAATTATGAGGATCGTGTCCTGTCTGGATAACTTTTTCGCTAGCTAAGTTATCTAATCTAAATCTAACTTTGGACATGGGCATCACAGACAGTGATCTCGAGCGCGAAATGAATCCTACCGGCATAATACATCCTCTTTTCTTGGTAATCGAAATATTCGATGATCCCGCATAGACAATGGTAGAGAGTATGGTAGTAATTTTCAATTCTCTTAAAATAGAGTCGTTGGTATAATACTCAGCCATGACTTTCGAAGCATTTACATATTATAAAGTACCTCATTTTGAAGACTTCTGTGCATGAACGGCTTGCTTAGTGTAGAGGGCAAGTCTTTGAGCTATATAAAAAAAAATGATTAAATCTCGGTAGACACTTGCCATTACTTTGTTTTAACCGAGATATTGATATCTGCTTATATTCTATTGGATTGGTTAAAAAATCTAGAAAAACTGTTAAATTAATATTAATACGGTGTCAGTTTGATGTAAGATTAGGGTTAACCCCTTTAAATATGGCCCTGTCATTTTTTGCTGCCAATTCCGGTGTATATTTATATTAGGGAACACTTTCCTCGGGCTGAATAATTGAATTACCATTATCGGCTGAGAAGTAAAATAATCTAAATATACTTATTAATATTGTAACATATGATACACGTGCACGTAAAATCGTTGCCAAATTCTTCTAATGCATATATTCGCGTTCGCTGTAACGTTACGGACTGCAGCTCGATGCGGAACGACGCAAACGAGCGGTTCAATCATTTGTGCCACCGTTTTTATTGTTCGCGGTGCGGAAAATTACGCAACAGAAGAATTTAAAGCGTTACCAAGCGCTTGGTTAGCGCTAAATTGTGCTTAATGAACTCACAAAAGGATTTCAGTGACAAATGTGTCTACTGTAAGGATAACAATACGAACCCGACGACACCAATAACTGTCAATAATTAAATTTAAAATTGGTTTCGTGATGACTTGTATGATTATGAATACTAACATCGTCATATGCAAAACATTTCGGATGTGTGTTAGAGTACACCTACATTTTATAGACTTCTCTAGTAACTTAAAAACGTGCAATATATCTTCAGTAAAGTTTACCGATTGCAAATAACCTACGTCTTCAGATTGCAATTAACCTACGCCTTCAAATTACAAATAACCTACGTCTTCAAATTGCAAATAACCTACGTCTTCAAATTGCAAATAACCTACGTTTTGTGTTCTGTGTGTTTTACTAAAACTTGGGACCCTGATGCCTCTCCGTCCATTCATCCTTCTGTTACGGCCTCATAGTTTCTACCATTTTAGTCTTAAGGGCATGCAATTCTACAAGTAAATGATTCATATGGAGATCACAATAAATATGCAATAAAATATTTAAAGAAATGTAATCTTCATTCTTCAAGCATTATTTTTAATTATTACACAAAAAATTAGTTCGTTGTTTATTTGTTCTACACGAAGAGAAGAATGAAAGAAAATTGCTTGTTAATTTTTGAAAAATATAAATTTGTTTTTAATTTATTTATTCCATTTAGAAATTTGAATACCTGGAGTTATGTGTAGAAATAGCCAAAAGTTGATCAAAACTGTTCATTTTACATGCAAAATGAAGGTAAAACTTTTACTTTCCAAGTCGACTGGATTATCATTGGATAAGTCCTATCAAATAACATTTTTGCATTTAATATTTTTCTTTTTAAAGAATCGTTTGTGAAATATTTTGCTTTAAAGTAAAGTACAACGTTCCCCACGCCCTCTTATTTGTTAACTTGATTTTAAGAATATTTAAAAAAAAATAAACAACTATAAGAAGCCTATATTATTGATATTCAGACACGAATTTGGACTGTTTTTATATATCAATGTTATAGTACATACAACTAACCTCAACATAATTGCGAATGGACTTAAAACTACGATGTAAGAAATGTAAATTCATAAAGGCTGAACAAATAATGAAACTCTATTTGCTCTGTTATAAACTCGTATCGCCAATGCCAGCTCGACCATATGACATAAATTAACCCATATGTTGGTTTGACTAATGAAAAATTAATTGTTTAAAGGCGTAAACCGAATTTTTTGATACCAGTGATTTATATTGTGTAAGAGATACTTTTCTAGCGGGACTTGATTTTGAGCAAGCAATTCAAACACTCAGCTAATTAATATCTCAAAACAGAATAATTCAACAAATACACAATCATTGATACCTATAATATAGAAATATATGAAGTATACCTATATAAAGTCGAAACTTGTCACAAAAATTCCGATTTTTAAGCAAAACACGAAATACATTTTCATATTGTACGATTCTGCTATGAATGCTGCAAAATTCTGCTTGAATATGCTTTTAAAATTAGTAAAAACAATTGTAGAAGATATATTTATGGGAAAAATATATTAAACAATAAATCACATCTTTTTTAGATTTCTTCGTAAACGCGCGCAAATTTTTCCACTTTTCTTAGACTTGTCCTAACGCTGAAATACATATGTATTTGCGTACATATAACTAAATGTGGATTCAATCTGCTACTACTTAATAATCTAAAAAGCCCAATCACGCACTAGGAGTTGATAAAAAAAATCATCAACCTATAATAAGGCGGATGTAGAAAAACATATGGAATGGAGTTTAAATACACATACATTTATTTTATTTTAATATTATATATATATATATATATATATATATATATATATATATATATATATATATATATATATATATATATATATATATGACAGTGCTCAAATAATAACATTGTACCTGCTCTATTAAAAACACCCCTTATTGCGATCTTAAAATAGATAAATAAAATAAAATACATACATAAAAAATGTAAAGAAAGAAATAATATATAAATCTCATCAATTATCATCAAATTCAATTATATTTCTTCAAAAAGTGAAAAGAATATACTGCGTATATTGCACAGCATATAATGAATGCACTGCATATATTTCATAATTTTTCATAAAATACAGTATCGATTTACGTCATGATGATATGGTTTATGAATAACATTTGAATAATAAGACCGACATTTTACGTGGCACTCAATATTTTTTATTTTTAAAGTCATAAAAATAAACCCACCTTAGCATATAATATAAAATTACATACAACTAATTATCTTCTGAACGATGTACGTCAACATTTATATGTGGCTTCTCAGTCGCACGATCGTATAATGTCTTCTCAAAATCATTTTTAAGATTTTTACCTCACTGTTCTACCCTCATTGACCTCAGTATACTTAACGAGAACTGCCAGTACATGTGCAGACTTAATCAGTCCGCTTCTAAATCTCTATCTAATTCGCTCATTATAGTTATGCATACGTTTATGCTAGCTAATAAAAATATTGCTTATTTATAAAACATGCTAATTACATATTACATGCTAAGCATGAATAATATTTAATTGCCAATTAAGAATTTATGTAACCTCTCTTGTTCGTACCGCAATTCACTCTGTTCACACTAATCACACAACTTAACACACAAACCTACTAATAAAGATATAATGAACTTGAGCGAATCGTAATCGACTCACAAAATGCCAATTCTCAACAATTCGGAAACCTCGAGCCAACAACCTGATCCAATTACGTGTCCGCAATTCAATTTTAAAAGCAACCGGAGACAAGCTTTGCCAATTCATTACCGACATCGGCAAACCGCAGAGCGGGGGCAAAACGGGATTCACCATTCGATTACATTGACGAATAATCACCACTAATAAAGTATTCACCGAATTTCCCGCTCGCCATTTGGATTATTTAAACGTAAAGCTCATTCTATAACGTTGTCATTCGTTTCCGTTAGCGGGCGGAGCTTTCGCATAATTGAGTTCGAGCTTCGGATTTCAACGGGAATGATGGAAAATCATTTAATGATGAGAAGATAAATTTTTATAAGGTGTCTGTCATATTGACCTGACTTCAAAGATAAGGGTTTCCTAGTTTGGATGTTTTCGATATCTACGTTTTTAAAACTCAAACGCCACGTCCTATTTTTCCAAATTTATGAAAAATAAATCTAGTTCAATAAATGTGTACTTTTTGCATGGTTATGTTTATTTCTTTTTTTTACTTTGTTGTTAAGGATTCTTGCATAACTTTTCAAGTTGGCGCGGTCTGGAAGGTTATACTAAATCCGCCATTAAATTTTCTGTAAATTCCCTAATTGCGAGTTACAATTCTTCATAATTTAAAAGACTTGTTTTCTCAAGTTATTTTGCAAACTGCTGATCAAACAGTAAAATAGAAAACAGCAATCTTGTATAGCACTGTATTTTTTACATTTTTTATCATAAATACCACATAAAATTAATTAATAACTTACGATTTAAAAGGCGTCAAAAAGATTGAAAAAAAAACAGTTTTTGTCAAATATCTTATTAGATATTTACCGGACGTAAACGTGAAAGTTTAATTTAATTGAGTACTAAATTTAATAAAACTTTCTGTTGTAGTCTTATTAATTTTTGAAATTCAGTCAGTATCTTAAAAACAGTTTTTTTTAATAATTCCCTAATTTTTCCAAATATTTCATTAACTGTTCATCATATTCTAAAATATTTTATTATTGATCGTATGACATATTACATTTTCTATTATTTTTATTTCGACCTTTTTTCTTACGATCAATAATTTCTGAAATGTAGCCTAGCAAAAGTTCAATAATTTGAAAACATGCGATTATTTTTTCTTCTTATCTGGTTTTAAAGCATCTAGGTCTTTCATGGTTAGAACACTTACAATATACGCAGCAGTATAGTTTGATAATGAGAAATATTTTCTATTTAACTATTTTTCTTAAGGATTTAATATTTAGATATATATACGAAATTCCTAATTTTCATCAGTCTCGCGTATTACTTAACGCCATGACGTCTAGTCGTATCAATATTGTTTGATGTCGCGGGAAACGCAGGATTTACATAAAAAGGGAAAAAGTAGTTTCGGTGCAATGTTTTGTCTGCTCTCTAGTTTCTTCATAACTTCAAAAACCGTTAAAGATCTATATATGGATCTATTACCAGACTCTTAATGTTCTAATTGATTGATACACCAATGCACATCCCAAACTACTTTAGAATCGTATGATCCTGCTTGGAGGTTCTTTAAATTAAAGGGATAAAATAGAGGACGAAAATTCGTAAGCAGAAAAATGTGAGAATGTCTATTAATTGGAAACTTTGTGAAAGAACTTTTGAAAGTAAATAAACCAAAATTGTATGTTTTTTTAATCAAAATCTGTAAAGCAGTCAATTCTAAATTAAAAGGTTCTATTACTTTATAGGGAATATTCTTTTTTTATATAAAGTAAGCCACCACTACGGCAATTTTTTTACAATTCAATCCTAATGAGATTAAATACTCAAAATTCATATGGAGAAAATTAAAAAAATGTTCCATTGACCCAAAATTTTGCAAAGGTACACTGAAGATAAATTAATAAACACATATTTTTAATTTTTTTTAAATCGATACCTGGAAGGGGGTTGTATGTAAAATGAGGGTTCAAAAATAGTAATTGGAGTAAAGAAGTAAAAAAAATCAAATGGAAATTCAAAATTATTAACGGGGTAAATTTTATAAAATAAAATGGCGGCTCTAAATTTGTAAAAGAATAAAATCGTTAAAAAAATCGCTTCTACCAATTTGGAGGGGATATTCCCTTTATAATGAACCTAATATTTGGCTCAAAAATATGAAGGCGCCGAAATTCTGTAATGTCATCAAACTACAAGAATGTTCTTTCTATATATGTTCTGAAAAAAATAATGTTTATCTCACGTATTCCATTGATTCCAATGACTTCCCTTTTGAACTCAACAGATGCCTGCTATTTTCCCTCAAAATATGCTTCACTATGACACTAAATAAGTCAAAACTCTTAAATTCGCATAAATTGACTTTAGAACTTTTTCTCCCACGACCAGTTTTACGTATAGTGTTACGTAAAACTGGTCGTTTACGTATAGTCGGTTATTTTTGGCCATCCGCTAAAAGGTATGTAACATTGTACGCAGACATTTTGCAAAAACCCTCACTCACGTGTTATATTCATCAACTCAAAGCTATACATATGATCATACACACACACATATGTTATACATATATACATATATATATATATATATATATATATATATATATATATATATATAGCGTAGAATGCCTTTTAGTTTCGATCTCGTGACTAGATCGAATACACTATTTAAATAAGTTTAATACAGTCCAATCATAAGCTATCTTTAAATGTCACAATTTTTAAATTGCCGCCATTCTGTAACCAAAAACAAATTCAAGCAAAGTATCTGAATGGATTACCAAAAAGCTCGGCCGAAACTTCCTTTTTAATTTCTCAGTTTCATTTAAAAAAAAAACATATCATAACTCACCAGTCAATGAGAAGAAATTCACTCTCACTTTACTTACATGAAGGGAAACACACTTGTTAATGTTAAAAAACATTACTAGGGAAGTTTTGCATGACTACGTAATAATATTATTTGAGTACTTCTAAACTGAGTTACAAACTTGAAACTTGGCATTCGGATAATACACAAATTGTAACTACTGAAAAAAAAATTTAACCAGTTTAAGAATATTGCCAGTTATTTGACCTAATTAGAGAAAAACTATACCAATCAAAAAAGCATATGTAGTATGTATACCCTTATGTATGTACCCCTCCTGTAGTATGTATCTCCGTCGCTTTTCAAATTAGGTCATTAGTGTGGCGGAAAGCATTGAGCTCGAATCTTGGAACATACCTTTAGTCTAAATCTGAAGTTAAACCTATATAAGGAAAACAAAACATCGATTTTATTTTAAAGCATTCAATTATTACAATAAGTACGGATGCATGACTTCCACAAATTTAGGATAAAGTGAATTATAGTGAGATACGAATAAATACACAGGTCTCATTTGGTTTTGTAAACTGTTAGAGTACCAAAAAAATATGTAGCGTTAACTATCGGGTCTAAGGATTTACATTTTATCGCTCGAAATATAATCAACAAGGCGGTTTAGTGTAGGCATTTAGTGCTAATACTCATAGTTCAAGGTGTAAAGAAGACCATTCGAAATATCAATACAAAATTCGACGCAGTAAACAACTTTACGTAAATCAATTTTTTAGTCACTGGGCAAAAAAGGCTTTCGAGGCCAGATTGTCTTCAATTATAGAGTTATTCATCATTCGATTTTGAAACTCCACTTACAAAAAATTGGTTTCGTAATCGGTGAATTTTTAATAAATTGCTATTTATTTATTCAGCAACCTATTTTCAAAATTCTATGTACATAGGTCTAAAAATGGAGAAACTAGGAGGTTGTAATAGACGCATAGATGGACATGGCAAAAAGTTTCTTTACGTAATATACATCTAAATTTTATGTCTGAAACCATTAATTCCACCACTGCGTTCATTTAAAGACGATATATATATATATAGTTTATCAACGGTAATATATAGTTTGTATACACGGTTGGTAATATACGGTCTATCAGCAAAAAAATAAACAACATTAAATTACAAAATGATAAAATCCATTAAACGGTGCTAAAAATATTTACGTTTGGAAAATTTCACGGCTTAAAAAATGTTTTCAAACCCCATGTAACATGTTTACATTGCTAAATGTCGGCAACTTTGACCTCATTCACTTTTAAACAAATTTATAAATACATATATTTTTTCACAATCCCAAACACAGACCAACCACACATTTAATCTAAAAACGGACAGGAAGGTCACACAAACACATTCAGTAAAGTCTACGAAGTACATATAAATAAAACCTAATTTCGTGAAAAGCAAACTAAGGTAAACAGTACGTTACAATTTAGGACGCGCAGCGTTCAATTGAAACGAGCGAGTGTGCTAACAGACAAAACTTTATGAAAGAAACTAATGTTTGACAAGTAGTAGACACGTAGCATAATATTGATGCCAACATTATTCCAACTTGTCAAACCGTTACAACACAGCCTCCCCATAAACTTACGTTCGAATCTAATATGTTAGCCGTTTCTTATTTATTATGTAGAACTAATAAGAAACCTAAGTTATAAAAACAAAGTAACACAAGTTAAAGAAAGATGCATATCGCACAGGTCTTTCCCTGTCCCAATAAACGGCAAGAGGATTTTCCTAACAGGGAAATTTAGAGTGCGTGTTAAAGAGCTCCAATCTTTACAACACTAATGGGTTCAAAGAAATAATGCTAGTATTATTGAGCGCCATGTATTGGTTTTACTGTTCAGTATAAATTGTGTATGCGAAATAAGAGAAAAAATTATATGATACAAAATGAAGTCAACCCTTCTTGTTCGTTCTTGTCAATTATTCCAATTTAAACGACTAAAATTATTTCAATCTAAGCGACATAAATTTTCCAATTTTAGCGACATCGTTTAAAATGCCTTAAAGCAGCTTCAAGGTTGAACATTTACGAAACAAAAATATCTTAGATTACCTTTAAGTTGAAGCATAATATTAGTAAAATAAATACTCTGTGGTACCTTCTGGTTAATGAAAAAATATGTAAAGACATCTTTTGGAACTTATCCTGATAAATCTGATAAAAATTATTACTTTAGGGAAAAACGACTTCAATTTTGTTTTTAACGAATTTCAACATTCTTTGAATCTCCAAATTAATTTCAATTTAGATCGAAATTAAAAAATAAATATTACTTTAGACACATAGGGATAATGAGTACTATCTATATCACTATATTGATATTAGGAAATAATTTATTTAAAAGCATTTCGATAAGAAGCCTCGTGAAAGATATGATTGTTTAAGTTTTAAGATTTACTGACTCAAAGAACCTAAATAACAACATTAAATATTTCTTAATAACATCTACAAATATTTATAAAACGTACAAGTTATTTAGGTGTGTTAAAATGGTTAACATGGCTTTCAATCCAAACCCTACCTAAGCAAAAAAAGGCGTGATGATAATGTAGATAGATCTTATGTGCATCCATTACCAAGCAAAATAAGCGGGGATAATGCAAGATCATACGATTTACACTCAATATAATATAACTACTATGTCGCTTCGATGTCGATAATAATATAACTACTTGTAGTTCCTAGTCGCACTACCGGGCAAAGCGTCTTTATCTGAGGAGCTTCGCAGCTACTTTCACACAAAAATTATGCTCCAGCATATCTTGAAACTAAGTCATAAATGGCTGAGATTTAACATGTGGATAGATATTTGATTATAACGAATTAAAATTTTAAAGTTTGTCATATTACTTTCCGATATATTTGACCTCAGAAATCGTACATTTCGTGGCTAAGTCACTTATCGATCATCAAAACTAATAGGAAATTTCTAGACGAGCTAGAACTTTGAAATTAAGTATACACGTAGCATTTAGATCTGCGTAAGAAATATTTGAATATAAAAAATAACCGGAACATTATCTTTTAAAATGTATGTAATTGTAAATGATGTAATTCTACTGTTCTGTGATGGATATGATATAGTTTTCTATGGCTTTCTATGCCTCTATACATATAGTGTAATAAGAGTTGTGGTTTTATATGAATGTTAATTAAATCAATAAACAAGTCTATTTAGGATAATATATTCGCTTAGTACTTCTATTCCACTCGGATGGAGCTTACTAGTTTTCTTAGAACTTGTTTTGCTATATCGTATAGGCGATTTCTTTATGCATATCAAAATTATTTTACTTACAACAACGGCTTCCAAACACGGATTTCTTATGCGTTTGGAAAATTTATACCACGTGGTTCGATTTTAAGGAAGTAAAAATTACTATGGTTTAAATGAACAAAATTTTGTCTTATAAGAAAGCAATTGGTAAAGTTGGAAAGCATTCTTATCCATAAAAGTAGGCGTTTATGTAAAATAGGGTTTATAAAATCATTAGAATTATCTCTTCACAAGACTGCGATTGTTAAAACGATGAACATATGCAAATTATCAAACGCTGTCATGTTTAATGTGACAGATATAACCTATAATAGAGGTACAATGACTATATATCGAACATATTTTCTGAAATTATAATGGATAAATGATTACAAAATAATAGTACTTAAGGTTCACTGAAGCCAAAATGCATATTTTAGAATTTTTGTATCTACTGTGTGATCTGGATGTCCGTTTGTTCGAGTATCACGTAAAAAGTATCGGACCGATTTGAATGGGACTTTCATTGCAACTCATCCGTGAGATTGAAATGAAAATTTTTAGGCTACGGTTTGTCCCTATATACCCCTTGAATATTTAATAAAGGCCGTATTGTCTGTCTATTTTTATATTTTTATTTGTTCGTTTTTTTGACAAGACTTATAAAACATTAGACGATTTGAATTAAACTTTCAATAAGGTAATGCTGAAAGTACATAATCCATACTATTAATAAAATTTTAACAGAGCGATTCTGTACGTAATAAATATTTAAAAAAGAGTGTTGATTTAGTATAAGGAATGATAAATCTAATAGACGGAAGAATAGAAATCCAAGAAGAATAGTTTATATCCAGAGCAACATATAAGAAAAAAATGAAATTTTCATAATTTTTTCATTCCCAATTTCACACGAGTGAAAACGTGGGGCTGTGCCCCACGTTTTCACTAGTAAAATCTAAAATACTATTTTTTTTAAATGTTTTCTTAAGAATTTAAAATTTAAATATATTAGTATTCACGCAATAAGAAGCGAGTGTTCGGGCTTAAAATTGATAAATATTAATTATCGGGACTATTTAAGCGATTCGGCTTAAAGTTCAAGCTAGGCTATAATACACTTTTATCCAACTCAAAGGTGATTTTGCGATGATAACATTATAACTGGAAAAAAGTGACAAAATAAAAAAAAAAAAATATATATATATGTATACATATATATATATATAGATATATATATATATACATATATATATACATATATATATATATATATATATAGATATATACCCCTACGTAATACTCTTAACCATATAAAACTAATTATTTTATTCCTACTACCCTTAACTTTAAAGTCATAGGATAAGGATGCAATCTCAAGTAGAATTATAATAGGGACTTTCAAATAAAGATACAACCATATGGAATCTGCTATTTTTTGACACTAGAGATCAAATTGTGCTAAAAATAGTTGTTTACCTATATTTATATTATAAAACGATATAAGAAGACGTCATTTTATAATTATTATGAGGTCAACGCGCGTATTTCAAAAGCAAACATTAATTACCGAAGGGAAAACTTAACTTGATTAAAAATTAATTGTAGCTTAATCCAAATTACCATTAACGTTAACGAAGTGAAGGTCCTTCGAGATTCCAGATTAAACTTTCATTGACGTTTGACAATTTAACTGTCCTAATTATTACTCGAATTGAACTCCTATCTGATTAACGTTTTCCCTCTTTTAATGTAATAACCTTTATAAGCTTTCGTAATTATAATTTGGCGAACAAAATTTTGTCAAATTTACTTCTATGAAAAAGGGTTTAAGGCTTCAAAAATGAGAATATGCTGAAGAGACACTTCATATAATTGACGTGGGCAGTATAATAATAACTTCAGTTTGTAATAACCGTTATTCAAGTGTCATCATTAAATAAGTGAATTATTACGATGAAATTAATTAATGTTATGGAATTTAATGAAGCGATCACTTTTTAGAAACCTATATTCGTAAATAGAATGAATGACCTTAAATGGGAAGAAATTAAATAAAATTCGTTTTTAGTATTTTAGAAATATTTGAATATTAAAAATAAACGGAACATTATCTTATAAAATTTATATAATTGTAAATAATGTAATTATACTATTCTATGATGGATTTTAAAATAATTTATGAAAAAAATATATATAGACAACGGAGTGCATCTGAGACCATAATTTTATTGAAATTAGTTCATTTATTTGGAGAAAATATATATTTTCCCATGATTTAATAATAATATTAAAAAGAATTGTTTTAAAATTCGAATTAATGTTGACACTGATTCAGAAAAAGTCGAAAGTTAAAATATTAAAACCTTTCTTTAATATTAACATTAAACTAAGTGAAAAATATCTACACATTGGTCCGTAGCTACTTTGTGATATGAAAGGGATACGAAAAAACACATTTTTGTGTTTGTAATATTACTTTAGATTCTAATATTAGTTTAGGTGAGATTGTTCTGGTAGTAGCCCAGTTAATTTTCCGGCCCGCCAACTATCTTTGCATAAAAATTACATTCATCATTTACTCCGTTGTGACGTGAAAGAAGAATAAACAAACACACTTTCACATTATAATATTATTGAAGATTATTGAAACGCTTCATACGCAAAATAAAGGAGTTTCCTTCATTTTGCGAATGAAGCGTTTCAAATAAAAACGAATGTGCTTTAGACCACACGACTGAAGTAAAACTTCAAATTCACAAAATATGATAAATTTAAAATGAATTTACAATTTTATTCACTTTAAACGTAAATTTTTTAATGTATTGAACAAAATAATAAAAAAAGTCACCGTTCGCGTAACGCTAGCAAACTCGCATATATATATATATATATATATATATATATATATATATTTCATGCACTGGCTATGAGAGGAAGAGAGAAAGAAAATGTGTGCGCGCGCACTGCTCTCTCTTGTCCTTACAGTTATATACGAAACGTAACTCTCTCTCTTTCTGTCTTCACTAACTTATATCTCCCTTTCAACTTCCGTTCGCCTCCCCCGATCACACTTTTCGTAACGCTCTCGTCACGCATTCACCAGCTTACTCCCCAAGTCAAGCGTGTGTAAAGAAATTTTACTTCAAAAATCACGTCTACCCGTTGCGACGTTATCTTCTTATTCCCTTTGTACATTTTTTTAGTTTACATTCTGAAAGAAGTACAAACACAATTTTGCATTACATTAATTTGGATACTAAAACTGTCGAATTAGCCTGTCTGTACACTGATGAGATTTACGAGAAAACTATTTTAGGTGATATAATAAAAGTAATAGAACATAAAATTATTAGTTTCATTGAAGGAATGTTGAAGAAATTTTTATAATTAGATAATAAATCTCAATCCGTCAGTATTTCTTCAATAAGATTAAGTATATAATAGTCGGCTAAGCGTTCAAGATACGGCGACCGGACGTTAAAGTTGTCGCAAACCAACACACGGTGCCGTTACGCTTGTGTGAGTGGTAAATATCTGTCCTCAAGCTGCGATATTTTGTAAATATGTCCTTAAGTTAAACTATTTTATGTGATTTCACGTACCGCTTGTACTAACTGGGATATTATCGTTTCATGAATAATAAATTTCCGAATAAATAGCGTGTTTCTTTAGAATAGCCGATATTAATTTGCGATTATCCCTAAAATAACTTTTAAGATAAAATGAAGAAAAAGGTTGACACGGCTATGGGTGTAGAAAGTGACTATGTCTATAATGTAAGGAATAAAAATGGATATAAATACTTGAACACCGAATATTAAATGTTGAATGGTAATATTAATTCGTTGATCGGTAATATCATTAGGCTTCCGTGAGATTCTAAATGACGTATAATGTAATAAAATTGCAGATAAAAAAGAGGTTAGCTGTCATCGACGTAACCGCAAGTTTTGAGTAAGACAACATATATAATGAAAGACAACGTCTATAATAAAAATAAATAAATAAATGTCGAATTTTCGAAGTTGTCTTACATTTATTCCCAAAATTTCTTAATATTCGCCATTATTTTATCAATATTTCTAAGAATATTTTTTCTGAACATAACAAAACCAACGTATCTTAATCGGTGAATGCGTACTCATTCATTACAGCGCGTCGCGGAGAGTTAGCTACGCGTTCTATTGTACGTCGCATGCATAAAGTGATTTATCCACCCTCACGGGCTAGGTTAGATTAGGTTATATTATATTAGGCTAGTTTTGTTAGGTTGACACTCATTTTATTGTAAGAACAAACTGATATTGCCTAAGCTAAGCTAGTATTAAGTGTTTTCTAAACTAGTTTGGCCTGGGCAAAACTAGTTCCGGCGGAATCGGGTTTGACCGTTAGCATGCAATATATATATATATATATATATATATATATATATATATATATATATACATACATAATTTTTATACCGTTCTTACGCATTGTTCTTTATAGTTGTAACATTTAGTTTCAAGTCCTTAAAACTTAATAATATAAATATAATGCACGGATCATTTCCAGTTTCTGAGAACAGCCGATGATAGACAAGGTAATTTTTGTACTGCAAACTTTTTAAATGCTAACCCGCAGAGTTAGATGTTGCTGAGTCAAGGTCAAAATTTTAAAAACTTCCAACGAAAAAATCGCACGATCGAATAATCTTAATATGGATAATGTACATTGCTTAAAGTTTACCATTATGGTCAACACGATGGTAAAAAATATTCGATATTAGTTTCATTTATAATAAATACCCTTATATTTTAATATTAAGACAATGTTAATTAGGTTAATGTTGTTTGATTGATTAATAAGTTATAAGAAAAGAAATTTTTCATTAAATGTATAGAGATTACATTTACCAAACTTTAATTTATATATAGAGATTACACTACTAAGTAACAAAGAAAAATACGTTTTAATTACTCTTAATTATTTTAACCTTTAGAGAACCATATTTATATTTTACTATCCTATGATTTTTTCTGCGGGTTTTTTAAATTTTATTTTTTATTTCTTATTACTTTTTAAATCTCAATACTCTTATTTGGTCACTTTCTCCTCTTGTATATACAAAGACGCGTACCAAAAAAAAGCGAAATAAAAGATACAACCCCGATATTTTTGTAAGTATAAGTGTATAACATTTTATTAGTGAGTTCTACCTTCAATATCTTTGGAAAATGTGTCTGGGATTGAGTAAAATCTAAATTTTGAATGTTTAGTTGTCTGTATCTATGTGTGATTGCATCATCCAAAAACTGTTAGATGAACTTTAACAGAAATTTACTAAAATGATTCATGAAGTTCACATTAAAATTTAAGTTAATTTTTGTCTCAATCGTACATTCGCGAAAGGACTTTATGACTGCCTGATTTTCAGTTTATCTATTATTTGTTTGTTAGAGCATCACTCAAGAACTACTAGATTAATTTGAAAAGTTTTTGCACTAAAATAATTTTTGATAATCTCATAGCGATTCAACTGAAGACCTGAAGCTTAGGGACAGATTACTTTTAATACATAAGTTTAATCAATCAAATTTAATCAATGGATAAAAGCGATACCAAATTAGATAAAGTACATGCAAGCGAAGCTCGGTATCAAAGCTAAGACCTTATAAATTTAATATTCATATGATTATTACAGGTATAACATTTTAAGTTGATTGGTTTATTATTAACTATTTAATGATGATATATAAATCATCATTAAATAGTTAATTACAATAAAGATAACATTAAAAACCGAAAATAAATTACATATGTTATATAAACTATAATTCTTATCATTACTTGACTTTACAACCAAACACAAACTTTATGTAAAGCATTAAGATAACTTCTCTAAATAAAAGAAACATCGGTTTTGGTAAGAATACAATCGAAGAAGCAAAATAAATACGAAGGTGAAAAGTAAACAAACATTACATTTCAGCTGTTGCGAATCGTGTTTAACAATTAATCAACATTATTTATACTCAGACTATTCTGTTTAATAAACAATCCCTCCAAAACCACCATCATGAAACACAATGTCTGCCTAATTTATATTACGCAGCAAACGAATTTCTTTATTAAAATGTTTAGCATTCACACCTTTACAACGCTAAAATCGAATTAATTTATTATAACGAATTACGAGGATGTTTATATATAAAAATCGCGCTCACTATCGTAATAGATGAACATACATAAACAAAACTCCATAAGTTTTTCAACAGCTTATGCAGTTTATGAACCCAAAAGTTGTATTAAAAACTATCGAAAAAATAAAATTAAACAAATCGTATGAAAAATCAACAAGCTACGCCGTTCTATGTTAATTAACATCTCCTATTTCTTTAATAATTATTGCTTCGTACAAATAATTACATTTTTATTCCAAAATCTAAAAGTTCTCAAGTAAATGTGGATATTTAGATATCCAAATCTTACTGATTGTTGGCTTAATAAATTAGAAAGCCTTCAATATTTTTGGTGTCTGTTACATATTTAGTCTCAAAAAATATGATAATATTAATAAGTTTCACTGATGGCTCAAATAAACAGCGATTCGTAATTGGTGCAGTCTGCGCATTCTTTCGTCTTTTCATTGTTGTAATATTAAAACAATTCACACAAACATTAATCTGGAGTCAGATTCACGAATTTGTTTCACACAGACATTAATCTGGAGCCAGATTCACAACTTTGTCTACCTACTTCCTGGGCTTACGATCAGAAAACCTACACAGGCTCCTCATTTCAAAACATTGTTCGCCCTTTTATGAATATGTTTTCTCTTCTTATGCCGACAAACATGGATTCATTCAATCCAAACGTCATAAATTCATCAATCATATAAGCGTTAAACAACTGTCTAAAAAGATCATTCCCACCTATTTAGTTTCGCAGACAAAATTATTTTAATATTATTGTTAAAATCACGCTTTCTTCGCCCTCTGCCCTTACATGTTTAAGGAGAGTTCATTTGGTCACAAAATGCCCCATTATAATATAAAACCCTAAGTAAACTAATCAAAATATAAGACCCTCTAAGTAAACTATCTTCACAGATAAATTAAACTACAAATTTAAAAAAATCCGACATATAAACATGAGATTAAATAAAACATTAAATTAAAAATAATACAAATAAAAATAACATAAACCAAATAACGAAAACTCTATCAGCAATAAAATGATATGTAATTTTATTGATTTCAAAACTAATTTTGTTTCATTTAATTAATTCATTCTTATTTCCACATCGACACAAAACTTTTATCATTTATATAGTTTAATTTTAATTTCTCTCGCGCTATTTTTTTCCGTTAAACATCCAGTTTTCTTTCTTTTTGCATCCAATTTTATTTAAAAATTTATTATCAATGTACTGTAATTATAAACTTTTGCAGTCCATCTCGGAACAAATTTCTTACAATCCTTAACCATGGCTGATGGGTTCTTATCCAGTTTACATTGCGTCAAAGAATAAATAAATAAAAATCACGTTCAACGTACTTCATTATTTCCATTGAAAATAATTTAAATAGCTTCAACTTCGGTTCCTGCTATAACATTGAATGTTCAATCGTTTTTATAACTGTCTGTTTTTATACATTCTCATCTGCTGCTATTTCTTATAAAACTCAATTATACCAAATGTTATATACACGTTTTTTTATGCCCTCATTACCCTTTTATAAAATAATGTTAAGAATGTTTTAACTGTGAAAACACAGGCAAAACCATATTAACTTTATTTTTAGAATCACAAAACAAAGAGAAAAAAAGAAACAAAACAAGAGTTTATTTTTCGCAAAGTGCGACATGCAATATGTCATTATAATGCCAAGTATTCTGAATAATATGCAATATAGTCTAAATTAAATCATCAAAATCAAGGTTAATGAAGATATCTATAAACAGAATCTCCGCCGCCGCCTGCGAAGTTTACGAAAGCTAATCATGTTTTATGGCAAGGCCCAGGGTTATCTGGAGGCTTTCGCCGATCGCGTCTGCCTTATCCGCCCTAGTAAACAGCTGAATTAAATTAGGATGCCCAGCGACCTGCCGCCCATTCATAATCTTTAGGTCACTGAGTTTTATCATTCTTGAATCTGCGTCAAGCCTCGACGCTTGTACCCTTGGGCTGTATAAGCGACTGGAGAAAACGGTTTATTTTTATTTATTTATATTATTAACAAAACAAATTAATATTAAAATTATTCTTTTAAATCTTTAAGCTTAGTGCTTCACAATTAACATGTTGGATTAAATAACTTAAACAGAACAATTTAGCAAACTATTTTTACGGAAAAATTAAATTACAATTTTAAAAAACCATGACACGAAAACATAATTAAATAAATATTGATTTAAAAAAAATAAAAAGAAATAAATATAATAAGTAGTTTTATGAGTAGTAGACATGTTCAGAACGTATGCAGTTCAGAGCGTTAAAAAATAATGTGTAATCAGCTAATTTCAGGCACATCTTTATTTGACATATCCAATTATTTACTGACAGTTATAAGCGTCGTTTTTTTGACTGGAAGTACTGCGTTTAACAAAAGTAGTAAATTGAATACTAGAAAGGGAAACTGCACAAAAACAGTATGAAGATATTGATCTCTTACAATCATACGATTGAAAATAAACGCGCCGACGGAGCAAACGTGAAGATGAAAAATGTTCAAAAGTAGAGTCAAAAGTTCACATTTATAATGAAAATAAAATTATTTATTAATTGAAAGCCTCACAAAACAAGTTGCATTCACGTAGATGTATAATAAAAATAACATAGTATAAAACTACACTATAACCCTAATTATGTGTGCATAAAATGGTTAGAGTATTTCCGTATACATCTTCAAGAGTTATTTGTGTCGTTAAATATAATACAAAATATATTGATCATTTATTAAACTTAGTACTAACTTAGAATTATATTAATTTCTATATACTGAACAGAAAAGTTATTCTATTGTAGCTGGTTTTAATTTATAAAGAATATATTTTGTATTTCCTTTTTAAATGTTAATAATTTCGGTTCAAAAATGTCAAAGTACGAATATTAAGAAACAATATTGTTATGCAAACGACACATTCAAATTATGGTGTTATAAAAAGAGGTATTATTGTTATAAACTTTTAGTACTAATAATCTCTGTAAAGGTATACGGGCTCCAAGTTGAGTGTTGAAGTTGAGTAGAGAAAGAGGAGATAGGCACAATCAAAATGCGAATGTATGATTTTATATAAATATAATAGATCTCCTTTTCGCCTATAATATATCTCCTTTCCGTGCAGCTAGTGATGACAAATTAAATATCTGTAGTTAAATTTCGTAAAATTTATACTCACGTCCAAAATGAAGTCGGAATTAACTTCTTTGATAAATACAGAATTAATGTATTTTCTTAATGAATTAATGTAATTTCTTTTCTATATGAATAATGTGCTTAAGAAACGTGTACTTTATTTATTTCTTTGGTCGAAGGAAGTCAACTGTGCCGGCTTAATATAAAAGCTAAGCAGAGAAGAGAGTTGGCAAAGGAAAGGCGGCAGCGGATGGCCACCGGCGGAGGGACGCGATTAGTGACATACAAATTGACCTCGTCGTTTCCTTCATAGTACCACGGCTAATTGTGGAAATCTCATCAAATGATTTTGTCCAGTAATTCAGTCGAGGTAAACAATGTGTGTAATATAATCGAGATAAATAAGAGTATAATTAATTTTTATTTATAGTGTTTTCTTAGAAACTAATTAATATAGTAACGGGGCACCGAAAGTTTTTAGATTGATTTATTTGATGTGAATTTTATTCGAATTTGTATTTAATACTAACGAAACAGTATTACAAACGAAAGTAGTTTGTATATTAGTTACCTTTAAAATTATAATTTTTTTTACCATTTTCAAGTAAAATTCATTTAAGAACCTTTTCTTTGGACTTTTATTTTATTTTCTTTCTAACGATATGCAAATATTTGTTGAAATTTAAAATGTGGAAATTTGTTATATTCATGAATTGACATTGAATTAATATGAGTTAGTTATCTCCAAATTCGTCTGAGCAACAATCGATGAGTAGAAGTGAAGTTTTTGCTGAAACCGCGAAAATTTTGCCAATGTCATCCGATGAAACAGAATATGTTCATGTGGGTTAGCCAACGAGTGAGCTACAGGAAACGATGTTGGACGTGGACACGAATGTACCAAGACTCAGGAAACGCAGCCAGCATTGAATATCCGGCTCACTTTCAGTCATCGTCAGTTATTTCGCACATAAGAATTAAAAATCAATTGCATGAGGCATGAAAAGGAGCAGAGACGACGAAGAGAAGACAAGATCCATGAAATCCGCAAGGAAATTTTGTTAAGTCAAGATCTAGAAGAGAAGGCTCGTGCTGAAGTTGTAGAGAGGGAATTGAAAAATGAAATAAGTTTATATTTTTACTTTTACATTTTTGTTCTATTTAGTGTTTTTAAACATCGTTTTTTTCTTATTTCGTTTTCATTTTTTATATACAATATTTGTATACTATTGTACTATTTTTATTTCCATTACTTTAATTTTTATAATTTTTTTGCTCCTATCGTATTTTATTTCATATTTTTTCAAATTTCACGACAGACAGTTAAATTTTCAATAATATATAATATAATTAAAAAATGTTAATGTTTATATTTTTGATCTTACAAAAAATGGTGGGAATTAATCACTAATTTTTAAAGTCGCATTTATGTTGTCAAGCTTTGTTAATAAGGGTCTGTAAGTATACATTACAATTTGAGATTGGTAAAACAAATGTTCAATGAAATTGTATATTAACCAATGAAATAGGAGTTTAATATTGAAACCCTATGAAAGAATGGTTTATATTAGCTAGTCCAAACTAATTTAATACACGTTTTTGTTTTAGTTATGGACAAATTGAACCATACATTGCATTTCAACAACATAATTTTTACTTAAGATAGCTTCTGTCACCATTTGTACTCGAATTCAATTTATCCGAATACAACATATTTTTGCAAGTATTTGTTAAATTACCAAATATGAAAAATAAATATATATTAATAACTTTCTGAATTAAGTGCAAACTCATTTTAATGCACATTTTAATATTCTAACTATAGGTAAAATGAATCATGTCGCTAATCAGATTGAATTTCAGTAATAAAATGTTTGAATTGTAATCATTAAATATATGTGTGAATATTTGGTGTGTTCTATCTTACAAAATTAAAATAGTCTCTTTTAATTTTAACTTCTTAGTCTGACCTTACTGTTTTTCATTTTGTTGCATAAATTTAATCTTGTTCATCTGTGTTTTACTTCAAAATAATTATATTGTCAGCATTTTTTTATTAAAGAATTTTCCATTTATATTTAATGATATTGATATTTATATACCGTGTTACCTATTTTATATATTCAAAGGCAATCATACTTAAAGAATAAACCCAGTAGCGCGTCGGGCTTGACATGCACAATTTTTTTTTAAATATCGGTATGCCGAAATATTTCACATTATCACGTACGATTTTTTTTGCATAAAGGAACTTAATATAATCCTATTTTCTATTAGACTGTGATTACTAATTATTTATATATTAATTTATTATTATCTTATGTAAGAAGCGTGTATAGTTTCCCGGAATCCTCCCCAAAAAAGCTTAATAAAAATACTACGATTTCATAGCATTAAATGTTTAATAATGCGAGTTCACTAGTACTTGAGACTTTTTTTTGTTTATTTAACATTCCAAATTTATATATTGTTCTTTTACTCCTTTTAACCTTTTTGTACCGGGTTTAAATATTTTGTGCGTCTTTACTCAGATGGTCTTGAAGTTCAGAAATAGGTACATTATAACTTCGTTTCATTGATTTATTCTATTCTTTTTATAATACTAAAATTCTACACTAAAAACTTGAAATATCTAGCTAAATGCAAACAAAACCATTGATAGTTTTTTTTAATCCCCATAACAAAATGAACTGGCATAGTTGCAACGGTTAAGGACTGCTTAACCTTTGTTATTACGAGTAAGTCCATTGTTAACTATGAAGTCCTAAGAATTATAAACCTAAGCATTTAAGTCTAAACTCAAGGTTCGTAGATTTACCGTTACCCTTTAAGTTTACGACCAGAGCAGCAGGGTCAGTTTAAGTATTAAATCCCAGTCTTAGTCCACGTAAGCATTATCGTTAGCATTATAGTTTCCACAAGAAACAACGAACAAGTGGAAAACTTAGAAACCTCTAAATTATTTTCCTATTGAATATAACTAGGTAGCTTTACGGTAGTACCATACTTTCCATTTGAAAGAAACGAGCACCAAACTCGAACTACGTTTGCTAAATATGAAGTCAGAATGCATACATATACAAATACAACGACAAATTTATACCACCCCCTCTATCGGCGCCGGGAAATAAATATATAAATAACATTATACTATACATCCGTTATTTTGACATTTGAAATAATTTTCCAAACTTTTAGTTTATGCCTTTATATGTAATGTGGAAAACATTTTTCAGAAATCTCCCTTATTGTAGCTCTTAGGATTTTTTCTTAGAATTTCGCGAACTAATAAATTATTTAAAAAGATATGTATTTTTTAACTTTAATCCAAGAAACTAAGCCAATGTATAGTATTGGGTTTTCATTTCATTACGATTAATTAATATTAATTCAAACGTACGAACGTGGCGCCATACTAGCACATTCGTTATGACTTTTTTTTAATACTATCGAGGGTTCGGCTGGCAAAGAGCACTTTAAATAAATTTAATAACGCCATGCTAGTTACTTACCCCACATCACTGGATGCTTAAATGGGTGTAATAGCAGATCGTAGGGGTAAATTGTGAATAATCCCGAATAAATAAATTCACCATGTTAAACTGATTAAAAACGCCATTCGTAATTAAATACGAAATTTTTTCAAGACCATTTAAAGGTACTTTATTTAACGTTTATCGTTCAGATATTCTTCTTCTTTTGTTTAATTCAGTTACACGTCACATTCATTATACGCTCTCCTGGATTTTCTTTCGTTTTGTCTCTGTTTTTTACATTCCTTTATTCCACCGTTACCACCGTCGTGTTCAATAACCAAATAGTAACATTTTTTCTTTACATCGGTAACATATTGATTCTAAATTAGGAAAGTAAATCGAATTCGCACTAGACAAAATTTGAAAAATGTCTATTTTTCTTAAGCAATATGAAATATTAAAAAATATTAAAATGACAAATAAGGTATTTGTCGAAGTTAAGAACAAAATATACTAATTATATAGATTTTTCATTGTTATGGTTGTTATGGAATTTATAATTCATATATATATATATATATATATATATATATATGTATACATATATATAAATATATATATATATATATATATACTTTGAAATACTTTTTGATTTTCTTCAATAATGAACGAAATTAAAGACATAAATATGATAATAAATACAGAACTAGTACAAATAAAAAGATGAAAAATCAGTATTAATTTCGAAACGTAACAATTTCCATGTTATAATCGTTTTAAAAACAACGTGATACGCGTGATGAAATCGAACTGAATAATTATTTGATAGCTAAAATTAAGGCGAAATTAGTTTATTAAATACCGTAAACAAAAACCACTATGCCTCATTATTATGTACCTAAAATTAATTTTCGAATTGATTTTCGGTAATAACGTTTATGTGACTCAATAAACCACAAGTATCCTAAAAATAGGTGCTGAAATAAGGTCAACGACTTTCCTTAACAGAAAATCTTACATTTCAAGGAAAACACGTTTCACTATCGACTGTGTTACCATAGTAGCTATATCGTAGCTACGTGCGCTCAAGAATACTAGTCACACTTACATACCTAACTACAAACCACGCCACTCAGCGTCCGCCACGCAACAGGCTCTCTCCCCTCTTCTCCACTTTCGAAATCCTCCCGGCGGAACGAGGAAATCTATTTCCCGTCTGCAAAAAAGGGAAAAGCCAACATTTCGTCGTAGTCTTCCGCTTTTTCGTCTTTTTTATGTGCGCCCTCGCGGCATTCGGCATGTCGATTGGACGCCGATTATTTAAATAAATGATGCGTGCCCGCTTCGTTTTTTGAGGGAAACGTTTGTTAGAACGGACACCCAAAAGGTATTCCTACTTCGAAGTTACAATTGCTTCAATCTACCGTCATCCTTCATAAATTTACAACTTAAATCTTTTAGGTACACTGACATCAATTTCAATTCCTGTTTTATAGGTTTTCGTTTATATATCATCTTTGCGATTTTATATACAGGCATTACTATAACTTTTGCCACAAAAAAAATAAAAATAAAAATTTCAAAACTACGAAAAATGGCATGTTTTCTACTTTGATCTACTCAGAATAGAGATGTGCCGATCACGAACGAACGAATCAGTCTTTTAAAATGATCGAATCACGAAATTGTGAATGATTCGGTCTTTTTCGTCAATACCAATCACGTGATCTCATAAACGATTGTTTGATTGGATTGATAACTTCGTTCTAATCACATGTTACACACCACCAAGATAGTGACACGCATGATCGCCATTGATGATTGATATTTTGGTTTCGATTCTATTCACGGGTAATTTTATCTTAGGGAATATTTCGTTAGACGGCCATACCACATATCGCGTCAGCCGCAAGGCGGCCGCATTTACTTCGATAAATTAGACACAGTATGTAAATAAATATTGAATAGGTATTACAAACTATTTACTGTTAGCGAACGCGATGGTTTATAAACGAATACATTCATTGTACGCTAGTATAATAGAGAAATAATTGAACTAATAAATACATAATTTTTATTATGATAACTTATATACATATTCATTCTTCGTATTGTACTGCACACTGTGTACATATTATAATGGTGTATCCGTCTGTATATAGAAACTGTTGTTCAATATATAATTAGTTTAAAGTAATTCATTTATTGGAATAATCGCATTCACTTAATTAATTTAATTTGTAATATTTTCCACTTACGTGAAGTGTTTAGTGTTATGTTTAATAGACTTTGGAAAGTTACTACTTGATTTTAATCTATTTGTGATTATCAAATTCGCATCAACAAAATGAGCTTGGATTGCTAACCGACGTCCAACTATCTGTTAAACGAATTGCTCCGGATTATAAAAACTTACTGTTTAATTTATCTTTGTTGCTAGAATACAATTTTGGAATCAAAGAAGTTTAAAGCGTTTTCCTGCCATATCATAATTGAAATTGAAATGTTTCTACAGAACACTTTGTTTCTTGAGTGAATTAAACATTTTATAACAGTAAATATTGATAAGTAACAAATATACTCAAGAAAGTTATTGGGTGCCAAAATATATGTAAATAAAAAATGAGCAAAAGGAAAAAAATATCATTAAACGATTTGCCCATCACAATTATTATAAAAACCGCCAGCAATATTTTTAGTCTTTGAACTTTCTCTCTAATTATAAAGTGGTCATAGTTCACAATTCACATAGATATTACGTTAGCTGATTAATCACTGAGAGACCAATGACCAATACAAAAAATCTTAAATGCATTTATGTATATTTCAAATAGGGAAAGTTGTTGACATATTTTAAACATTCTCTTTAAAATAAACCACGCTATTAAATCATTCATCTCAATAACAACAAATCGATTATTGCTATTTCAAGGAACGATAAATATTTATGGTACAAAAGTGGGCACACGCGGCGGTCTTCAAAAAATAAACATTCATCGACTCATAAATGAATGGTGACTAATGACCGAACGCGGCATTGAGGTATGATCGACGCCCATAAGACGAACTGTACAGTTTGTGATCGATTGAATCAAATGAACGGGTCACGAGGATCCGATCACTATCAATATCCTTCACGAATGGTTGCAATCACGGAATTCGATTGCTTTGCCCATATTTAGCTCAGAAATCTCTAAATTTCTAAATGTGTTTATGTTTACATATAAAAAATTATGCGTATACTTATGTACATAGAATATGTGCGTGTATTTTGTTCGTTAGAATTTGTACTTCTTTGGCATAATACAAGAATAACGTTATTTACCACGAAAATAATTAATGGAAATAAAGCAATAAAAGGTCTGGGGCGTGATTAAATACATGATTGGTAAAATCTAAATTCAATCAAATAATTAAATTTTAAATAATTTAAAATGCAAACAAATACATACCGAAATACACTTAAAATATATTTTAAAAAACTTACAAGTACTATTTCTATCACGAATATTCACAATAAATAAATATTTTTTATTACATAGACCGCAATTAAATTGAAAATACTACAAAATATTATTTAAATGCAGAGATATAACTTAGATTTGTATGAATATAAAACACGAGTTGTTTATTTACAAATACTTCAATAACTATCATGAATATAGTATGTCACTACATGCGTATAAATATATATTTAGTGAGCAACTTCATCCTGTCGATTTTTGTTGCATCGTGCGCGCATCGTAGAATTTCATTCACATCATTTTTGAAGTTATACTTCTTTAGGCGCGTTATGAAAAAATGATGAGAGTGAAATTTTAAGATTCGTCACACAAAAGTTACAGTATGAAGTTGCAGCGGTTGCAGTCTCGAAACAAAAGCTATTGGCACCATCGTCGCCTCTGTTCACTGTTTTCATATTCATAGTATTTATCCACATGTTTCTAGTGTCTACATTCACACACGTGTTTTAGTTTCTTATAAGTGCGATTTACATATGTGCTGATAAATTATATTCAGCAGTGATTTAAATTCAATATTTTGATTAATATATTTACTATTCGTAAATATTAGTGAAAAAATTGTGTTTATAGACTTTTTCAAGTGCTCCAATATAATTGAGGTTATCTATCCGTATGTATTATTTAATGATGCCAAAGAAGTATAACTTCTCACGCGCGTACATAAGTACACGCACCCTTTTTTCATAAAGCGCCTAAAGGAGTATAACTACAAAAATACCGAGTAAATAAAGATCAATAAACGCACTGTACCGTATCTGCAAAAATGATGCCCCAAACTATAAATCTATTGCTCCCACATAAAAATTGTAACCTGATGTTTAAGGTATGTAAGACACATTAGCAACTCTATGAAATCATCACCATCAGTATTAAGAGCACATATTTATAATATATGAGAATTCTGACGATGAGCCGTCAGAAATTCATTCTCAAATAACATTCACTTATTTACAATGCATTGTTGCCGTACGCAACATGGCAACATCACGGGCTTGATATAAAACATCCCCTGCTGCATATAACTTTAGACTTTGTTATTTTTTTTTTAATATATCTCTATATAACTATTAAGTCGTACCCATACAGATCATTAATAATTGTGGCATATTTAAAAACAGAACAAAGTTCTTTAATTATTTGTGACCTTTTTAATATTTTTTCCCGATGTTTTTTCGATTATGTTTAATGAATTATATTTATACCTTTTTTATAATTATACATATCAAACGTTATATACACATTTCGATACAAGCTTAGCCATAATTCAAGCTCGACCGAAAAAGAATTTAGAGTGAAAATTTATTGCCCAAAGGTGAAACAAAAAAGTTATATATTTTTCGATTCAACGCGAGCTGTTTCGCAAGTGAATAAATGCATTATAGACCAATTTATTTAATTAAAGCCTTTGCATAAAATGGTATACGTTTTGGGAAGGATGACTTCTTTTCCTTTATGCTTAGTTTATGTTAATATATACGCTCGCTTATAGATATAACGAAGGGGATGATCTGTGAGTTTTGCAATTTAAAATATCTCCTTTCTCTATTTTAACACATATAGGATATTATAAATATTTATATATTGTACTATGTTTCAATTCATGATACCTCCTATGTGAGAATTATAGGTTGAAGGAGTATAATATTATGGTTTTGTGATATGAGTACATCCTTTATTCATTCAAAGATATAGTATTCTTAGCAAAAATTATAATATGTATTGAATATATGTATATACAGAAGCAGAATACCGTTTATTGATAGGCTTACACATCATAAGCTTAGGAAATATTAATAAATTAAAACTAAAGAAGTTTCCAAAAATGTATTTTTAAAATGTGTAAAAATACTAAGTGGTTTAGTGAAGTGAATGATAAAGATCTATTTCTGTTTATTTGAGAGATGGCAACTATGGATTATGTCCATTGTGAATAATATGGATCATTGTATCGTTATCATATGTAATAGCTGTCTTACCGCATAAGAAAAGTTCTTATAATTTTTTTAAAATATCTTCTAAAATAATAAATATTTTAAAACCTTACTATGACCTTAAAATAATAAATTATTTTAAAACCTTACTATGACCTTAAAATAATAAATTATTTTAAAACCTTACTATGACCTTAAAATAATAAATTATTTTAAAACCTTACTATGACCTTAAAATAATAAATTATTTTAAAACCTTACTATGACCTTAAAATAATGAATTATTTATAACCTTACTATGACTACTACCAACGGAATTGCAAAACTATAGCGAACTTCCCGACAATTTTGGCTTTCTGCATCACCGGCGCAATCGCACTTGTAAATATGAACTCCTATACTTAAGTATTGATAGGTATCTGTGGGAAGAAGGATACTCGTGAGTATATATATATATATATATATATATATATATATATATACACACACACGGAAACTTTCCAAGGACCCATTTTCTCAAGTTTTTGTAAGCACGATCGGTGGATATATTTTTCCTTAACCATAAATTAAAATATTTCCGACCTCAACAGCTCATTTCCTTAAAGACAATTCGTTAAAGTACACAGACTTTTGTGATTCATATATGTGCAGACTGCTCACATTCACTTTTATACGTAATATTTGATATCAAACTCCATTTAGTACCGTCGCCCATACATAAAGATCTTTTTCGTTCATAGCTAGATTTATTACAACTCTATTAATTTAATGATTTTTATGATTTTCCACAACTTTTTCTTAAACATTATCTCTTATTATATGAAACATTTTATCCTTGTTTATTTCTCAATACTTTAAAAAAAATAAATGTTACGAGCAATAAACTTATTAAGAAATAAAATCCGACATGAGAATTGGATAAAAGTTGCTCTAAGCTAATTGTAATTCATCTGGTTTCGATGGTAACTCAGAAAAATTGCACATTCGGTTTCGTTAAAAGGCAGCTCCAATTGGTTTCGGTATATTTAATTAAAATGTTTAACACTCATCTTCAGATACAAGTACCACTGCGTCGCATACATTCTGTGATACGTCACGCAGAACATTTCAGTTAGTTTAACGAGGCGGGCGGCAGCATGCGGTGTCGCGTTAACTGCCTGTCATACCGTTTAATAACTCTCATTAAATTTAACGAACGCCGTGGCAAGTTTTTATTAAACGTCCTGCCCAGTTTGTTTCGATATTAAAATATTATAGAATTTATACTAAGCTAACGGCTACATGGAGCATTTTTTATGATAGGGTATTATGTATTATAGGTAATTATTATAACATTATTGATATATTTATGAGGAGGTCGTTTCACAAGTTACACAAAATTTCAAAGCATGAGTGATAAATATTTCAGTTGTCCATAATTTTCAATAATACGAAAAATTAGTGCAATATTGAAATTATAAGTCAATATATATATATATATATATATATATATATATATATATATATATATATATATATATGTGTGTATATATATATATATATATACGTTAGCGCATAGTTAAGGCAGCATTATACGGAATGTGACTGTTCAATACATAGCAGAAGTTCACAACACAAGTTTCGTGTTATGAATACTGCACTGTTTCAGTTAACTATTTTACATTTTGTTAACTTTCCAAAATTTACTTTTTTCATCGACTATGTTTTTTTCTTAATTTTTAAGGCTTCCGTTCATCTCTCAGTCAATGGCTCCTTTTCTTAGAAACAGTTTGAGATATCAAGTTGAAATAAAAATTGAATAATGACGCCTATAGCCTTACATTGATGTAAAAATTTAAAGTTTTTTGGTTTACGTAACAAAAATATATGGTATTTTAGAGCGTATGTTTTTATTCATGCAAAAGTGTCAATCACTATATCAAAACTTATAGGGTATTTCTGATCGACCTGTAATCTTAAAAGTCATCATTGGTGATACCATGGTACAAGAAAAAAAGTAAAAAGTGGACGATTTCTAATACTATGTAGATTTCTAATATTATTTTAAACATTTTTATAGTTTGTTTTTACGCCTGCAAAAGATATGATAGACATAATACATACGTTGTGAAAAGTTTAATTAGAACCCTTAAATATTTATAAGTATATAAATGTGTACGGCATCTTCTAGTGCGAGTTCTACTCATACTTGACGATTATTTTTAAAGAATTTTTTTCAAACATACGTTTTTCATCGTCCCAAACAGGCGAGCCATAATGTAGTTTATTTATCATTCTTCTTACTTCAAATTTAATTGTTAGATTCGTATAGCACATTATATCTAATATAATTTTATGACATATTCACGTAATTTAAATGATATAGTTTCAACCGTATTGATTCTATTTTAATGCCGTTTATTGAACCAGTTATTTATGATGTAATTGCACACTTATGTATAAATATTTCTTGCAATCTGCTTATGTACAATTTTAAACAAAACAACTTTCACTCTTTTGTGCAATTCAACTAAATTACACATTACAAAGCTGTTTTATATACATTTAATTTAAAAATACATATTTATGACATAAATTTAAGGCGAGTGAGGTAATTATTACGAATTATGATAACTAATGAATATTTATTTATTGTCGATCATGTAAAATAAAATGTTTGTTATAAAATTATTACTTCTCTTCACTCTTTACGTTAATTTCTTGAACCATTAGTATAATATTAACTGAGACTTTAATAAAGATTTGTCTTCGTAGTTTCATAGTATAAAAATCTTTTAATAAAAGTTTGTAAACAAATAATCTAATTTACATTTGGATGGAACTAAATAAATCCCAGAAAATAAACATTAATATAATGATTACATTATCATTACAAACATTTTACACCAATAGTAAATGCTAATGAAAGTAGATTTAATGAAGTGTATCAAATAAATCGTAGCGTGGATTTATGCCAGATTACTGTACCCCAATTTATCAATGACATGTTAAGAAAGGAGGATTACTGCTGGAGGGGTGATTTTTCAAAAACCTAAAAGTCCCCCTATCACGTTTCAATAGATTTGAACGCGATTGCAGTATGCGCGAAAGGAAGGCTGGATTCTAATCCTTAGGGATTTTGGCATGTGTACGTCTGTGAATTTTGGCATCGAAAGAGAACACAAAACGCGTTAAATATTTCTAGTCTCTATTTCATTTGTGGAGAACAGTAAAAAACAATCGTGTAATGTAAAAACATTTTCATTTTATTTAATAGTTAAATATTGTTCAGAATTTCGAGTATTAAATAAAAATACTGCCAGTAAATACATCTCCGGGACAAACATAATTTTATTACAATTAAATGAAACTACGTGATGTAGTATTATTTCTACTTTCTTTAATTTCTTTACCACAACCTAGGTTTCGTTGTATTACAATATCTTCAGGTGGGCTATTAGCAATCTTTGCTAATAGCCCACCTGAAGATGTTGTAATACAACGAAACCTAGGTCGTGGTAAAGAAATCAAAGAAAGTAGAAATAATACTACATCACGTAGGTTCATTTAATTGTGAATAATGAATTTCTACACAATTAACGCCAAATATATTCAATAATTTTATCACATAACGGCCATAATAACATGTCAATCTAAAACTATATAGTATTCAACAACGTTTTTTGCTGAACGTAAGACGCAAATTTTTTGAAGTTATACTTCTTTAGGCGCGTTGTGAAAAAATTGTGAGAGTGAAATTTTAAGATTCGTCACACAAAAGTTACAGTATGAAGTTGCAGCGGTTGCAGTCTCGAAACAAAAGCTACCAACAAAATAGAAATATAACCTCTATTAGTCGCGCAAGTTGGCACCATCGTCGCCTCTGTTCACTGTTTTAATATTCATAGTATTTATTGTATCATATTTTAGTTATCATAAGCCACTGATAACTGAAGTTCCGATTCAGTCATTACCGGAAGATGCTATGGCAGTGGACATAATTTAAAAATGACATTCGGATAATAAGAGAATTTATGTTACCCTTAATGTAAGAAAATAAATATTTATTTATTTAATTTTTCAAATTTAAACTGAACTTTATTGACTGTGTTGACTATCATTTTCCAGTCCTTATATTATTTTATTGTAATTTATTATTTGCATACTATTAAAAACTATTTTTTAACGATGCCAAAGAAGTATAACTTCTCACGCGCGTACATAAGTACACGCACCCTTTTTTTAATTAATAGACTCTTGTTAAAATAACTCGTAAAATGAAGGAATTGTGAGACTGTGACAGACAGATTAACAAATGGACGAAAATTACGAAAATACAAGTGTTTCTTTTTTATATACTGATATTCTGATGTTTAAACGCCAATAGGATATATATATAGTATGTGCGAAACTAAAAACACCAATTACATTTATTGACACGAAACCTAATTTCCGGTTTTTAAATAAGTAAATAATTCCTTATTAAATACTAAAAACAAAAAAATTATTTACACTATATTGAAAATAAATATGCATTAATGGAATAATAATATGAATAATAATATGAATTAATAATAATAATATGAATTAATTTCGATTTATTTCGTCGAAATCAATTATTTATTTTTTTTCCTCGTAATTATCCACATGTCAATTACTAAACAAAAACATACTGTAATGATTAAATATTTAAAACACAGATTTCATACATTCAAATATTTGTATCATCAAGTGAATACATTCTATTTTCACTTTCATATTTCACCTTGCTGGATGTTTAAATGATTAATTTTGGTAATTCCAAGCTTTACATTCAAGTCAATATACGTATAAATATTTGCAAGAATGAGATAAATGTTAAGTTAGTATCTCGTATTAATAAATATCGCTCTAAATAATAAAGGATAAAGATGCAAGTTATGTATTGGATAAAAAACCGGTCAAGTATGAATAGAACTCAGGCTACAAGGATTCTATACAGGTACATGAACAATTTAAATATTTATCGTTTACACATGCAAACACTTATGGTACCCAGCCCTTCTATGAAACTATTAGAAATATTAATATCATTTTTCCCTATGAAAGTAAATGACATTGTAGATCAATCACATTCCTAAGAAAAATAATTAGAAAAATTGCTTTAGTCAGGTCACTTATACCTCTTTAATTTATTAATCCATGTTGACTGAAGTAATTTTGCCGCAAAGTACTTACTTTCGTTATCTTATCTTTTAGAATTGTTGACAAACGTAGTTAATAAAATAGACGGACACTCTTACACTACAAAATGTTTTGGTGAAGACATATCTTGCGAAGAGAGGCTGTCGTGTCCAGAAAAATATTATTATATATTTTTTATTACATTTTAAAATTATTATTCAAAGATACCCTATTCGATGGAGTCCATGACAAAAATAGTTTTTTGGTCAAATCGATGCATGGAAACATTAAAAGGCACGTTGCATGTCACTCTATAATTTAATATTTCGCAAAAAGGTGCCTGAAAATGTAAAATGATAAAGCCTCAAGTTTATTACGACAAAAAAATATGTGCGCTTGCGTTAAAGAAAAATCATCCCCGCTATATTTGTATGAGGATGTTGTACATTTTTAAAAAATTAGTGTTTTATATATATATATATATATATATATATATATATATATATATATATATTAGTCGAAATTATCATCTGAAACACCTACTAGGAAAATTTCGTATACAAGACGAATAGAGGGTAATAACATAATTGTATATTCTTATTTAATGGAATAAAGCCATCTTTTATAATAGTCATTATAATTAATCGATTCAAAATATATGCCTCAAAGCAAAAAAGGATAATTTTTACTTCATTTTAAACATTTTACAATCACGACGAAATCTATAAGATTAAAAAAAGGAAGTTCGTCTATACTCGAAAAATATTCTGGAAGTATTTTACAATTTTACACCAGCCCCAGCTTTCATGTTAGGTTATGTACTAGTAATAAGTCACCTAAAACGAAACAACGTAAAACGAAACACATTTTTAGAAACAAACATACATAAAAGAGGATAATTTCTCAGATGTGAAAATACAATATTTTTAAAAGCTTAACCAACTTATTTTATGAAAATGGCATATCCAAGAAACAAAATAATGAATATAGTAATGTAAAGAGTTACGACAGGTTTTCCTCGTTTCGCTTCTTCCTTCGCATTTTCACAAATTTTCCTGTTACTTTTATAAGCGAGAGAAACGTTATTACTATACTTCAAAATATATTCAAAGCTCGTATCATTCGAGTCAAATATTTACATTACAGCATGGATATGGTTAAAACTTTCGATTTATTTCGTCGAAATCAATTATTTATTTTCGATGCTGAAATTGCCACCCGCGCTCTACTTCTTCATTACTGCTTGAAAGTTACGCGTCGCAAATTTGCCACATCTGCTCGTATTGTAATTTTTTGTAAAAGTTAATGCATGATTATGAAGACGTTAAATCAATCATTGAAATGAAATATAATATATTGAAAGGATCGGTATCAAAATTTGACCTGACCTAAAAATAATTATGTAAAATGAAACACCGTAAAGCGAACACTTTAAAATAAGTCACGCGTATGGTTAGTCGTGAACAGCGATTAAAAACGTAATTTTCGGACAAAGAAACACATTCTTAATTTTTTACATCATATTCATGTTTATCATCCTTTGGCAATCTTTAGGTATCAGACCTATTAGCTATTTTCTTTTCACATTAACCACAACAACTTAACTATAATAATTCTAACCCTATTTATTACTTTTCAAATTATAGTTATTCATTATATACATTTAATTTAACGTCTTGCGTTAAATCTAATTTATACTCGAACTGTAATAATATTATTGACAAGGTTCTTTTATACCCCATTATTTCCATTTACAACTACAAATGAAATGAATGGCGACTGTTGTAACCATTTTAATATTGTTCGATAAAATAAAAAAAAAATTGAAGTATTAATATTATATCCAAAAATCGTTGGAAAATTATTAATATTAGTAAATAATAGTTCGTTTATTCAACATACATTAAAACCGTAATCATATAATTTCGTCAATCTTAAGAAACATTATCATTAATCTTCATAGAATTAAAGTTAAGTGTAGAAACGTAATTTAGGGAAAATCTTGATTTACTCTGATGCGTAATATAATTACCCAATGACTTAAAAGGAACGAAGGACAACTCAAATAAACGCGTTACGTTGGGATACGTAACTGCTTAATTAACTTTGACGAAGTATTGACTCCTTCGTTAAGACCCCATACTTGTTGAAATATGTTTCATTATTCAAAAAGTAACAGTCTAAAAAGTAAACCGCTACATCGCTACGATTTCGAAGCGAAAATGGTCGCGGCAAAATATTAATTTCTGATTTAGCGTCCGCTCGCAAAAATTCGATTCCTCTATCCCGAGATGAATAAATCATTTTTTCCACATAAAAGAAATAAATCTACGGTTCGCACCGTGAATTTTATTCACCGTCGTAAATTTGAAATTCCCCCAAGTCCGAAGTTTTCGCTGAGGTATTATGCTCCAGTACAGTTCTCTGTTTACATTTATTTTATTGCCGGGACCTTTCGGGCAAATTTCGATTTAGTACCTCTCTATGATAGCGGAATGCCCTCTCATTTGTATTGATTTATGTGGTCCTACGAGTGATTGGTGGGTCGGAGTGTAGGCTTTGAATAGACACTCTGCGCTGGTGCTCGTCACTGTGTGGAATGATTTAGTGCATATGTTCAGGCTAAAATGATCTTCTAAGTTCCGTTGTGGGTAGGCTATCATAAATTGTGTTTCGCGATGAGGATTCCCTTGATATTACTTTTCATCCTTGATTGAGTTAATCAAATTTGGAATATGGAAAGATTAATATTTACGTACACAATAGTGTAGTAGTAACATAATTTTATTTATAAATAAATACAACACCAAACTGATTTGAAACTTTTGCGAGTTACAATTTCCATTCCCGAAACAAATATATTTACATGAAAAGGTTTAATTCGATATGTGATTTGAATGAATTTTAAAATCTTATCTAATTTAAAATTATATAACTAAGTCTAAAAAAATAAATTCTTATCTAAGCGCACAATAGTGCATAGAAGAAATTCGAAAAACACTGAACGGAAGCCCACCAGACGCTATTTATACATGAAGCACGCCCAACAAAACATTATATAATCCCACTAGAAACATAAACGTTAAAAGTCCAGGGAAAATCCTCTTTGAGTATTAAAAATTGTTGATCTAGGTTTTTAACATTTATATTTTTGGTGATATTTAAGATGTAAGTAAAAGATTTGTAGGGGAACATTAATTGTGAGGAACTTATGGCATGAAACATTTGTGATGAACGTCTACTTTGACCTTATAATCTTTATTTTTATTAGCAACTTAGCAATTTAATATACCCATAGCACAATTTTTATGTTACGGTTATATCACATACTATCCTTTTCTAGATATTCAAACTTTCTCCTTCTCAGGTATATCCAGGCATAGTGGCTTAGAGTCTAATAGAAAGTAAAGATACTACATATATAAGATAAAGTACTGTAAAATATAAAATAAATAAATCAGTTTCTAATAATTAGTTTTTAAATCCATAACATTTATTAAAAATCAAATAATTATCACCATCTAGAGGAAATTTACATACTACTCGTTTACGAAGAGTGTTTATGAAAGAAATATATATCAGTGACAATTACTTATAAGTCTGTTAAGTATTAGTATAGTTGAGAGATAATCTTTATGCCTTCTATTGCAGACGTTGACAAGATGCTTAAGGTATAAAACTGCAGTTTAATTTAAATTCGCTCAGTAGTTTTTGTATGATGGAAGCTCAGACACGGTTTCGCTACTATTTAATTATGTATTTAAAATTCTACTACTCAAAAATATGACTGTACTTAATTATATGCTAAATCTCGTATATATTGTATAAGCATAAATAATATTTTGTAACTTGTGATAACATAGTATCTTTTCTATAGTACGTCCTAGCCTTATATATTAAGAATAAACTATAGATGACCGTTTTGTACATAGTATATAAGTTGTATTACTTCTTTAAACTAGTATGTCAGCAATATTCATGTTTCTACATATGGTAAAGACGTTTATAAAAACAAGTTTTTATCATTGCGGAAAAATGGAAGCCATATAAAAATATAACGGTCTATCGATCAACGACAATATATTTCAGGTCGTCATAAACAGATAAGATTATAGTAATATCATGGGATATTACTATAATTTTATCTGTTTATGACGACCTGAAATATATAATTTTATCTGTTTAAAACGTTCTAAGACATTGCAATAGAGCCCGCAATTATCCATTAGCTATAATAGTTTTCGAAAAAATAAAGGCTAGCGTTTTTATTAATTTTGAATGACGTACAATAAATATATTTCAATAGTTTACGTTTCTTTTATCAATACAGTTAAAATTTATTAGTTACTACTGAAAAAAGTTTTCAATCCAACAGAACAGATTGAAGGCCAAATTAAATATATATATATATATATATATATATATATATATATATATATATATATACACATATGTATATATATATATATATCGCAATCGGTAAAATGTTTTAATTATATTTTAAAATAAATAAACTGCTAAAATGCCGGTATATTACGAATGTACCGTACCATGTTTATCTTTAGTAGAATAAACAATAATAAGAATAAACATATCATATGTTTATATTGATTCTTTACTTAAACTTTCTCATTTATGTTACACATAATAGGTAATTACGTTCAACTAAAAACAATTAATCAAACACCTGAGAGAGTTATGTATTTACATATAATTGTACATGGCTAGTCTCGCACGTGGCACGAGATAGTTACCTACTTTTATTTTTATATTACGCCACCCCTTTGAACGGTAGATTGTATATCATACCTATCTAACTTAATAGATTCTTTTTGCCATCCAATTCACGAAGTCCGTAGCATTTCCTAAATCTTGTAACGAGTACCTAAACCGGCACTGCTTTTATTTGAGCGCGAACAAAACACGTGAATTTTCAATATAGTTCATAAGCCATTACGAAGCTAATTGCCTCTATGTGTTTCACCTGTCGGTCATAACCATCTTACGGCTAAAACGATTCTGATAGTAAGTATGAACGATGTAGATAAATGAAAATCCATATCCGTCATCATTAAAAGTGTCCTTTCTCGTAAAACATGCTATAAAGGACTATTTTTTTAGTAGTTATAGCAGCGGCGTGGTACGTGCCCATGCCTGTTTCCTTTATTTCAAATTCACATTATAATCTGCTATGGTTTGAGCCAAAAATGCTTACGAAGATGCTTAGAAATACGAAAGTTAGCACACATATTAACGTTAAATTGATGTACCCATTTAAAACAATTTGTTTTATAATTAATATTACAATGTTGGGGAAACTGATCTAATAAACTTGTATATTGAGGTCTTGTAACTCGTGTATTCAACGATAACGAAAATAACTGCAACAAAATTCACATCGAGTACTTTTATTAACGTCAAAAATAAGTTAAATTTAAACCCGGTTAATTTCCAGTTTAAGCAATAAAAGTAATAAATTATTCGATCAGGCTTAATTAAGGAGAGTTTATGAAGGCAATATTTTATTGAGAAGAAGTTACTTAATAAAGCCATTTCATTGCATTTATATTTAATTAAACAAGAATGCGTTTCGAAAAATACAAACAATAATAAAAATAATAAAAACTTAAAAGCTAGACATAACTAATAATTATTTCTTGTGCTATTTATCTTTGATAACTCTTTTTTCTACCGTCTTACCTCTAGCTCGAAATAGCTACATCGCACTCCAAGTACTTTTCTTTCTAACACTTACTATCTTACCTGACGGACACATAGAGATACGTGACGCATTTCTACCCTTTTGCTCCCTCAGGGCCACAGCCGGCTTCCAATTATTCCAGCCGATGAATTGCGCAGGGCTCTGTGACATTATTGACTCCCATAGCTTGAAAGCGAGTCCAAACCACAGCCCTATTCTTAGTTAGTGGACCAAACAAACTATGGCACAGCACTCTATATATTCAAGTTTTGTGGCGAAACATTTGTGTTGCATTTTATTGGGTCAGAACAATCTTTGAGTAGCTTTGGGCAAACACACCTTTATCCAAAATTTTTTTTATTCAAATGCGTCACTAGTGATACTTTAGTTTAAGAGTTAGATTCACTTGAGCTCTTTAATAATAAGTTTATTGTTAAAAATATCTTCACATCGCCTTGAGTTCTATATCATTGTCTAATAGTCGTAACAACCAAATTTATTTGATTCCGTGACTCGCAGATTTGAATGAAATTTTCCTTGATCTTGTTAAACATAAGCTTTCGTAATTTAACTTTATGTATTGAAGCCGAAGGCCGCTCGAGAAGTTTGCCGAATGTTCATTACGAGAAATGTTGACGTTCCTTTGAGGCGTACTTCGTCGTTTTGTAAAACATGTCGTTTTGACTGTTACTATGGAAACTTAGACAAAGGAAGAAAAGTTTGCGTAAAATATTTGAAAATGAACTTTTCCAAAAATTATTTGAAAATTAACTTTTCGGTTTGTCAATAGTTCAGAAACTATTAACGTCGTTAAGTCTTCAAGTTATTACAACCTGAGTAGTTTTAATTTTTATAAAGTTATATCTTCAAATAGTTTTTTCTTTATATCACATTATATTAGACATATAATTAGCCTTCGTGTTCGAAACATTTATATCTCTTATGTCTCGAGTTTGTACGTAATTTCAAATTAGTTTTTTACTTCACTGTATCGAATAAATTAATTCGTAAGAGAGCTTTAATGTGCCTGTTTTACTGTGTAATTTTGAAGGACCTTTACATCAAAAGTAAAAAACATACCCATTATGAGTTCTCTAAAGTAACTACCCATCATAGCTGTTTTATTTGAACTTTTGCATAGCAATAAAGCAAAGTTTCCGGCAAATATTTTAAAGTTACCACTTGATATACTAATTATTTTGAAGAGACAAAACTGGGATTTTAGGGTTCCGTACTTCGAATTGAAAACCGGAACACTTATAAGATCACTAACGTCTGTTCCTCAGTTCGAATAATACAGCCGATTTTTGTAGAAAATCTACGATGTAGAAAATTGAAATTTTGCATTGTACATCTAATGTAATTCGAAGATTTTGCTCCAACAAATTTTTTAAATTTTCAGGTAAGGATCAAAGAGGTGATAAATAAAATTTTTATTTTTTTTATGTATCATTTATTTATATTTCAGTCTATAGAACGTCTATATATATATATATATATATATATATATATATAACTGCAAAAAATTAAGGGAGCAAACATTTATATTTTTTAGTGATTCTTAAAGAGAAGATATGAGAAAAATTATCGTACAAAAAAAATAAAAAACCTTTTAAAGAATAAAATTTGGGATTTTTCAAAAAAATCACTGCTTCTTTACAAATGTTGTAAAAAATGTCAATAGTTCCAGGTGTATTTCTTACTAGATGTATTAGAAATTTCAAGTTGGTCGGTTCATCCGTCTGTCACTAATATCATTTTTTTTTAAATTTTATTGTAAATTATTGCAAGTTTATTGCCTTAAAACGTCATCTAATGATCATCAAGATGAAAAAAATGCTTTAAGGTATCCTTTTTCTATAATTTTGCGTTGATAATTCATTAAATTATTTTTTTTATTTTTGAAAATTTCGAAATCTTTCTCAAAAATTGTAACATTTTTCTTAAATTTACAGAAAGTTTCATTCAATTAATATCTGTTCATGTTTGGTACCTTTTTATGACATAATTTTATGTATTAACATGATTTGCATCAATTAAAAGTTGATATCCCCGAGCTGTATCTTGTACTTATTTTTGTACATGCAAACGATGTATTGATTTAAATAATTCCCTCTAAGAAACTTCTCTATACTTTACAAAAACAACTTTTTTCAAAGCTAGTTATCTTTTTTTAAGCAAAAAATATTCTTACATGTTTTGAATAGGAATTTTTTGGTTTATTTTTTTAGTGAAAACATTTTTGTCAAAAATATCAGAAATGCCATTTCAGAGCAATAAACTTACTGCTTTGGTTTTCAAACGTTTTTATCATTCGGAACGGAAAGACGGAAGGATCTATTAACTTGAAATTTGACAAGTCTATTTAAGGTACATTACAAGACTATTTAAGGCTAAGAAAAATCCTGGCAATATTGAAATTTTTCATAATATTTATAAAGTTGCGGTGGATTTTAACAAAAAAAAACAGAAAAATAATTTTTTTAAATATATTTTTAAATTGAATAATAAGGATAACTTTATTATTATTTTTTAACAACAACTACAGCTTATAGAGCATCTTTTTAAGGTTCCAAAACTGTGTGATATTTTCTGTGTGATGATTACTTGATAAAATATTACAATCATAGACAAAGGATAACCTTCGTAACGTGTAACACACCACCACTAAAAAGAATTCTTATGAGAAATACAAAAATATTTTTCATAATTTTAAATTGCATATTCAAAGAAGATATTCTAAAAAATAATCGACAATAGAACATACCCTAACTCTCTTATTTTCGAAAATAAGCCAAAATTCAGGAAAAAACAGGATTGAACAAATTAAGTCGAAGTTAAATTTATCCAATCCTAGAGGAAAATTATAGTTATTATTCTGGATCTTATCACCTTTAAAATATGCAGCGTGATATTATCATATTTTATTATTATATTTTTGTGAAAGATTTATTAGGCAATATAATTAGCCTTCAATTACTATAAGTTGTAAAAAAATTAATATTTTAAATTTTTTGCTAGAGATACTGTGTACTCTTAAATCTTTAGAAGTACCTAAATGTGTAGGAACCCTCGTAGTTTGAGGTCTACTCCTACTTGACAAGTTTCTTTTTTTTAAGTTGATACGTCGTGTGAAATATCAATTGAACGACTAAATCCAAAATAAGATTCTAAAAACATTTTTTAAGATAGTGTTGAAAATGCTAAGAAATATATTTTTATTAATTAATTTAATCATTATTGCATATTTAATATAACAAGCAGAAAGTGGACATATAATTCTTTATCTCACGGATAGCGGTCCAGAATTAGGACTGCGACCCGTACTTTAAAATAGAGTATTGTAAGGTATTTTAGATAAACATGATTTGTAATTTATAAACGTAAAAAAGTACGATAAAATATGTTTTCCACGTTATTATTTATCGTCTTATTTTTAACAGTTGTCTGAAATTAGTCTTAGAGAAAAGTAACACATCAACAATGAATGAGCTGAAAATTCCAAACACGTAGCGTAGTGTAGGTATATACGTTTTTGATAGACAATAAATGAAAGACTATAAATAGACTATGTGAATTATGTTTCCTGTTTTATCAGTAAATTAATTATCATAAAAAAGTAATGCCATTTACTGCCGAGAGCTTTTTTTTATTTGATATATTATTTTTGCTCAAAAGTTCGTTTGTACTTTTCCTATTTAAAAAAAATATATTACCATTTGACCACCATATCTGGAATCTTTCCTAGAAGACTGTTAATGCATACATTTTCTTATACTCATATATATATATATATATATATATATATAAAGAGACCAAAGTATTGCACTAATTTTTAATAAAATGCTCGTTCATCAGTAGAACTAACATTCATCAAACTCGATATAGACTCTGAAGTCATTACTATTTATATCCAAAACGTCATTGCCTACAGTGACAACATGGACCATAATATTTAATGACAGGCCACGATGAAGACATGCAGGCCCCAATGACTCGTTATTTCGAACCGAAATAAGTTTGCATTTGACGTCAACATTATCTAATTACTTATTCTCACCGATGATATAACCCTTATTTTTGGTCAACGTTTTATAACTAAAGTTAAACTAAGTTTAACTTTAGTTATAAAACGTTGACCAAAAATAAGGGTTTTTTGTCACAAATATTCAAAACGAAGTCTTTACGTATCTACTGAAACTTCAATAGGCGCCTAAAATTATTTAACCATTATCGATATTCAAATGCGGTTCTTAGTTAACGTCTGGAACTTCAGAATTAAACAAAATAATAAACGAAGATATTTTTTTCTATAATTATAAAAAAAATATTATCTAAAATACTTCTTAATCGTTTTCAATAATTATAATAAAATTTCCTGTTATTTGGAAGTAGAACTTCTTACAGCGCGGTGTGAAAATTTGAAGGAAATTTCATGTCAGACCTGACAATTCAAACCTGAGAATTTGGCCACAGAAGACGTTCGTTTTACATAATACTTGTGTACGTTCTGAAATGTAAACTGATACTGAAAATACTACTGTACTTTTAGTATCAACATATCTCAAGATCATGAGCTGTTAAGGCTTTGAATCTAGAATAAAACGGGCTGCATCCTTCCAAATATTAAAAGGAAGATAAATCATTTATAAAATGTACAAAATACTTATATCAAATTAAATGACTTTATTTTTAACGTAAAATAATATTTATTTTCAAGTAGATGTCATTGTTTGTATAGAATATTTTATCTTTGCTTATTTGTAATAATCGTTCCTAAAGTATTGTTCTAAGTAATAAGTTCATACGCTATTGTTAATCCATAATGGAGAATTAAAACATATTACGTATTTAAACTTTATTAAAAAGTAATTAAACCGAGAATGAAAATGTAAAACGAGTCAATTTTGTAACCACCATTTACACTAATATTTACTTCTGTAATAAAATTCACAGTCTCACTCATATCCCAATCTTAAGTAAATAACTTAACATTTAACCTATTTTGTCATTCTATCTTTTATTCTTTTTACACTCTCCTTTTTTTTAGGAAAAATTATTTCCTCTTATTTTCTTAGGTTTCGACAGTTTCTGAGGTCCGCACCATTTTATAATTCTAACTTTAAATTAAAGAAATTCCAGTGGCAAAAAGTCCAAGATAATCGAAAAATATAAGTTCTGGAACAACAATAAACATACCAAAACTTATTTGTTTAAAATTTGTCTTTATGATTTTATGAAGATATTTCGTAACGCCAATACAGCGCAAATTAAATTGATTGCAAACAACCGGCAAAGTAGCAACAGAAGGAATTTGAACTAAACCATAATTAGCAGCCGCATCTGCAAGATTCTAAGCAGTTTTTGCGTCTGGATTCCCTACAAAACGTATACTTTTAAACTGACAGTTTATTTTAAAATATGTATTGCTTCAAACTTGAATTTATTTCGCAATGACAATGAAAATAACATAATATTGTAGTTATGGGTCGATATTTAATATTTGTGTCAGTTTTGCGTGTTGGTTAAGCTCAATTCAATTCATGTTAATAACATAATATATACCCATAACGGAAAACGTACTAACATACATTTCCTAAGATTAATTTATCTATAAAACGCAAAATCAAACGTTTGTTCTTCTCGAAGAAGAAAGGTTAACGACAACAATTCTGACAAATCTTAAGTTCCAACGTCGTCAAACTAGACTTACTTTTCGTCCATTGTATACACTAGTTTTATTATTGTTAATCGGTTGTTATTACAATATTTCAATACGTTAGCCGATGGTACGTTAACCACAATAAAAAATAAGGGAAGAACACAATAAAAAGCGACCCTGACAAGGTTGTAATGTTAAAAGACGTATGAATATATAGATACGATATATTATACAAGCTACCAACTTGTATATATACATTCGCATGAGATGAATCACCCGCGGCGAAGTAATGCCCGTCACCCCCCACGGCACTAGTCCGTGAATGGGGATGTTGGCGTCGTCAGCGTCACCCCCAGGTCGTTGCTCAGGGTTGCGAATTGGTCATTGCCAACGCGTAACCCTGAGTGATGTATCAAAGGAAGATGAAGTAAACAAGTGAAATAAGGTGAATAGTTTTAAATATCGAGCAGCAAGTTGAGTTTTGTGTTTCGTAAATTGCGTTATACGTATAAGACATTTTGTCTTTTAAAATATAAGTATAATTCGATTTAAAAAATATACGTATAACACAGTATACGAAAATATACCTATAATGTAATATAACAAATTGTATATTATATAACTAGATTCTTATTTTTAATTTTAAGCAATATTTTATAGCGCATTTCTCTTATTGTAATAAGAAGAAATTGTAACAAAATCATGTGGCATCATTATATATGAATTCTGATCAAGGTTTAATAAATTTTGTGAATAACATTTGTTATAAACAAACTTTAATTGACGGTCGAAATTAAACCTCATGTAATCTAAAAATAATAAATAAACACGGTTTTTAAGAAGGTAATATCAAAATACGAAAAACTAAAACACTACCAGCAATGGACAATAAAAACCTACAGTCAAGCAGCCAAAAACCGTATACCGATTATAACGTACGGAAATGAACGTGAATCTAAGGGTAGAAAAAAAGTAATATAAATATAATAGAAAAGAATTATTAAGAAAGTGATTAGGGAAATGTGTCAAAGATAAGAAAATAATAATTAACAACCTGTTGCTTATAACCACGGCGACTTGAAGAATCAATTCTGAAAATTATAAATTATTATTGTTGAGATTATTTTTAGAATTAGAAAGAAAAATATTAAAAGCGAGATCGTAAAAAGAATAAAACCGAGAATGAGGGAATTAAATAGAATGGGGCGCGTTAGAATTTTAAAAGTAGTTCACTAACTTAAAAAAAATGTAAATACAAATGCGGCTGCTTGAATCCGTTATTTAATATTGCAATCGTTATAGATGGCGCTGAAATAAAAAAAATATGCTCATTTCTTAAATAGCTTTGAAATAATTTTTTTTTTGCTTTTCTTACTTATGTTTGACATCGGAATTAAGACTAATTTATAAAAATAGAAAAAAGGTAAATACATTATTACTTCCGGGTACACACTCCAGTATTTTATTTCAGTGCCAGTGATACACGCAGAGATCTCTATTCATGCCATGAATTATTAAAAAAATAATATAATAATTTAAAAGTAAATACTAGTGAATACATTGTTACAGGTAACATAAATCATTTTTACTTTTATATGTCAATTTTTGTAATTAATCTTAGACTTCATTTTCTTGGTGTTAAAAATATTTATCTATTTATTTTATGCAAAACTATTTTCTTTTAAAATAGCGTTATTTATATTAGATAATGAGACTTGTAAGTATAAAAATAGGTCCTGATGCAATAAATATATTTAATAAACCCTGGACATTCTCAGTTTCTAAGGTAAATAGTTGGTATCACGAAATTGATCTAATATTTGAGCATAATTTTTAATTAAATGAATATTACATATTCATGAAATATTTTTTCAACCTTTTTATACACTTATACTTTTTAATGCGTAGCGTGTAGTACATAACGACGTATAGCGGACACGCGAAAATTCTTCTTTCTCTTTTCATCTTTATCTATTTTACGTGAATTTTCCGTAAAATTCTCATGAAAATAAAGCTAGTAGCTCCCAGATTCTCGTTTATGATGGACGAACATTCGTCCATTCTCATCAGTCACAACTGTGATTTAACTCAAGCTTCTTTCGCCACTAATTAGGGGCTTCAATAAAACAAAATAATCTGTACAGCCACCTCACACTTACTTTTTCGTAATAAGTATTCGAAAGCAAGTTTGTAATATGTCTTTTATGATATCGTAGTAGAAATTTTTATTTTATGATGACCTTATAAAGTATTTGTTATTGGGCACATAAAATATAGCACTGTGCATTTTATTTTCCTGTTTTTTTTACACTCTACAAATGTATCGGCAGGTAATATATTATATGTATTACTTTACCTGGCGAGTTTATTTTGCAACTGGAGTCTGAGTTGATATTTTTTTAAAAATGTCTTTTAACCTATCAATATCAAACTATATTGACGCTGAAAAAAGCACTCGCAAAATAAGAATATGAAATTTTCCTAGTAACACTGAACTATATTTATTAAGAAAATCCAACCAATTAATTTTAAAACTTTTCAGAACAATAGTCTCTTTATACACTGTTTGTTTACCTCAAAAATCTCCCACCACCATTGTCAAATTTCTTGCAGAATGTTCCAGCTGTTTGGGTACATCTATTACCAAGCTGCAACTAATCATTTTAGCGCTACTCATTTTATTTTTCCGTTTTTTAACGTTATCTCACTTTTTTTTTAAAACCTTGACTTCAATTTTTTTAAATTACGGTACTTTCTTGGATACTGCTTTCTTTCGAAAGTAAAAATCCTTGAATAGTTCGCATTAAACCCTACATAGTCTGAAAAAAAAATTTGGAGCCCTATTATGTAATAAACATATCAGAATTCGCAAATATTAGTTAATTTTCCAAACCGTCATTATTTATTGATCAGCTCCGGTGTATTCTATTACAATATATCATAGCGTGGATCTGACTACATGAGAAAATCAAAATACTATATGATACATTCGGAGTAATTGAAAATATATTTAATTATTTTTATGTTGAATTTATAGTTTTTTGTCGGATATATGTAACTTATACGTCTTTGTGCCTTTATTGTTGTACGCAAAAAATAAATATGTCTCATCTGCCATCGACAAAGCAATCTTCATCCCGTGGAGCATGCCGCTTATTATTTCGGTATCCAGCGGCGTCCACAAGCACGAACCACATGTTATGACGTATCAGAACGCACCATGATACATGCTATCAACGCGTCCTTTCTTTGTGGATATATTTTACTATTATATATATATATACATATATATATATATATATATATATATATATATATATATATATATACATACATACATATAATACTTCACGTTGTTAAAAACATATTGTTTGGAAACAATAATAGATACAACGAGATAATTGAGAAAATGATTGCTTTCTAATAGAATCATCGTGTATTACTATTACTTAGGTGGTTAATGATACTTCAATCATTTACTGCCATTTATATTAGTGGATACTATATATTATAAGATGATAATAAAAGTAGATAAGTACAATGGTTTAGAGATGGAGCTTATACTGTAATCGGTACAAGTACGAAGTAATTATCTGAAATGGACATACTATATAGCGTATGATATTCCGCAAATACCTGTTATAAAATACGTAAGCATTCTGTCACTGTTTATAATGACAACTACTATAAGAGCAAAAAAAACAAAGCAATTATGGACGTATGTAAGCTATCCCTATCATCATATAAATCCCTGAAATGATATAGAAGCCCATTTTACAAATATGAACTTGCTGGTATTTGTGTCGGTTATAGGCTTATATTTGTAGCACGTCATACTCTTGGACAAGGTAGTATACCATATACTTTACATTATGCTTGATTCATACTAGGTATTTTTCAGTATGTCTAAACTCCATCGCATATCAACCTTTGACGAGCACATGTTTATTCATAGTCTCTGAAAGTCCATTACAAAAGGTTTTATAAGAATAGCAATTATAAGTATATTTCTATAGATTTTGTTTTTCAGCAAAAACTCTTAATATTAGAAGGTTATTGTAAAAAATTAATTAATATTGGTATGAAATATGTTCATATTCTTTATGATTTTAAAATTTCAATTTTCATTTCATACAGTAAACATTAGATTTCATTTTTCGTTTAGTTTAATTCAAATAGATGAAAGACCAAAATATATATAAGAATATACAGTAACCAAACACCAATATAAACTTTTGAGAGAAATTAAGATAGAGATATATATTGCAATTGAAAACTTTGAAATGCGCCAGCCGTAAAAATGTAATCATCTGATATGTCATCTTGGTATTGCTTACTTATATTTTCAGCTCCATTTTAACTAATTAGTTTAGAATACAATATTTCGATAGCACACTGTCCTGGGGTTGTATAAAAATGAAGGAAAAATTTTCAATATCATATATAGCACCGTTTCTATAAACAAGCACTGCTGGAAATTCCAGTATGTAAAAGCAAAACAAATATTGAATAATTTGTCAAGAAATTACCTAAGGTACTTCCAACCAAATTCACGATAAACAAGTATGCGTACCGCATAGGATCTAGTATTTTGTAACATGTAGGTATACGTCCATATTATTTTACATACTCGTAACAGGTCACCTAGTACAAAAAATAATGATATCGTCCACCACTACGAGGGATGATCATGAAAGAGATCAGAGCGCAATATATTGGGAACATCAAGCATTAAGCAAAAAATAATAATTGGGGATGGAATTGTGATGTGAATAGAGTGATTTGGAAAACTTGGAAAGATAACTAACTGTTAACAGTTGAGTTGCAGATAAAAAAGATAAACCAAGAAATTACTATAACCCTTCTAATGTAATCTAATTATTCCCTTATATTCAAAGAATTTAATGAGAAAAGCATAAAAAGTAAAAACAGATGATCAGGAATTATGCAATATTGATGAAACTTATTGACAGTATTCCACACCAACAAAACTTAATGATAATGCAGAAAGTTTGAAGAACATCATCTGGCCCGTTTTAAGAAAATGGAATTCTTTGATTTCTGCGTATATATACTATCATAAATATTGAGATTAGAAAAATAGGAAATAAAAATGACTGAATATAAAATTTAATTCACGTCGCAAAAGCAGTTTAGACTATAAACAATGTGATGGATACACAAAGAAATTTTTGTTATTTCGAGTTTTTAAACTTTATTTGGCTCTAGCATACATCGGTCCCAAATAAAATCCCGATTACTAAAATTATATGAATGAACTCTTATTGTATACTTACTCCATTATTCTTAAAGGAAAACTAGGAAACACCAACTTTAATTCCGTCTGTCAACTGCCGAACTAAACCTTCGGAAACATGATTCTATTTGTACCGCATCCCTTATAGTTACAGGGGACACTACGTCACGCCCTATTGCACCGCGGCGGTTTGATATATGGAGTAAAGTAAATAAACATTTTGCGCCCCTAGACTTCATCCCCCACCGTTGCTTCATTCGATTCTACCCCTCCTTCCGGGGTTACTAATGTCATCCATAAAAGCGATTGCTAGTTGTCTCACTTGAAATGTATTTCGCAAACGTCGTTTGATTTCTTCAAAAATGTAGGATAAACAAAAATAAATTGTTCTAAACCATCCCAATAAAAGGTCAAACAAGTGTACAGAGTAATAACGACAAGATTTATTACCATTATCCAACAGCCAACGAATAACTTTTGATATAACTTTAAAATCTAGGTGAGGTAACCCTGCTAAAAGTGGTAAGCCCTGTTATGAATATTACTATTATTTTATTTATTTATTTATCTACTTTAATGTATCTAATTGATACATATGACGGATTTATTGCTACAAGAGCAATCTCTTACAGCCAACCACAACACCAGTCCAGCCCCGTTCGACGAACGGCCGGGAATCGAACCCGGGTCGCCGCGGTCCGTCGCATCGTCAAAGGCCGTATGCCTTGTGATCAACCCAACACACCACGGCGGCGACGACGAGCGTCTTATTTATTAATTTATAAACTTCATTCTAAACTAAATATCCATTAGATTTACTTTTAGAAATTCGAGTTGTTTATACCAACAACCAAACACAGACAATTTAAATCTTATGGCCAATAGAATATACGTTCCAATTTCAATAATAGAAATATTTCATTTAAAATTGTATGACGCGATCTTTTCATCCTAATAAATTCCATTTCCAAGCAACTTCGCAACAAAATTTGTAAATTAGATAATCCGGTTATTCGATATATAAATAAGTTCAGTTCTTATTAGCGTTCTATGAAATATTATGTTTTTCAAATTAAAGGACTATCTGAAAATATATACTGTCTCAAAATATAATATTATCTCAAAATATACGCTTAACCTTATCAAAGCGATCGTGTCAAGATAGAAAACAGCAAAGAAAATAACACTACAGAAATTGTACATGTAGCCAGGTTTCAAACTCAAACTAGATATTTCAAGCTTGAGTCGCACACTGATCATCACAATATTTTCATAATCCCAAACAATCCTATAGCTTCAGTGCAGGTGCGTCTAAGTACCATTGTTCTATGAGTACCTATGTAATCGAGAGTAACAAATCCATTGTTATTAATATACTGAAGACATTTGAAGTGATACTACTTACAGTACATACAAAATTGCGACTATGGGTATATTTTCAGTGGCATGCAGTGCTTCTTAGATAGGGACAACTACTAAGGTAGTCAAATATAAAAAGATATATATATATATATATATATATATATATATATATATATATAAAATATACATATATTGTATGTATATGTATATACACACACGCATGCATTATTTCACTGAATATAGCCGAAAGTAAGGTGCCAGATGATAACTTACTTTCTTCCTAGAAATCGGCTATTTGAAATGACGTAATCAATTTTAGTTTTTTACAGAATATGTTTACGGCGAGAACTTGATTCACTATGCTGTATGGAGAATAGAAATTCTATCATTAAAATAAAGTTCCAAAATATATTATAATGTTATTTATATAAAAATACAAACCTATCATAAATACGGTGTACGTACTTATATTCAGATAAAAGTACTGCCACAATTCTAATACATTCCCTTGATGTCATTCTAATACTATATAATTTTAATGAGAGAGAAAATGTTTTGGTTTGAATGTGTGATTTGAACTACCATAAGATTAAATTTACTACCGTAATGGGACATGGGACACGTTTCATTTTTTAATATCCCAGCAATTGTAGAAAAAAATTTTAGTCCCTTTACGGTGTATTACACGCTACTGATGAAGTTGACCTCTTCAGTTATAACGAGCAGACTGTACAAGAGATATTATTGGAGATCGTTGCAATCAAGTACATGGATAAGAAAAATTATTTTATTTTTCCAACACTAAATCAGCATTCAACATCAACCTAGAAGGTGAAATTCTGGAAACTATGAACGATTTTACTTATCTCGCTCATGTTAGCGCTCTTATTGAGCACAAACTTGAACATCAACTTATGGTAATATAAAAAATAACAACACTATGCAAAGAAAAATCAAACGCAGTATATTCAAATTGTGACTGGTAGACCAAGTGTAAAATAAAAAATATAGCCACGACCAAAGTCACAGACTCTGTCTGATATACTAAAAAGCTTAAGTGGAAATGAACTGGCAACCTACTATTGTGAAGAGAGGTCGGTATGGTGCTCGCCCTAGGCGCCGTGGGGGCGAGGACGGTCGCGCAGTCGGTAGCGCACCAAGCTTAAGCCTTGGAATAAGTCCAAGGGTTCGGCGTACTATAGACCAGGCTCGCTGCCGAAAAAACTACGTGAAATTATAAAGAAAATGCCTTCCCCCGCTTTTGGATAACCTGTAACTTGAAATTATGTGTCTTTATAATTCTTCCGAATAAACTAGTTACAATAATACAAAACCAGTAAATTTTGTAATTAAGTTGTAAAAGTAATAAATTAATAAGTTGTAGCTAATAAATTAAGTGACGGTAAATAAAATATAACTAATTAGATAATGGCGTTAACAAATAGTTTAGAGGGGGCTAAAACAATTTAAAAATTATTACGATGTCTTACAAAATTGGTACTTCGCAAGATTATATTTAAATTATACATTTAACAAATGAATTCATTAAGTGAAAGCAATCTATTGTTCTAATATTTACATATTTAATTATTTATAAAGTGTTATCGCTTCGCAAATTAAAGGGTTAAAAGTTGAAAAATGTAATAAAGATATTAAAAAGTAAAAAATAGCAAGCAAAAAAGAAAAATAAAAGCAAAAAACTATATTATCAGCGAGGAAAGTCGTATTTCCAAAATCATAAATTATGCAAAAAAATACGTGAAAAAGAGAAGTCACGCCAAGCACAAGTTCGAATAGAGTCAAAGAGCATATAATTAGGGAACGCAGGCTACATTTGTACGTCAAGACGATCGATAAAACAAAATGTGACCTCTCGGCTTAACATAACATCAGGAACAAAAACAGCTAACTCTATGGATAAAATAAAGTTAATATTGTATACAGAGCACCATACTGTGCTCACCATACAATATTAGGTGGCCAGCCCACTTCCACTTAAGCTTTCTAGCACGTCTTATAGAGTCTGTAAATTTGGTTGCGGCTCATGTTTCTTTATTTGACACTTTGTCTACCAGTCGCATATTGAATATATTTGATTTTTCTTTGCATGGGATAATAATAAGTTTATTTATATTAAAAAAATATTGTCTATTTCAAATCACTTCTAAATTTCTATATATAAAATTATAATAATAAATTTATAATTAAACAACCACTACGTTTTTATTATGATTCAGATCCCTAAAATTCGATCATGATCAAGCATCAAACATCCTCAAAGGATGACTTACGGTTCAACACTATCACAAGTCTTCTGCAAATTATACGCTTAGTTCTATCTAGCTCCTGTTATACCGCGAATTTGAAGTTTTGACTATCAAATCGTCACCACCTTTATATATAAGGCCTGTCACTTATTCATAATAATTGATTAAATTTCACATAAGGTTCATACTTAGAAAATAATGACAATTGTTAAAAAATTCTCAATTAACAAAGAAAACTTAACATTCAAATCCCCTAAGATAAAATTAACATAAAGATTAGCTATAGATATATTTATACAAATTAGCGGAAACACCAATTCACATATACACATAAGCACGTAAACAATTTCAAAAGTTATATTATAGTAATGAGATATATAAGTACAGTTAACGACGTATTTTTGTCTGTATAATTTACAAATTGTTATATCATGTTACATTAGATACATAATCTAACGCAACACGATATAAAATTTCAATAAACAAAGCTATTTGCCTTTTTCCACATCGTAAATTCCTACACGCAACGGAAACCGCAAAACAATGTGTGCCGTTGGAAATACAAATATACGGTGCACGGCACGAAATAAAATCTCGTAATGAGCTAACCTCGAACCTCGAGTAGTAACGGGATTTAAGAACTAAAGTTTATTTAAAGAAATAATAAGACTATCTTTATATGTTTTATTTAAACCTACCTTTTCTCCACATTCAAGTGACATTAAAACAGAAGGAAGTGCTTGAGTCGAAAAGTAATTAAAAGCTAATTTTCATTGAATTTTCATATTTTGCTACCGATTTGATGCCGATTCCAAAATATTTATTATGTAATAAGTGTGTGTGAATGCGATCGATAAATGTACGTATGCTTTTGTTCAGCATTTCACCTAATGATTTTGTTTCATTATTTTCAGATTTTCTAGAATTATCTATAATTAATTGGAAATGGTACCGCAGGAAATCTTCATCACTCTCTGTCTGCAGCGAATAAATATGTAAAACATACAAATAAATAAATATTTATGCATAATATTGACGCAGGAAAAACTACAAATATCTTAGTGGTATATTATATTTAGAAAATAAATTAGACCTGATATTCTAAAAAAAACAATTAGATAACTTAAAGTGAATATTGTCACGATATTACCATATGAATGAAGACATTATAAATACTTGGTAATGAGTACATTTTCTACTTTCCAAATTTTCCAGTACAACAAAAGGCGCCAACAATATTTCACGGCGCAAAACAAGAACAAACATACGGGTAGCACATTTAATTTAAATTCAGTTAAAACACACGCCTGATATAAAACATTATACCCAATATGCGTTCTGTACAAAGAAGGCTGCTGGGAAACTCAACAAAAGAAGTAATTTGCGTCATATATGCGGCTACGATTTACGAGCGGAAATATCGGCAGCTTCCGGTGGGGTTTCATTGCGGTAAAGAAGTAATGAAAGGCTGAATTAGTGCCAAATTGATGTTGATATTGCGTTGACGTTGACAGACGATGTTGCTGTTTAGTTAGATTTACTAACTAAATTGTTAATTGTAAACTCTCAAGCGGTAATATCAAACTCTAAGAGATATTGTAAACTCAGGTAATCGTAAATTTAGTAGCACTTACAACTAAATACGTTACTAAATAATAATCTATACTGGTTAAATACTTTCAGATTTCAGAAGGTTAAATACTTTCATGTTCAACAACTGATAATAGATTTTTGACAATTTGTACAATATGCTCTATATATTAATGTATTCGTCTATTCTTATTTCTGTATTGTATGTCCTTCCTTATTGTATGTGTTCCTGTATTGTATTTCTTAATAAAAAATGGTGTAATGAAAGTAAAAAGGTGTCAAAGAGTTATGTCAACGTGCAATGCAAATAGACAATAAATTCAGTCCCTTCAACAGAATAATAGAACCAGAATTACAGCGTTATGTCATGTTACCACCCTTTTTTTTATCTTAAATTACATTGACAGTTGATCGTAAAAGAACTGCTCACCAGTTGCTGTTAGGCGGCTAAGTTAAAATGTTTGGAGTGTATAGATGTCACAACTTTTTAAGGTTATCTAGTGAAACAAAGAACCATTATAGCTTTTGTAGTTTTAGATTATGTATATGGATTTGTTTTAATTAAATTGTAAATAGACACTTTAAATAAGAACCTTAATTAATAGGTAGAACATATATGTAAATTTGAGGCGAATATTTTAGCGCAACCACAGTAGTGGTGTCATTGGATAGTTACGCTCAAGATACATGGCTCCTCCATCCCTCCCGCTCTAATTATCTAACTATGGAATTAAAAATCTGAAAAATCTAGCTCCTAGCATTTAATAAAACTTTCAATTAAAATTTCACTTAATTTGTATCGACAATTTAAGTACAACTTTCTTACAAAAAAAAAGTGAACCGACTTCAGATAATCACCGAATAAGAAGCGCCAGGAAAGTGTAAAACAATGAAAGTGCGAGTACTTAGTTGGAACTTTTGCGGTACAATATCATTTCTGAACATAAATAAATTTGTAAGATACCGTCACTGCTAGAGATTATTGAAATTGGTGCCAAGTCGATGCTTCTCTTTCTTTCACCGACGCCTGCACTAACAGTAGCATTATTTTGTAATTTTATTTATATTTGGAAAAGTTAATGTACCGCCAAGATTCTAAGTATTCATGTTTTCATTATTTTAAACTTTAAAGCGCTTTTTATACGGTGATTATTTGATAATGGTTTAACTTTATAGTAAAAAAGTTTTATTTTTCCATTATTAGTGCCTATATTACCCAAAATGCCACGAACATACGATGAATTCAATATCAGTAATCTTTCTTTTGTTGCAATCTGAACATTGGTTTCCGGTGTTTATTGAATCTTGAAGTTTATATATCTATATTTCTACATACATACATGCATATGTACACTCACGCATATATATGTATACGGGAATATAAATCACATTCCCACTCATGACTTCCCCGCAGTTGGTATTTCAATTAAAACATCATAGTCACTTCATACTTTTACATATATTTATATACACGTACTTAATTTTCTACTAATATTATTTGTGCTATATGTTTTTGTATGTACCCACATATACTTACTTGCCTACCTACCTACGTACTAATGTTATTTACTCCATGCATTTATTTATACCGGTACTCATTTATTTATCTATCTAACTAGTTATACCGTAGCTGCTTCATGCTTTGTATATACATATATATATATACTTTGCTACCCATATACTCTCTTATATTCTTCCTTAGGTCAAGTGAAAAGCATCTAAAAGATCTTGTCGCCACCACCCGGTTCCATAATTATATGGTATTCCGGTTTTGCTAAAGAATAGATTTATACCAATCTTAATCATGTTAAAACTTTAGAGATTTTGCTATTATATTACCATTAGATCTACATCACCCATACTGGATCACAGAGCCTATGCTGTTCATGGTTGAAAAATTCTATAGAGTACCTTCAATTCCAATGGTCAAATTCTAACCAATTTTTTACGATACTACGCTGAGACCATTCATATAAAAAATCCAAATTTGTTTACTAATGCCGGGCATATGAGTTAACATACCCAAGATCAGTCATGCCACTGTAGCAGCAAGCTTAGGAATTGGAATCCTGAGATCAATAACAGAGTGTCGGCTTAAGACCTGAAATACTAATTTAAAAACCGCAGGTCTTCAAGTATCACAATTTTAAGCAGATAGTACCACCGTAGGATAAGGACTGATATGTTGGAGCCGGAGTTTAATGTCAAAGTTTCTGTTTAAGACCCACAACACTAATTTAAAAATAACAAACCCTCAAGTCTTACGGTTTAGGTAGTTAGTATCCCCTACAGCATCAGGACTAAGAAGACAGAATAAAAAGACAGAATCTCTGCTTGAGACCAAAAATACTAATTTAAAAATAGCAGATACTTAAGTCTCACTATTTACGCAGACAATACTTCTAAAGCATTAGCACTAACAAGTTGGAACTAAAAGTTCAATGATAGATTTTCTGCGTAAAACTCATAATATTAATTTTCTTTTAAAAACAGCAGATCCTCAAGTTAAGTAGTTTAAACAGGCAGCATCAGGACTTAGAAGTTGGAACCCCGAGTTCAATGATAGAGAATCTACTTGGGATCCACAATACTATTTTAAAAGAAGGCAGGCAGTACAACTGCAGCATCAAGATTTATGGTATCAAAGGTTCAAATGATATTTTATGTACATACTTAACTAATAAGTTTACTTCTCATCACTAAAGAGTTTTTGTCAACACCTTCCGTCTTCATCATTGTACCCTCATTTTGGTAAACAGTCAATTCATGTCGCCCTATCATGTAAACTCGATCACTTCAATTTCCATGGTCTGACCAGTTTTAAAAGAATCGTACTGGGGATACAACTTTCCAAATAAAAGAAAAATAACCTAAATAGGTTTTTAAATACCGAATATATGAGGTAATATACACAAGAGAAGTGCAGTTGAATTGAGAATCACTGTCGCTATTTGAAATGGACAAAATTGTGAATATGATACTTTTCACTGTAAAATTGCAAAAAAAATAATAACTTTTGGATTCTTACTCTTAACTTGTAAAATAAAAATTAAACTTTCAAGAACAAAATTGATCGCTACCAGCCTTAACCGATCAACAGTTGTCGCTCCGATCAACAGTTGTCGAGACAACACTGACTACTCGACAACCGTTGTGTGAGGTGCGTCGATTATGGAGCAACGCGTCAAGTCTAGAAACTCACAATTCCCCCTTCCCCTATCCATACATATCAATATTTGAGTCTATTATCTCATATGCGCAGGTACGATTGTGTGGGAAAATAATATAATACGGTGTCGGGATTCCACATACCGCCTTTTCTAATTGTTACGGTGGGCTTTTTCTCCAATAGAAAGCCACCTTCGTTGGAATAAAAATAACTTATATATTAACTTTAATAACATCAAAAGTTATTGTATATGTTACCTTGAACTTTAAGTCGAATCGCTTTAATAGTCTCAACAATTTTTATTCAACTCTTTCAAACCCTCAGCTCAGACTTGCTACCTGAGTGCTAATAATTCAAGTTCCTTGGGGGATATTTGGAAACAAAGTAGTTTCAGTGAAAGTTTAACGCAAATTGTTCTTGTGGTTTTTAAATTATGCTCAAACAAAGAAACAGATAAACAAAAAGAACAGATAAAAATCCCTTAGGAAATATTTGAAAAGAACAAAACGTAATCAAAAGTTTAATTTGAAATCCGAATATTATCACAGTGATGTTTCATTTAAATCAGTCTAGTAGTTTTTGCGTGTTGCTCGAACTAAACATAACCAGACAATAAGTTTTTAAAATATTTCTCAGTTTAAAAAAAAAATTTAATTAGCACATATCACTATTTTTTAAAAAATCTTCAACTTACGTTAACACCTCTGTTATAGTAATAGTTTAGATTAATATTTTTAATACAATAACGATTTGTTCCTCTTCACATTTCTTAATTTATTTTTATTTATTAGTATTTAATTACGTATTAATTACGTTTTTACATCACGAGTTTCGTATATTGAAACCATATGATCTTTTTACATAATACATTTTATAAACGTTACATCCCCTAGAACATCACAAGACCCCTTACGATAACAAATGGCTTTCTGTATCAAAACTCAAGCTTTCATATGCTGTCTTTTCCGTCCTTCCTTTATTAAATTTCATATCAAACCATTTTCATATCGCTTAAAATATAAACTTAATGAATATTATGATATCTGCCTATATAAGGCAAAGCAAAATTTCAGTTTAATTAATTTTAGCCTGACCATAGGTCCATTTTATACCCACAATTAACTTATTTCACCTTTCAAAATTTGCGTTAATAAAAATTAATTATAATACAGCTGTTTATTACCAAGTAAATTTTAACAACCTGTCTCAGATGAAGTGAAACCTTAATAGTACCGAAATCGCATATGTTGTACCGACGCCCGCACGATAAGCGCCAACTCATCGTTACTGTCATTTAACAAAGGTAAGGTCACGTCTCGCAGCGCACAGTGAATATGGTGTGATGAGAAATTATCTATGTGCCACGGTTACCTCAATCTATGTATACCATCGCCCTCATAGCGCCCTAACTGGGTATATTTACAGTTAACAATGTGTGAAAGTAAAAAAGATGATTAGGTAAGAAATGAGAACATACATATAAAAACATAATTAAAAATATAACCGACTACGGTTCTAAAGTTGTTACTGAAAAATTAAGAAGTTATGTTACTTTTCCCCAAACTTACCAATGTAGAATTTTTGAACATTAAATTCACATATCTTCTGACTGAGTTAATCAATTTTAATGAGATAAAAATTAAATTTAGTCATTTTACGTGATGCGTGCACAATAACAAATATACAAACAGACAAAAATTTCAAAACTGATCTTAATACAGATTTCCTTCATTCCCGAATATTTTCAATGTACATACACGCAAAGTTTATAGTTTTATTATATTACAGATTGGTCTAGAGGTTACTGAATTATTAAACGATAAATAAACAAAGTGACATAAAATACACTTTAGCCTTCATAAAGTGATTACTAAAATATTAATATTAACTATGCACAATTTTAACAACTTTTAGATTTTTATTGTTGTCGCTAATTGTATTATAATTTGGTGCATGTTTTAGATTTTCTCAATTAACAGTTTTTAAATTTATATCGTAATATTCTAAGTTTTTAAATAATATTTTTAGTATTTTCGCAAAGTCATATATTCTGATAATTTGGTAACTTTGCTATTGGGTATCGGCACTTAAATTAGAAATAAAATCATTATTTTATTAATTTCTTCATAGAAAAAACTGTACAGTAACAAATAAAATATTCCTCGGGGGTGAAATCGAGGAACAAACCTAATTTTGAATAAATTCGTAACGAAAACAATTTTAACAGAAGAAGTAGAAAACATTATTATTTATAATTATTCAAATTACATTATTTTTATGGTACATTTGTAAAGTAAAATTGGGTATAATTTTTCAACATTACTCTCTATTTTAAGTGAAAATTCCATAAATACTTGGTCCATTACACCTAAATCATTAAATCTAATATTAAAAACATCCATTAGGCTTGAAAATATTTAAAGTTTCCTCGATTCCGACACACAAAATACACTATGATCCAATTATATATATTTTTTTTTTATTTTGCGCGCTTGACAACATCCTCACTTTTTTTAGTGTTGCCCCTGAATTAATGTACGTTGAAATAATTATTTAACGTACCTCTGACGAATAGTTTTCCTCTTTAATGTCTACTTAATAGGTACCCACGTAGGACAGTCTACAAAAAGAAAGAACTTGCATCAAAAGTGGTGTAACGATTCTAAAGTTATTAAAACAAACAATCTCTCAAGTTAGACGATTATGAAGTCGGTGTTAATGTACTTTTAGCGTAGTTCCATCCATATTCCATTGTTCCATAGTGCACCTCATTGTTTCGCCTAGAATAGACCTTCGACAAAACGGCTGATGAACTTTGGCATAATTGATTGACAATACGTGAAAGGATACAGTTCCGTCGATTCAATTTAATAAAACGTGCAGTTTTCTTGAAAACTTTCGCCGGTTTTCACTATCTTGTAATGATAATAAAATAATAACTCAATTATTAACATATTAAATCGATTATTAAATAAATAAAATTATGGAAATTTTTGACATCTCCTGGATCTCAGGCAAACTACCTAAAATCTGAAAAAACTCAGTCGTCATTCCAATCCTGAAACCAAACAAGAATTATTCAGAGGAAAAAAATTCTTAGTAAGATTTAATGAAGCTTCTTCTGACTCACGCAAAATGAGGGCAAGGGTACCACAGGGCTCGATCTTGAGTCTCCTCCTCTTCCTCATTTTTATGAACACCATCCATTCTCATATTCATCCTGACACAAAAATAGCATGCTATGCTGACAACATCGTAGTCTGGCATTCTCACAACGACATTAAGGCATCTGCAAGAGCTCGTAACATAACCCTCGATCGTCTTGCTGCATGGGCAGAAGTCCTTAAATTATTCATCAAGGCAGAATAAATGAATTACAGCATTTTCTCTACCGATAGGCGAAATAGATGCACCTTTAACGCCAACATCAAAATCAAGGACTCTCAAATCAAAAAGATCGACCTCCCAAAATATCTTGGAGTTCCCTTGATCCTAAACTCCGCTTTACAAAGCACATCAAACAAACTGCCAACAAATCTCTGAGAAAATTAAATATTCTTTGGAAAATTTTGTAGAACCACATGGGACTCACGACCTCAAACACTGAAAAAGACATATAGCATGGTCATAAGACCAGTTCTGGAATATGCTGTACTTCAGCCTCTGCCACAGCCAAGCATAAACTTGATTCCGTACGATATAGAGCTGCCAAAATAATTATTGGTGCGGTTTTGTCAACAAATAACGAGAAAGCTGAGCAGGAGTGTGGTCTGCTTCCCCTTGAAAGATGACGTAATCTTGCTTCCATCAAATTTACAAATAAACTTCGCAGCAACAACACTGACCACGTCTCTACTAGAGTCTTCATGAACTAGAAACAAGCAGAAGCAACCAGGCTCAAAAGATCCTCGACTCTTCAGCTTGATAGTAAGATCAGGAAAGAAGTCCATTTGGAACACTCCTCCTTTTATTTCCTTCAAGATCCTTTTATCTCCTCCTTTTATTTCCTCATTTCAAGAAAATCACCAAAGAACGTTGTTTTTAACCTAAACTTACAGCTACCCAGCTCCAAAAAAGAACCTTCCAATAAAAACCTGCAATGGCCTATACAGACGGTTCCTCAGTCAGATTTCTAAACAAAAGAGGGGCTGGTATTCACCTCCTCTTGCCAGGCGGCAGAAAGATTAATCATAGTGTTAACATAGGCATTATTGCATCTAACTTCATCAGTAGACTCTTGGCAATTAAAGAAGCCCTCACCTTATACCTAACTGGCTCACAAGCTATGATTTCCACAAAAGGATTACTTATCTTCTCGGATTCCAAATCTGGCTTGGAAGCTATTAGAAACGTAGCAACACATGTCACCTTCGCAATTAGGGCTCTTCTCAAATAGCCGCAATGCAAGGAAAAATTCTGTACGATGCAATGGATCCCCGCACACGTCAATGTAGAGGGAAACGAGTGCGCTAATGCTCTAGCCAAAGAAGCCAGAATCCACCACCATATTTACGTAACACCATCACACTTGCAGATGCTGACGCAGTGGCAAGATGCAGAATTTTAACCCACAATTAAGCAAGAATTGCAGCACATTTTAACTACCATTGAGGAGGAATCATTACTGATCTCAGCTACCCTATACATATCAATGTCCTAGACAATCATATATACAATATGTCACTGCCCTAGACAATCATATCTACAATAGCTCGACTAGGAACCAATCACAATCTAAGACAATTCCAGAACTTATAATCATTGCAAGAACTGTTACGAAGTTCAGCTCTCCCCCAAGTACATCTTTGAGTGCCTAGCTTTCGCAGCAAATATCCTAAAAGTGGGAATGTCTCCACTGAGCGATCTACTGCTAGGAATAGTAACGAGGTTGCTATACAAGAGTATAGCAAGGAGACACCGAAATTGGCGGAGCCAGTTTTAATAGCTTTGATTCAATTTAATTCTCTTTTTTTTTCTCCTTTTACTATTATTTATTTTACTAGCTATGTGGAACACGACAACAACAATAACAAATTAACTATTAAAATACTTATGTTAACTTGGTATGAATTCAAAATGAAACCGAAGATATGTTTTGAAATATTCTACACATTTAAAATTTCACTTTAGTTAGGCAATTAATTGGAAAATTCGGTATGGTTAATTTGGCTAAAATATATTTAGCTATATATGATACATTAAATTTTCTCCACTTGTTAATTTAATTAAAACTATAGCCTTAATCTTTAGCTATAAGAAAAATTTATGTGAGATAATTAATGATAACATATATATATATATATATATATATATATATATATATATAACATCATTTTTATGCAAATGCACAAAGTACTTGTAAATGTGTTATGAACATTAGTTTATTTTAACTGTATGCCTATATATACAAATATAACATTTGAAATATTTGTAATAAAAATTAATATAAAAATTTAAAATTTTCATTTAGATGCAGCAATATATTTTGAAAAATCCAGTGTTGCTATGTACATTTGAGAACTTTAAGATAGCAATTAAAAAAATCTTAAAAATGCACTAGGATAAAAGTAAATAAAAATATTCCTTACCATTCAAATTGTTTTCGATTTAGGCGACTGTCTTCCTGAAACAAAAATAGCGAAATCGTAAATAAAATTATGTCTATTGCCTCCTGCTACCTAATGGAATGCTGCTAAGCTGAATTGAAGTAGGCTGACCTTTTACAAGTCTCGTCGGATGAGCTTATTCTATTTCGGTAATGGCTATATCGCAGAACATCACACTTACTGCCATGTTATGAGATTTGGATTTTATTTTCCAGACATTCGAAACGAAATTGAATTTACTTTTTGAGCAGACGACTAGAAACATAATACCAGATTATTTTCTTTATTATTCTGTATTTTTATTTATCTTTTATATGCTGCGCCTACTTAAATTTGCTTAATTATAAATAAATTCAAATTAGTATTATTTTATCAATACATTCAATAAATATTACGCAACATATTAGCTGCGTAACATTTGCTGGAGATATTGAGAAAAATTATTTTATAATAGATGAATATTTATTGATATTTAAAACCGGTTTTCTTGAATCGTTAGAATATCTGTTTTTGGCACGTAAATTATCTCTTAGTTACTTAAGGTCTACCCGAACTCCTATTTTTTATAATATGATTTTATCCAGTTATAATAGTAATAGCACATCTACGGTATGTTCTAGGCACAACTGAATAGAACAAGTATCAACGTCATAAAATTATATTCCGCTTTCACTTTTACCTGTTACTCATTTTAATTCTATTTAAGGTTTTCAATCAATATTTTATTATCTCGTTAAACTTTTGTTTATAACTCACCACTTGATGATACGAATTTGTTTCCGAGAGGTATTAGTCTAAAAAAATGTACTTTTTTTATGAAAGTAAATTAATTTTTTGAATTTTGTGAAAGACCATCTTGAGTAATTTGACATGCTGACGCGCTTTGAGCAGTTGCCAAATCTACCATTTTTGTGAAAATTTTGAAGTTAAATATATCGTGAATGGTTATATTATTTCAAAAATGATTCAAATTATTTTTTGTGAAACATTATATTCTTAGTATTCTTCGAGCCATTTTCATACAGCTTACCCGTTTTGAATTAGTTAATATTTAATTACTGGAATTATAAATAGAATATTTGATCAATATTTTATTACAATTCTTACTCTCCAGTTTTCCTATACAGTTCAGTAAAATTGTCCTAAAACATAGGTTCGTAATACATATTTCTTCTAATTTTATTAATTCCTAATTATCATTAGCTAATTGAAACGTTAAATATGCCTTTTGTGTTGCCCAAATGTAAGTAAAATAAATATTGCCTAAATTAAAACATATATAATCACGTCTATACAATGCTACATCGATTTATCCAAAAGTCCCCTGAAAACGATATTCCAATCTTGATTCCCTAACGGCTATCATATCCCTTCTTTTCCTATCCAATCTCTTTTCTCTGCTCATTGTACCTAAATTACTTTCTAAGTTAGTTATTATTAGGTTATCATTACTATACAAATCTATGTTTAATTGTTTTATTGTAATTACAATCTTCCACAAGAGCAATTGCAATTTCAATCTTCTATAACACTTTGTTCTGATCCTTTGCTGATATTTTGGTTAACTGTAAAAAATAAATAAATAAATAAAATACTTTTGCACTGAGCACTCTATCATATTATTTAAATTACTGCTACCTTTACTGTTTCGGTACAAATGTTAGACACATAATCTTAATAATTAAGTGCATAAGAAGTAAAATGATCCTACTGAACATTCGCTGCTACAGCGGCCCCGAATGAAATGAAAGGCAAAAATAACATAATTTCGCGTATCTGCACACCCGTCTCCTTCTTCTGCGAAACTAAATAAGCCAAGGCAGCAACATGTAAGTCCGTAAAAGACATAAAGCTCCTACAAACGGGCGAATAATTCCCCCCAAGCCCCGAGAAAATGACTCCGAAAGCTTCGCCGTTCCCGAATATGTTTATTATTCATAAAGAGCGACCTTCGTGTTGGGCTTAATCTGATTACCTTAATAAACAAGCCGAATGGAAGTACAAAAGTATAATAAGGACGAGCGGCGACCGCGACCAGTGCCACATCGTTTGCTGAATTACTCGTTTTGTTTACAAACAACACTTAATGCAGTTAAATACGGTACGAGTACTACGGATAATGCACCTTTTAGTTGGAAAAATGACCCATTCAAGGTGTCGCTTTCTTGAATGTCTGCTTCGTGAGTAAAGTAAGTGACGACGTGTAATGTATAGCTCGCTTATTGCGACAGAAAAGTTAATGGAAATTTTATTTACATTTTTCCATATCTGTAACAACAAATTTCCTTTGTATGTCCGTATTAAAATTTTCCCGTATTCCATTTTTTATTTCGTATGTTGTATAGCACAGACTTTTACAAATAAAACTGACTGTAATATGAATCAGATGTTTTTCTGCGTTCACAGTAATTCGGCTAAAGTAATAGAAATACTAATAAATAATGTAAAATAGACCAGATTGACAAATTGTATAAAAGGAATTTATGTGATGGCTCCTAAAAATGGGTATTATTGAAAATATGGATGGAAGAAAAACTTAAAAAATATTGTTTTCACATTCTAAATAAGGACCCAGGACCAAAATATTGGGTTGGCTAATAAATTTTTACCGGAAGTGCCTAATTTTTTCCGGGCTTTTCTAGAAGGGTTGTCGAAAGTTCCAGGATGTTCATTATAAACATCAAAGAAAATATCTTCAAAACAACATCAAGTATGGACTCTCCTACTGTACGAATGAATCAACAATTATTGATATCAAAACTTAATTTTGATTTGTTGAATCGATTAGTATCTGGTTATGAAAAGTGGATTACATATGTTAGTCACACACTCAAACACCAATGACAGTACAGAATAAGCAGACATTTCTGTAACCAAACCTAATCTAAAGGTACTAATTTGAATAGTAATCCAGAGGTACTGATATTAATTTTTGTGAGTGACTTTCGGAGAAATCCATTGTCAGCGATAAGACCAACTAACCAAGAAATTAAATAGCCAACAGTGCCGAATTTTTTTGTCCTTCATTAATTTAATTTCAACGATGAGCTAGACAAAAAATTAAAATTTTTTCTAATTTCATTAAACGAAATTTATTTAATAAAAGCATTGCCCAATATTTTTAAGTTCCCTAAATATTTTTATTTTATTTTTATTGATAAACATAATTTCATTTTAATTTCAGTGCAGAACATCAAAAACATTAAAATAGTGAAATTACATTACAGGCAATAAATGAGGGAGACGATAAATTAAAAAAAAAAAATTTAGTAAACAATATTTTATATATCATAGGAATATACCGTAGGAAAAATATTTTATCAAAATAAACATTTTTTTTCTTCTTTAATTTTTTTCTAGCATCATGTATTCTATTGGTTTAAAATCACGTTCCGTCATAGTTACAATGTTATAAAATAGTGAACATATAATAAATACAAACGAACTTAACTGCTGTGCACAAAGATGAATCCTAAATGAGGCAACAGTACGACTTTAGTTTGAGGTCTTTAACTTTTCCGTTTGCTGCTGTATTTAAAGCAAGAAGTACACTGTAACATAAAGTGGTATTCTCGTCTACTATCCACCTACAACGGATTTCATTCCACTGAGTTCCTGCAGCGAAAAACAACTCAATCGTAAAGGATCAATTCAATTAGACTGTACAGTCTAAAGAAAACTAGATTTACAATTTAATACCTTCTTTAACTTGCAATTCTTTTAAAACTTAGTAAAATAGTGTAATTATAAGAACTATATATTCTGAATAGCCATAAGGGTGACCGACATTAGCATGATTGTAAAACGTTTTGCTGAACCAGATGCTTTGTATAGTCTTCCGAAATTTAATTCGGAGTCGACGGTACAATATCACCAATGTAGCCAAATCGGTTGTTTTCAAATATTAAATATATTTGGCGTTAATTTTGTAGAAATTCATTATTCACAATTAAACGAAACTACGTGATGTAGTATTATTTCTACTTTCTTTAAGTTCTTTACAGTGACCTAGGTTTCGTTGTATTACAACATCTTCAGGTGGACTATTAGCATGGTTAATCTTAACCATAGTTTATTAATATTTGCTAATGAAACCTGAAGATATTGTAATACAACGAAACCTAGGTCGTGGTAAAGAACTTAAAGAAAGTAGAAATAATACTACATCACGTAGTTTCATTTAATTGTGGATGATTGTAAAATATTAAAAAAATTCTTTCACTTCTTAAACCTTTTCTAACTAATTATATACTTTTCCTCATTTTTAACGAAATCTTCCTTTTAGCAAAACCAATTTTTTTAGCAAATTTCACAAGATTCAAGCGAATAGAGAGCTCATGTACTAAAAAAACGACTAACTGTATATAAGTTTTTGTTAACTTAGTGATATTAAAACCTAACAAGGGTGTCGGTCGTATGAGTGCTCGACAGCATCAGTAATAATCTGTTAAACAAATTAAAACGGATCGGCTGTCTTGAAATCATCTTCGCTATCTGTATATTATTTTTCTTACCTTTGATGTTTCTTCGTAGCTTATTTTATATCAAGTTGAAATGTTCAACCTTACTTTCTTGTGATCTTGGAATGTATTCCGCAAAATTCCCTAACACATTACTATTTGTTGTATAAATATTCAGCAAGTGTGAGTAATAAAGATAATGGAATAAAGAATACTAAAGAATACTAACACTGTTGATAAATCTCATAATTTTGCCCAGTCATTTTATGACTTAGCAAGATTTAAATGTGACTCGCGCTTTTGTTTTAATCAATTTAAATTGTATGAGGAAAGCGAAGTAGCACCAAAAAGTTACTTTTGAGATATAAACCTCTAAAACGACTTTGGGGACAGTTTAGATATAACGTATAGTTTAGCAAACGTCGAGTATATAAATAAGGTGCATGGCAACAGAGGAAAAATGAGACGAAGAAAAAGTTATAGTTAAGGAAATAAGATAAAAAACTTTCATGAAACATTTTCGAAAACCAGTAAATGTCAAATCAGAATATGCTTTCCACTCTTAAATATATGAGTTTCTATAACCAGGTCCCCTGATTTAATAGTACCGTTTCCTATATGCTTAGTACCAAGTCAATATATTTAGTTAAAATTATGAAAAAATAAATTTTGCATAGCCCTATATATATCAATTCAATATCTAAAAAATACCAAATATGGTACTGGTTAATCGGGAAATTTGACAACTGTGACTTTAAATTTGACAAGTTGAATTATATTGAATATATATTTTAAAAAGAATATTACAAAAATTCCTTACTTTATACTCTTGAAGGTTCCTTATATATATACATATTTATATATATATATATATATATATATATATATATATATATATATATATATATATAATATACGTTAGTATTTCTTTAAATTTGAGTATATATTTTCTTTGTATTTACTAAATTTTAATGTTCTTAATGCCTATTCATAATCGAGGGCACATTATCAAAACGTTGGAACTAGTAGAAATGTTTACCTCCTATACTATTCCAGTAAAGACACTTCGATCTCTCATGCTTATTACCTTATTTTCATATTTCTGTGTTTTTTAATATTATTACTTCTCAAAATTTATTACTTTACATAAATTATCCATTTGATTAAACATAATATATATAAAAAAATGTTTTGGTTTCAACATTTGTTAGATTGACAAATGTTGAAACCAAAACAGCATATATCTAAACAATCTCCGACCTCGTTTTAGAGCTTCACATCTCAAAAGTAATTTCTAGTTTAAAACATTTAAAGTGTTAGATGTTAAAGCCACATTTAGACCTTGCCAAGCCGTAAATTAACTGCGTGAACATAACAAAAGATTGTAAATGTATAGTCAAAGTCAATTTGTGTCGCGTGTAAAATAAAAGTTACTAAAGTTTTGTTTATTTCATTGAGTCTGAAAAGTACCTACATATATATATATAAATTATTATAAAATTCACAAACCATGGTGGGTTCGACTATACTAGCAACTTTATTCCTAAGCACCACATTGTCTGGGTCCAAGTAATCAAATCAAAACCACCCACTCACTAGATACACGAACGGCTACTCTCCCACTTGTAACGGCCACCGCTTCGATACCAGGCAGTTAGAGCCAGGACACACGAGCCCGACTTTTTTCTCTCTCGACCATTCATTGTATTCCTTACGTTTATTCTGTTTTTTGTCACTTTGAGGTAATACTGATAGACTAGAATTAATGAAACTGTTAAAATAACAAAATTTACATTATAGGAATGAGACACAGATATCTGATCTATACGGTTAACACAAGAATATAATCAACCGGTACGTATATAAGTGCGTATCATGCCAAGAACACTGACGCATTGTAATAAAATTTAGCAGTATTACATCTTAGAGACTCGGTTGACATTTTCGGTACGGTATTCCTCGTGATGATTGAGCAATTAAGTTATAAATTACTACTTAAATATTTTACAGTGACATCTCTTTTCTCTACATGCAATCATCGCAATCGTATCACCTACAATAAAATTAATTAAAATATTTGTCTGCTCAATATTATACCATGATGAATTCATGAAATTCGACAAATTGTAAGACATGTACAGAAAATGCATACTCATAATTGTTCTTAAATTTACTTAAGCGATACCTAAGTAAAACTATAAGTGATGCTTAAGTATATAGTACATGTTATAAATCCAAGCGAATTTTCTAAATTTGACAACATTTTATTATATTATTGATGTATTAGTGAATTTAAAAAATGTGGTATAATTTTACCAAAGTAAAAGTTCGTATAACCGTACTTATAATATACATGTTATTGGCCCTGTAAAACTGAACCTCAGAAAACAATACATGTTCGTAAGGCATCTATATCATTCACGAATGTGTTTTCTTTCACTTTCTAGTCTTTTTCTTTACAGCCTTCATGTAAGCTCCCTGGAGTGACTTTTCATTTTATAAGACTATAACATGTCTGTTTAATATTACATCTGACGAAATATAGTATCTATACCGGACGGGAGGCAATACACAAAATTTAAAAAAAATCAAAAATAGAACTGACAAGTTTGTAATTTATTGATTTTCAAAATAATCTCCACGGTATTCTATGCTCCTTTTATTCAATGGAACCACTGAGAGAAGTAACCGTTCAACTCTTCCATGGACGTCTCTCCACGGCTTTTTTGGGAATCCGTAAACCTGCTTGATCTAACATAAATTTCCCTAATGCCTAAATGTACATCTATAATTGTCTGTACTTGACTCATAATGTTGCCTAAATTTGCCCGAATCTGCTAATAGCTTACTCTCTTACCAGTATATATCATAAACTGCACAGCATCGAAATTATCATCAATTGTCGCTGATGAAGGACCTCTCTCACGCAAATCATAACTGAGGTTGGTACAACCATGCTTGAACTCATTAAATCAGTTGCAAACAGTAGCACGGGTTGGGCTTTATCATAAGAAGCCAATTGAAATCGATCATAACTTGGTATTGATTGAGAGCACAACGAAAGTAATAAAAATTCATTGAACGAATATTTTGGAATGTGATACACAATTTTAGAATTGCCGCAAATTTGTAAAAACAAATGACAAATTCAAGCAAAGTAACTCAATGTACAGAGAAAAAAATATTGGTTACAGGAATATACTTCGTGTCCCATCAGGACTGATACCGGACTTTTCAGCCGTTCGCATAGTACGGCTACGTACTCATCCGCAAACGTGCGTCACCGCGCCGCGCTCTCATCGTCTGACGAGACGGGGTTCAATGTCGGCAACAATAGACAGTCGCTCCCATCAATTGAAGTGTGCCACCGCGCGCCTACATCAAACGACATTACTTCCGCACGGGCGCGATAGCTACGGCGACCAGTGCGTCTTGGGCGCTTATCTTCCATTAGAAAATCCGATTAGTGTAAATTAATGGATTTCGAATAAACCTTCTAAATTTATTAAAAGTACCTTTTTTAACAAATTCATAGTTTTTTTTATTATGTGCCAATGTCCTAGTCAGAATTATTTTTAGGACGGAGAACATAGTTATAGGACGCTAATAAGTAAAATAGTATCTTTTTCTCGATAAAATTGTATTTCCCACTATGCTATGATATATTACAATTGTCTAAATAAAAATTGGTAAGTCTCATATTCCGCTAAAGTGTATGGTTTAGACCAATTCCCCTTTGCGGCTGTCTAAAGTTATTATACGTATAAACTTATTATAGTGTTCCTTGGAGCCCTACCCAATATATGAATTCATAATATATATTTATTAACTTATTATCACATTCATTCATGCTTCAAAAGCTGATCAGTATCAATAAGATCCATTATTAGAATACAAATGAAATCAGTACTTATTTACTAGTGAAGTTCCGTGATCTATAATTAAATATAAGAGTAGTGACTTCATAAGAAATCACCTTTAATTAATGGGACATTAGTTATTAATAATTATATTGAATTTATTAACACTAAATTAAAAACTGCATTTTGCGAACAACAATTTCTCTACTTTTTGAATTTTCCGAAACGTATTTCACCAGACCTTCTCAAAGAAAAAAAAACAGTTTATAAAGGTGTCTTACCAATTTCAAGATTGAAATTATAAAAATGACTACGAAATTCTCTTATTATCCGGATTATAATTCAATTTTCTTAATTTTTGGAAATGTCATACTTCAAATACCACATGTTAAGTATGGTCGTATAAAAACTGCAATAGCAACCATAATCGTAAACGCAGTCACAATCGAATTGTAATAAAATTTTATTCATAAATTTAATGTTGGCTTAATGATTAGAAAAAGAACTGTCCATGTATTTATATCGCTTGATAATTCTATATTAAAAACAATAACTCTATAATCCCTTATAGTCGACAACAATGATTGAATGGATAAGATTAGATGTCATAATTGAATTGGAAATAAGTTACATTTAAAAACAACATATTATATATCATGAGCAGAGATTGGAAAATGAAAGTGAACAAAAGGACAGAAAGATTAGAGGTTGAAAGTGATGTGGAGAGGAACGACTTGAATTTCTTGTTATGAGGATCCTGTGAATTCTTTTTCAAGGAGGAAGAGCTATATAGTAGAATAAGCAGAGTAACTTATCAAAACGTAACTCAAAGCAATAAGCAAGGAAATCTTTGAATTTGCTAATTAGACAATGTGGCCTCTGAACTATTAAAGCTTTGAAGTAGAGTAATCACATTTTGTGGAGCCCAAAAGTCTTACAAATGTACTAAGTTGGAGGTTTTCTAATTTTTTTAAATGTTCTTCCTCGAAATCATGATAGCATATGTCTCCACAGTCGATTAACTACAATCGGGACGTTTCGCAGAAGGATAAGTCCTTCTGCGAAATATTAACTTAAGGCTGCTGAGATTTTTATTACATTTATTTAACAATATGTAAGTAAATAATATTTCGTGACTTTGATCCCTAATTATACAATCAATATTATCCTGATTTCTCATCAAGAAATTGTGGAAAGCTGGACTATGCCAAGTAGCTTCAAAACAAACATTACTACCAAGAAAATTCAATATCATTTTAATAGAATAAACATAGTTAAATAAAGTAAAGGATACAAAAATTTTAAAAAGTTTTATTAATAATCAAACACAGGGGAAAACAGACAAGGTAAACTTAATAAAATGCAAAGAAAAAACGTCGAAGTAGAAAATAAATCGGCAAACAAAACATTGAAAGAGGGATTCCTAGCTCTAAAAAAGGTAAGATGGGAGGTCTTACCTTTTTAGAGCTAGGAATCCCTACGTGGCAACGTGAATACTACGTTCATATAACAAATGGGAATATTTGCTTGAATCTAAGTTTAGTACAGAAATGTTCACATCATGAACTAACTGTGATAAAATTAGATGGAGACTGTCCAAATTTCGTTTGGGAAAGTTGAATATAATAAAAATAGTATTCAGACCTGACGCGACCTGAATCTATAATAGGTAGTCCTTGCTATTACGTCGGATTAAGTACTAGTGATTTGTGGCGTAAAACGAAACAACAAAAATCCACACGTAGTTTCCATACATTCGTATAGAAAAAAATGTGGAAAACTACATTTTTAAAAAACTTTACCATTTTATTTTTTAAAAGAAGCATATGAAAAAAATATACTAATACACTTTGTAATTTAAACGTTTGTGACAATTTCGCTTTTTTTAAGTGCTTTAAACGCAATGTTTCGCTTGTTATTTTTTAATATTTTCCTGCGACATTTTTGAGCATAAGAAACGTTGATATTAGATAACTTCAAAACTCCGTTCAAAGTTGGAATTTTATTAATAACATCATCACTCTCGATATCAACTCCTGGTAAGTTGTTTGCAATGTTCACTATATTTTAAGCGATCTTACTAACTACACCGAGGGACGTAACTAAATCGAGGATTCACTGAAAATTCGAGAGCACACTTTATTCAAACACCTATATTTTTGATGCATGATTACGAAGACGTGAAACGAATAAATATTAATACATTAAATAAGAGGAATAGTATCAAAATTTTGTCTGACGTAAAACGAAGCGATGTAAAATGACGAGTTGTAAAACGAAGCCTGTCTCTATTTTATTTGTAACATTTAAAGTAGTTTGCTTAAAAAGAGGAATATGTATGGTGTATAATTTCAACATTGTATCTTTTGATATACTGAACACTAAAATGTAGAATAATAATAAAAATAAACATTTAAAATTTAATAGGCATAAACATTTTAAACATAATCATAAAAAAAAATGATTTTATGAAAAGTTATTGGAATTAAATTTCTTATCCACAAATATCATCAAAAGAGTAAAAGACATTAAGATAAGGGAAACCTGTGAGCAATGAAACGTCAATAAAAGAATAAAAATTAATTTTTCTATCGTTAAACCAAAATTTCAAAAACCTGTCAATTATGAGTAGTACTCGCACTGCAAGGGTTCCTTATAAAAATTTAAGAATACACAATATTTCTATTACATTGTTTAAAATTATGAACTTTTCATAGCGTAAATATATCGCAGTAATGAAATTCCAAAAATTGGGTCATCTAGAACCATCGTTATAATTTTTCTAGCATCTTTGCGTAGACTTCTACAAATTCTATTTTTTCATAAATTTAGGTAGAGTAATTTCGGAAATAAGTGAGGGTAAAATATATTTTTTTAATAATATTAATATTTTTCAGTATATCTCTGAAAATGTGCCCCATAAAATTAATTTAATTTAATTATTAAAAAAATATTTTTGAGACCTTTACTACTGGCCCTTTCAAACGATAATCCACACTATATATGGAATGGAAAAAAGTTTTTCGGACACCTAATTTGTACACTCTCCCTAAAATTTCTATGTGAATATTTCTGAGTATAGCTAATACGTAATGAATATTGCGCTAAATTTGTGCGGGTTAATATGTTTTATTATTCAAGTTTCTACGGTCAAACGGTTTCTGAGAAAAATGGCTGTGACGGACGTACGGCCAAAGAGTGATCTTATAAGGCTTCCATTTTTCCTTTGTGGTACAGAACGTTAAAAATAAGGCAATGGAAGCAAAGTACGAATAAGAGTAGGCCAATATGGTAACCAAATGTTCAAGATTGGCTTAAATTTCTCGGATATCTGAAGATGTATGTTTAATAGCATATCCATTTTTGGCAGAAAAATTACGGAACACTCAAGAAATCGACTCGTGCGATATTCGACCACGAGACAGTATCATTGAAATATTTTTGTTCTCCAGACCTCAGCAACTACTCATAGTAATGTTCTACGTGTTTACTTAAAAGTTCACTTATTTATAAATGAAAAATCCCTTTAAAAAGTGGCAGGCTTCAGAATCGGACATCGATGAAGACGAATATAAAAAAGCTAAGAAAGGAGCAAAGTCCTGTGTAGTAGTCGGAAGAGCGGAAAACAGACTCTTCTTCTATGAGAGCTTAGAAGCGGTGCAATAAGGAAATGAGATACTTAAACTTGCAAAAAGATGACAAAATCAGACAAAAGATGCAAAGCGCAGAAAGTATATAAAATATATGTCTGGCAAACTGTTAACCCGGAACGAGGCTATAAATAAAAACAGCGAGAATACTACCAAGAACTACTGAATGAGCAGTTTCCCACTAAACCCAATTCCCCCAAACGGAAGGCCCTATTGAAAAAATCTCGACATATGAGATCGGGAGAGCCTTACTAAAAATTTGGAAACCCACGAAACGAAATTGTCAAAGTCACCCCTAACCAATGCGGATCACGTACCTAGAGATCTGCTTTGACAAGCTTTGACATCACAATTAGTCCCGGAACATTAAATATCCTTGATTAAAAATATGTAATGTTCCGCGCAAGGGTTAGTAGCTACTCAGGCTAGACAGACAAATTTAAAGTTAAAGTCGGAGTTCACCAAGAATCCACAATTAGGCCATTATTTTTTAACCTAGTTATGAACTATATCACGGAACATCTACAAAAACCTGCACCGTGGACACTGCTGTACACTGATGATATAGTTCTTATTGCCGAAACTCAAATAGAAGTACAAGAACAACTAAATTTATGGCGACAGGCACCAGAAAAGCGAGGTTTTAGAGTGAACAGAGACAAGACTGAATACATGCGGTGTGATATGTCTGGAAATAACGCCAACGACAACTCATCTGTGATGATCGAAGGAACATTTCTGAAGAGGTAAATCAATTTAAATATCTCAGTTCAGTCGTAGCTCCGAAAGCCAGCACATAAAAAGACATCCACCACAGAAAAACAACTGCCGGGCTAAAGTGGAGATCACTAACCGGAGTGGTTATATGACGCTATAATACCCATCAAACTCAAAGGTGCAATTTACAAGCAAGCAGTATGACCAGCGTTGATGTAAGGGTAGGAATGCTGGTCGATGAGAAAGGCAAATGAACAAATGAAGCAAGTCACAGAAATTGTATGTTGGGTCGGGGGAGTATAGTGGACAGAATCAAAAATGAGTCCATTAGAGGAACGTTTAAAGTCACAAAAATTGAGGAAAATCTGAGAGAAAATCGCTTATTACAGGCACATTATGAGGCACAACCACCCGCTGCCATCTGGAAGAGAACTATAGATAAAGATTTTAAAATCATAAATTAGAACCCAATGACAACACACAGTAGACTGTTGTAACCCCAAGTGAGATACGGAACCATAGCTAGGAGAAAGAAAAAGATTAATTCATATTTTATAGTAAAGTGTGGGTGTGTAATTTAATTTTTTCACGGCGTGCTTTCAACTCACTTGCTGAAATGAATTACCTTAACGCAAGATTCGTACTACATAACTGTTACTCCCACGTACCAACCGCATTTTATACCTGAATTTATTTTATTAAATTCTTGTTTTCACGGGAGCCTCCGTATCGCAAACACATTATACATTCAAACAGCTTTTGTATCGCGCAAAAGCACTTACTGTTTCCATCTCCCTAACGACGTTACATAAGTCGATGCGTAGTCTATTGGTTTGGTAATGGTCGACTCCTTTGACCAAGTGATTATGCAAGCAGACATCGACTGATGGATGATTCTGGATGATGATTGATGTTGAGCGAAAGGAAAAGCTTATTTGTTTGAGAGTATCTTTGACTACGTAATAGATGTGTTAGTACCAATGGTGAATAATTATAAATGTCTCGAGTTTTGCGAGGACACATAATTTCATTTTTCCTTATTTACATAAACATTTTCAATCACATTTGTTTACATTTATAAATATTTTACATTTATAAATAACTATTGAGAATCAATATGTCTATATCTTTACATATAAATATCAATATATGTATGTGTATATATATTTTACAAGCAATTTTCAATCAAATCCTTTCTTTTCAATAATAATTCTTTATGGCCTAGTAATAAATATTAAGAGAGTATTAAGGAGTGATTTAAAAATATAAATAATTGAAAAAGTAAAGTCTTTGCTAAAATGAAACTGGATGTAATAAGCAGAACCGAAAGCAGAGTCAGATTTTGACAAAAAATTATTTAACCATCACTCACATTAATACTATAAAATAACCTGTGCATATACATATATATATATATATATATATATATATATATATATATATATATATATATATATATATATATATATACAACTTTAATAAACCATACTCCTAACTTAGATGAAAACATTTCTTCTTCTAAGCCAAATAATTTTATTAACTTCAGTTAGTTTGTAAGTTTTCTCCATTAATTAACTAAATACCGCAACACACGGTATTAAAATTAAAGACTCGACCCGAGTAAATGTTCACGTACTCGATCGCGAAACCGTGACGGCGTGAATTTGATTATAAATTAATTGAAACACGAGCGTAGTCAATATTTGCTCGACTATAAACGGGGCGATTCAATCATAGCTTAGGTACGATCTCAATAATACCCAGCGGTATGTTAGCACCGTTTCCCATGCCCGATACAAAACCTGCGCCTCAATAATTCAGGTCACGTTGATTAAAGGATTCCTGGTACTAGCCTTTACAAAAAAATATATAAGTCTCATCAAAATTTTGGAAGTTCTCATCAGTTACCGAGCACCTATTGACATATCCAAAAATGTTTATAATTTATCCACAATTTATGAATTAACTGAAGGTTACTTAACTAACTCAATAAATTATTTTGAGGGTTTCGTAAGCCTCCGGGTTTCTTATAGTTTCGCCATATCCATGTGTGTGTTCATCTGCATGTTATAAGTGCTATAAAGCTAGAATTTATTACGTTTAGACATATCTGTAACGCCTACAAAGTCATTAAAATCTATTAAAAAATGTTAGGGTACATCCCCCGTATTTCAAGTGGGGATACGCATTACGATTACGCATTACGATACGATTTTTCGCATACCATATTATGTAGGATATCGTTGAATAAGTATTTTAAATATATTGGTGGTATGCCATGAATACTTTTTCGATACAGGGATCCGTTTATGAAATATTAAGCTTTAAAGTGTTCATTTTTGTTAGAGTTACGTATCTCCACCCCTACCACATAAACCAATATTTTGGAACAGCTAAAAAACATTTACAATACTAGTATGTGAGTATTTAACAAAATTAAAAGAAAAATCATCACAGCTAAGTAGGCTCTACTAGTTTTAGTAATAATAATCGACCAACTTATGACATGTAGTAGATCAAAAAAATTTCATAAAAGTGACTTAAATAAACTGCGTAAATAACTTTGTATTTTAAAATTTTTATTTTTTATGTCTATGAATGTAAAATTAGGCAATAATATTATTTAAATATGTATAATACATATTTTCACACCCGTAGAGAATATTGTAGGTAATATATTTACGCCGTGAAAAATTAATATTTGTAAAAGTCTAATAGACATACCATAGACCCTTAAATATTTATAAATTAAAATAATCAAAAAGAAGATAATAAAAGCAGAAACGGAATATATAATATATCGAAAACAGTTAGGGTAACTAGAAATAATTGACAACCACTGCAATGATGATTTCTATTGCAGATGGTGACCAGATATCTAAGGTATAAAACTTTAAGTTTCATAAAATTTCATCTAGTATATATATATATATATATATATATATATATATATATATATATATATATATATGTATATATATATATGTATATATATATATAATAATTGCTGTAATAAAAGGTTAGTTCTCTACAGATTTTCAGAAACTACATACCACTTACCACTCTACCTTTTTACATTTCTATGAGCTGCATAACATTCAAGCGGTGCGATTTTTAAACGACTTCCAATGATACATCGGTATATCATATGTCGACCTGGAGGATATATTAGCAGCTTATCATTTTAACTTTCTCTCCGTCACATTCTAACACATACTCGTATAAGTCTTCGTTAGAGGCGCCTATCGATAGGAATTTTATTTCGAAAGGAAAGCTCGAAACAATGACTTATTTACTACGAAAATAACTTAATAATGAATCGAGCCTGAAAAGCTCACCCCTGAATGAACAGTCACATCGAGCATGGGAGCTATCAACTATTAAACACAATAATGGCGATGAGTGCCTACGCATAAATGGGCTAGTTCCTCCCGCCTGCTTCACCTAACGATCGTCGCCACGAATTTTGTATGCGTTTGCATACGTTTGAAAAGCTGATTGAAACAAACTTACTTGGAAAGAAGGGGAGGAAAGATATGTAAATCCATGTTGAATAGTTTTAGAGCAAAACTTTAAACAGTTGAAATTGGCAATATTGGCTCTCACTTAGTATTATTAAGTACAGTTAATCATAAATTCGTATATTCAGAATTTCTGATCTTATGATGCCCATAGATTCAAGGTAATGATTTAAAATGACGTAATATCATCAATGTCATCACTACATTTAAAAAAAAAATGTGTTCCCGTCCGTTACTTCTTATTTTTATCTAATTCATAACTCATGCGCGTCTGAATTAACCTCCAATATCTAGCAAATTACTTCCGGTTGTAATGTTGCGTGTTAAAATCGACAGATGTACAAAAATTTATAATTACACATTTATTCATTACAAATTTCGAATTTTAAGGTTCATTTTTCTTCTATTCGTATGGTTGTTTGTTTCATAGGTTATCGTTGTCGAGATTAATAGTGAGTTCAAGATGTTTCTTGATTTGTTCGTTTATTAAGAAACATATAAAAGGGCAAAGTTGTAGTCTCTTGATTTAGTCCCTTGATAGAAATAAAGTAAAGAACAATCATAATAATGAATATTGCCTTACTTCAATCCGTTTAGTCTCTATACCAGGCTTGAATAACGATTACAAAGGTAAATAAACAAAAACGTTACACTAAATTTTAATAACATCTATTCCTTAAGAAATAAAAATTTTAAAAAAATTTGTTCATATTTCAATTTGTTACAAAATGTAACTTTTTATGAAATTATGGGTGAAGAAATTGTAATTATAAACGGACTTAATTTTTATTTGCCGAATAGTCAAGATCTCCGGTGACAGCACAGGCTTATTCTCGTCTATGTCTTATCTGGTGCACGGCAACCTCTCAATGGCTGCTCAAATTCGAGTTGACATTTCGCATTTTGTGTCTAACGAGTGGCAGGAGTTTACGTGCTTCACTGTGAACCCGTCTGAAGTTTCTTATGATATTTAACGTCTTTACCCCACTGAAATGTCTTGACCTTACACTTATTGTACCATTTGTAAATTCATAACCGCTAGAGGAATATTTTCATTAGAGTTTCAGCTGTTTTAAAGTGGCACACATCTTACAACCCTGTTTTTGGAAGGCACTCCAGGGAATTCAAAGAATCCAGTTCAAACTAAATTTTAATGAAGAGCACTTTGTTGTTCTAATTCCATTACCTGAATCGACAAATTCAAATAGCGTTGTATTCATATTCACTAGCTTTAATAATGTCCAACATTCATCAAAAACCTACGAGACAACAGAAAGTGAATCGAATTTGTCCTGACGTTGTCTCAGTCGCAACTCACCCCTAACACTATCCTCCTCAGCAGTTCAGACAATGTTTTTCTTCCACTCAAACTCTTGTTAAAGTTTCCAACAAAAAAACGTAGAATAACGGTTACTGATACAATTATAAAAAAAAAACAAGTAAAATATACCTTTAAAAAATATATTGAAAATCATCTATCTCTCAGTCAATTCTCAAAATTTATCCCGAGATCAATTTCGGTCGGGTCGGGATCGGGGGGTCGGGATCAACGGGTTGTTAAAAATAAAATGGAAGTCATTGATACTGTACATTATGCCCGTGAAGTTTCTCCAGACTCCTGACTCACCAAGAATACCATCTCACATACTGTACCTCAAGGCTGGCGCTCCAACCCTTTTATTGTGAAACTGTGCAATAGCACCAGATTTCATGTAAAGGCTTCGCAGATATACGTAATGGAAGTCACTAATTTAATGGCGGAAATCAAGCAGAACTATCTTCGTCCCCGGATTCTCTTGATACCCTCGTATTAGCAATTTCAGTTTTAAACTGAAATTACTAATCGTCTGCCATTTCCGGTTAAGATATACTACATGATGACCATTAATAAACCACAAAGCTTGTTGCTTTTAAAGTATATATCTAGGGAATTATTTTTTCTCACATAACCAATAGTATGCGGCGTGCTCCAGAGTCAGTTGACCCAAAAGCTTGGTTAAAAGAAAGACATGAAATATTGTTTACAAGGACGTTTTAAAAAGCAGTCCATTTCGTTTGTTCCAAAGGATCATCTAGAATTAAATTATTTATTTTCAAATATAAAAAAATGCATATTTCGAACTCTAAGCGTATGAAGTCGCGGGTAAGGGCTATTACATAAACTTGTGTTATTAAATGACTTATAGCAATAAAATTATTTCTTGGCCTCAGCACTATTGTTGGTAAGTGAAAATGAGAGTACTCGTGAAGTGAAGAGGTCTATATCCTTAATCATCTCGTCTTATTATATCATAAGTTTACAAACTTCAAGGAAAATTATTTTTAACCTTTATAACAAATGTTCAACAGCAAAAATTTTAAAAATAGATGTTTATTAAATAATTTTAGAACATTTTAATTTTCACATCTTCTATAATGGCGTTTACCCTACTAGAGTATTGCTAACATATACTAAGTAGAAAAAATAATAAAATATATTATAATTAAGACAAAAACCTACTAGTTATTTAAAAAAAATGACAAACAAAATTGAATAAAGTATTGTTTTTCTCCGTTTCATTTTTATTTCTTTAACTAAAAGTAGCATTATTTTTGCCTATTAACTGAACATAGACTTACATACCGTTATAATATAACTGTTACAGTTATTTTCGTCTGTCCAAATACATTATTTTTTTACAGATGCACCTTTCATAATTTAAACATGAAACAATTGTTTTTCGAAATTTCGCCGAAAATAAGTACAAACATTATTAGACACCGACTAGTGTCCATCCGTGCTAAAATATTAAATGTAATAAAATGAAATTTGAATTATATACATAAGTGTAACTTGTTTCCTATATATATTTACATATAGGAAACCTATATATATATATATATATATATATATGTGTGTGTGTGTGTGTGTGTGTGTGTGTGTGTGTGTGAGTGTGTGTGTATACATACACCTGTAATTCCATTACTTCTTTATTTATATAAAATAAAATATTTAAAACCTTTTAGTTAGACTGAGGGAAGTTGCGTTTTGTTTTTAAATAGAACTGAACGAATATCCACCATCTTCAACAGCCAAATTGAAAACTTGAAAATAATTTTTAGTAGGATCCCAAATAAAAGGTATTGAAGTCAATATCACGAATATATAAAGCATTCTGTTTTTTTTACTTTTGGAGGATATTTCGGTAAACAATTTCTAAAAATTAAAAAATAATATTTTTGCAAATGTTGAGTATAATAATTGGATCACCATCCATCATCGCAGTAAATAATTCTTTAGTAACCGCTGCATCGCATGGTTCCTTGACTTAAAAAAAACGCAAGTGAAGGCACCATGCGATGCAGCGCTTACTAAACAATTCATTTTAATATATCATTTTATAATAATAAAGCGAGTCGCGTATTGCTATACCACTTCAACGAGAGATGATATCTTAAATAAATATATACTTATATATACAAGAATATATATAGAACAACAAAATTCTTTCATAAATCCGTATGTCAATATATTCAATTGGTCAAAGGATAAAATTTCGTGGATAAAATCCTATTTTCATATCGCATCTCTTCAAAATATATTCAAACCTTTTCGTACATACACATATCACATATATGTATGGACACACATGTATATCGGATAGGCCCAGGCGAGGATATGATCAATTCAATAAACTACCAAGCCGTTTGAAGCCAAACTTAAAGCTAAATCGATTTCAGGAAAAATAAAAAATCGTATTGATATCATAGAAAATACGAGCCTGTTCATGCAAATTGGATGGGAAAATTTATTTATGAATTCTTTCTTTATTTTAGGTTATCGAAAAATTATAAATCGTAAAAACGTATAATGCCAAATGCAGCCAAGCAGCATAGTTCTATCCAGACACATTACTGCTATTTCCTTTAGACCTTTACTTAGTTACAAGGCTCTGTAAAAAAATTATATGTAAACATTCCCATGAAATATTTCAACGATATCTTTCTTGGAGTTCCATGTAATCTTAGGATTCATTTATTGGACATTATCAACTTATCGTATATATTGATCTATTTTGTCCTTTAGGGGTAAAAATCAGATCATTTTAAATATTATTTAAATAATTGTTAAAATGCATTCCATAACTTTCTAAAATGACTCATTTTTATTAAACTTATTTAATGAATATATTTAATATATTCAGAGAATAATATCAATAAAGGCCAAACGTATGTTATTCTAATAAATTCCGAGTTTTAACGAGGTTATTTGTCTTAATGTATATTTTTCATAATATTTCAAACTCATAACGGGTATCTTTTTTTTAATTGGCAGACTAGAAAAAAACAAGATTCGGATATAGTTCCATTCGGATAAGCCGAATTTCTGAGTATTTGAAATATTTTGAATGTACCGAATATTTTTTTCGAAACTTTCCTGACACAAAGAAATTTCATTTCTTTTTTTGGAAATTTTTTGGAGTGGTGTAACTCGAAGTCGAAAATTTTGCTGTACTTTTTATGAAGCTTTTAAACTTATTTATTTGCCTGGTGTTATTATAACATGGTGCAATTCAATCTCGGACAAAGACATGGCTTAACAAAAAAAATCGTAATTGTAACCACACAAATAACATTAAAATAAATTGAGCCTATCTCATTTTATAAGAAAAATCAAAATACATTTACAGCATAACAAAATATACTTAGTAATCAAATTGCCGAAATTCCTTTCACAGTCTACCATGGCTCCACAGGCTTCAACTCATTTTGAAGCAAATTTAAAATAACATATACACAGAAAGTACTACAAATAATTCCAGCTCCTTCTAAACAAATCTCAATGCTGCGGTTACTAGGCAACGGCAGAGATAAAGCCCGCACCGCCGATTCTCAAACCGCGCCTCACCTACACACAACACTACCTTCGCGCGCTCCCGTCCAAAAGCTCATTTAAGGCCGAACAAAAGAACTTCCCAAGAAGCTTTCAAGTTGAAGGCTACAAACGAACGCAATTACCGCCCGTATTAATTACCCACATTTAACCGTCGGCGGGCTATTTGCGAAACAATAACCGAATTGATTTAATTATTTCGCGCTCCTTTCGACGGGTCATGGCCTTCAGCCAATTATCTATTAATACGACGTTAAAAGAAGGGAATTTCGGGGGGGGGGTGGTACTGCCGAGTGCCACTAGTTAAATCGCAGTAACAAGGATCAATCGGAGTATAATTGATATAATAATAGTTCCGTAAATAAATAGAAGAATACTGGAAGCTATTAGAATAACAAAATTTCTATGAGTAATTAAAATATAAGGAGTATTCCGAGACTGTAGAAAATTAATTTCTTCATCTTTTTATTTAACATTATGATTCCTGTGCAGCTTTCGTTTAATTGCCACTATATTAAATTAGCACTATTGAATCACTCCTATTAAATACATATCATAGCATTATAGTTACTAATTTCACTAATTCATAATATAGATTCATAATCTAAAAAGAAGAGGTTTTCAGTTCATCTATTTGTTTGTGTGTTACCTCATAAGTCCGGCATTTCAACCAATTTGGATAATTTTTTTTATTTGGAAGGGTCAGTATGGCCCTTAGATTAAATAGTACAGGTGCTATGATCGAGTTTGGATGGCATCGGCCCAACCAATCCAGATGACTCTTTTCCTGTTTGGAAGGGTAGACTCCCTGTATAGTCTCTTGAAAGTTTAATTAGAATCCAACCGTGGAAATTGGAGATATACCATCAAACTCTACAACACCACCGAATAATATGAGCATTGAAAAGATTAAAATATTGAACATAAAAGTACTCAGTTTAAACGTTTGCGATACAATAACCTTTCTGAACACTAATAAATTTGCAAAATACTGCTACTTCTGGAAATGATTGGAGTCGGTGCTAAGTCAACGCTACTCTTCTCTCTCAAATAAATGCACGCCCACACACACATACACAGACACATGCGCGCGCGCACGCCCGCACCCACACAAGCAAGCGCGCGCGCACACGCTCGTGCACACGCGCACACACGCGCACATTCACACACGCACAAACGGACATACGCACCCACGCACACCCATCAGCGTACACACACCCTTCAGTGCTGATTAAGCCTTATAGTTACATCACATTGAAAAAATTATTAAACTCTATAGTTCTGGTTCCTTCATCACATAGAAAAACCAAAAGATTCTACTTCAACTGAAATTAACTCATAATAAAAATTATCTTAATATAAAGAATATAATTATGCTCTCAACGATTTTCGGTTCACACGTTAATGTATTCGTACGTTACATTAATCAGATGGAAATGGAGGGAAGTGCTTGATTCCACAAGAGCATATCACCGTCTTGCGGATACAAAGCGACATTTAATTGAAACGGCGGGAAATGGCTTTCCACCGCCTCAGTTACGTCACGCTGACTGAAACAATATCCATGCTAAATTAAATGTCGGCCTGTGAGTTGCTGTACAGGTACCTAATGTTGCAACTCAGACAAAAAATTGATGATTTTCAATTAGTTTTTGTAAAAATTAATTCTAAAGGAAAAATGGTATATTTTCAGTAGACTGCGATATGTTATCACTAAAAATGCAAAATATTTAAGTTTTTTCTAAAACAAATCAAACGACACTGCGAAATTATACACACACACACACACACACATATATATATATATATATATATATATATATATATATATATATATATATATATATATATATATGTATAACGTATGTGTATATATATATGTTGAACACAACAGCCAAAAACGTATTAGTTTAGATTCCGCTTATTTAAATTAGGAAAATCCTTACGCCATAGTTTTATTTAAATATCGATATATTAGAGGGACAAATATAATACTATTAACTTTTTTCATTTTCGTGAATCGGAAAATCGACTGAATAAACGACTAATAATTCCAAAATATAATTTTAAAAATCTTAAGTAAGTTAGTTCTAGCGAATCTCGATGAAAAATGGCTCCCACCGCCTGTCATCGACACTGTTAGTGAAAATTATGACAAAAACATAATAACTAGAAATTTGCCTAAGATTACAGGGAAACTGTGATAATGATTCTACATCTTTTAGTTTTAAGAAATTCAAGACATTTTTACAAAATATATTCTAGGCATTATATCTATATAGTAAAAAACAAGATCGATATTTACAAATAGTTTAATGGAATATATAACGTCAAATGCATGTAAGTGTGTACGGGACCCGCACAGCGCGAGCTCTACTCGTACTTAACGGGTTTTTTATTTTTATATCCGCGAATTTCTAATGTTAAGTTGGGTTTTATATTATTTAATACCAAAATAAAACTTTATGAAGACGTTTATGGGTAACTTATTGACGAGTAATTAATAGTTACAATATCTTATTTAAATTAAAGTAAAAGCCATTTAGCAATAAATAAAAAATAATATGAAAAAACAATAAATTTCAAAATAAATACAGGAAGTAGACAATAAAATATTGGATTGTACTTGCTAGACATAAATGATCGAATTCGATGAGAAAACCAGACACACATGTAATACGAAATCAAACCAAACATCAAGGAATTTTCGATTTAATACATTCGTGGAGAGTAAATATTGTAGAAGCCATCGAAACAATGCGCATACGTGTACAATTATTGCTACGGCATTCCTCACGACAATACTTTCGTCATCATAATTTTTAAAGAAACCAGTTTAAAATTTATAGTCTAGTGTATCACTAGAAAGTTTGAAAAGCTTCCTTCTGTATTGTTTTTCACGGAAAGTTGGCAAAACTCAATATCGAAACTAATCATTTCGGGTTAACATTTTGACAAAAACTACGTTTGTTTTGGTATTTGTTACAATGACTAAGTTCTGTTAAATTTTCTAATCAAATAATAATATATTTAGAACAAAGATACCAACACATATATGTATATATATATATATATATATATATATATATATATATATATATATATATATATATATATATATATAAATATATATGTATATCACTTGTATGGTGCTCAAAGAAAATAAATAATTTTAGTTTATTTAAACAACGTATAAATTATGAATTGAGCAGTAACGGGATTTTAATTTACATATATAGTAATGCTTCCAAGTATTAGATACCCTGAAGACATATCAAATACTCATAATAAATTCGTCGACTAAAATCAATGGAACATGAATGGGTACTGCCTTGCCTTGTAATTAATTAGTATTGTTACTATTCAGTGCGTTGTTGGATACATTTATATTTTAATTTCAGTGGATTTATATTAAAAATTACGTAACACAGCATAAGTTTTCAGATATAAGAGGGTTGAAAGAGCGCATATCTGCTTTCTTCCTTTTCAGAATAATTTTACTTGCTTTTTATCTAAGTAAGGTTTCTGTTCAGAAATTTAATTTTACAGAAATACTTCCCACCGATCTAACTTCCGGTAGAGTTCATAAACGTTTCTTATAATAATGGACAGCTTACATTATTATTTGCTCACTTAGAACATAATTATTGGTAATTTTTAAACAGGAAATATTTTACACGCAATATTTTTTGAGAAATTTTAATTCTTCGATATTATATACAATTGTTTTTTCCTTTACTTTCTATTTGGATTTTACGTTTAATCTGCAATTTGATTGTTCGCGATTACATTAGTAACTAAGTTTTGTTAAAAAATCGTGAAAGAATTAAAGTTAAAATTGACGTAAAATGTGAAATACACAAATTTTTCATCTAACAAGAAAACAAGCGTGAGAAAAATACAATTGTCACCAACGGCTTAACGCTGTCACCGTGCGGACTTCCGGCTCTAAAGACGTCGCATGCCCTTGTCACCTTTCGACTTCAACGTCACTGTCGAGTTTCGTTTTCTCTATTGTTTCATATTTTATTTATTTACGAGTCTACGTGAGATATTCTTTTGTCAGAGAGTACAAGGTCGTTTCAGATAGATACCGCTCGCAATTTTTTACCTTTTTGGCTACATCAAAGGAAAGTATCAAACATTCTTCGAATCGCCATTCAATTACATTAGCTTTATTTGAATCGTCGATATTGAATCAGGCATTGTATTTATTCATTCATGTGAGCGTGAAAAATAAGGTTGAGGCATGAAATCGAGTACCTATGATCCGTAACAGCTTCATAAACAGAAGTATGCCAAATCCTTCTCTCAAAAAATTAAAAAATAATAACAAATATATAAAGGTAAGATATCCATTGTGTTATTTTAAGAATAATTGATTAATTGGGGGTAATAATTTGCTTATCAGCAATACTTATTGTTCAACTTTATAATGATCATAATATCCTGGATTTAATATTGAATATTATTTTCATAAATGGCTTCGGAACTTGAACAGGAAAGCCGACCTACATATTTTTCAAATGCAATGTTTGACCATACACCACATACTCTATTTTATGGAAATAAACAAATCATAAAGCCTCCATACCATACTTTTCCTCGGGATCTTAGAATACTTCTATCACTTTACTAGAAAGAGAAGTTACAATCTCGAAAAACTGCTATTAACTACTAAAGTGGAAGGGAATAGTTTGAGAGAACGCAATGCCATTTATTGATCGATCAAATTCGCTCTACAATCGAGACCGGTTTCTGCGGTGCCTCCATACCATTAATGATAGAGCCAGATGACGGGACATAGCCCACAAAAAAATTTTCCCTAGAGATTACAACTTTTAGCATTAACGAGAATAACGGGAGCCCATCAACTGGCAGAAATTATCTAATAAGTTGTAGTTAGTAAGGTATCCCACATATATTTAATATCATCGTAAGAAAGTTTACATAATTTTCAATAAACTTTTCTTAAATTCCAAATTACTTTGGATATTTATAGAACTCATCTATTTAAATCGGAATATAAATAAGTATTTTATCTAAATTTAAAAAAATAATGAGTCATTGTTACTGTCTGGAAGTATTTATATACAAGTTAAGTAGATATATTAAGTAATTATTGTCGGAGATCATGGGAAAAAGTATCTAATTTCAACTTTAATCTCTTGTTACCATTGTTTTGCTTGTTTTTCTTTTACATCGTATCTCTACTTCTGCTACTACTACTAACCAGAATAATATTTATTTACCGATACGCACTGATTTTATTACAAGTTCAATATTCATAATATAGCACTATTTTTAAGCACGAAGCAAAAAGAATCGACATAAAGATATTTTTGGAAAAACCCTAATAATTAAATTTTTAGGGTTAGCGCCAGGAATTTATTTTTCCTATAAATAGGAAGATTCAAACTATTAATAGGAAGACAACTTTTCTTTACTAATGTTTTGCTTTACATTATGAAATTGTACTTGGAATGATATTGGTTTTGAATTTAACAATATTGTCCTTGAAATTTCTATTACGTATCTGTCAAAAATATGTATCAAATCATAAATTATTTTTGTGATAAAGATTCAAATAATAAAACAGCATTCGGTTCATTATGCGTAAACAACATATCTAGGTTTTATCTGCATATTGAATTTGTTTATTTAAGGAAAATATTGTTTAATGTTGACACTAAACGAATACCATATAATTATTTTTAAAATTATTGTCTCTTTTTGGATATAACTATATTAGCCTAAATGTCTGCATGTTGAGTTCATAGCATCTAATAATGATTAGATTTAAGTGCAGTCCCGCAGAACCTTGGTAATTTTGTTATATCCGCCATTTCGTTCATACATTTGTTTTACAAGAAGATGCTTTATGTAGAAACTAGCTTTTGCTCGTGGCTTCGCCCGCGTAGACGTCGGAAAACAATATCGTTTCCTATAATTATCCTATGAGTTATATATTGATCCAGGTCATGTCTACATGTCGTCGGCCTAAATCAAAACTTTCCGGAATAAAAAGCATCCTATTTTCATCTTTGCGACATCTGCCCTCACGTGTCTGCCCGCGTTCGGGTCGTGCACTCGAAGATGGCGCGTGACGTTGCCTCGCTCGCCCCTCCACCTCCGCTCCATGCGCCACCCGCGCTGCCGACTCATGGCACCATATCACTGGCGTGTTTTAATTGCGCTCCGCTCAAGTTATTCACATCGTGATAACTTTTAAACTATTTATCCATATTATTTAGTGTAAAAGATAAACTTTACCTACTTCAAATACCAAAAGCGATAAACGTATTTATTTTGATAAGAATCATTTTAATACTATGAAATGTGCATTGTAAAAAAATAATTCAAATTAATAGTATTTATGTCTGACTATTTTGGTTATAATAGCTTCCACATAAAAGCTCGATAAATGCTGTCGGGTACTTTTAATTAGAACTATTTAAAAGAAACAATCCGGCTTTACACTACATTCGTGTAACTTTAACGGTTTAGACAGCACACGCTAATTCTCAGAGATTAGGTATTTCTCGACTTATTTTATTCTTATCATTATATAATACCCAAATCACATAATATTTTTATAAATTGTAGTTTATGTGTTATTCTGATGTATAAGCTATATTACTGTCAAATCCGTACAGTAATTTTTGCGTGAAAAAGCAACAAAGATCCATCCATACATCTTCACAGACTTTGGCGTTTATAATCGTTATGTAGAAATATCATTTAATATGAAACAAAATATTTGAAAAATGTTAATATAAATCTACATACATATAAAGCTAGAGGCAATAAATTGTTTTCTCAACAGAGAAATAAAGAGCATTCATAATATTGTCATGTACCTCCATCCGTCTGTTTTGCAAGTACATGTTTTATGTGGAAATCTCTTTTAGTATGAGACAAAATATTTAAAAAACGTCTAATGTAAGACTTCATACGTGCAAAGTACTACTTGTTTTCTCTGTAGAGAAATAAGAAACCTTTATAATTTCATCATAGCCGTCCTTTCATCCACCCATCTATTTTACACTTAGACTCTTTATATGGAAATCTCACATAATATGAAACAATATATTTAAAAATAATTGTAATGTAACTCCTCTTATATGTAAAGTTGGGGGTAATAAATGGTTTTTGCACATTCCATCAGGTAAGCTATAATTAGATACGTCTTTTAAAATAATATTGATTTGAGAAGTTTTAAGTTTGAAAGTAATATTAAGCCTCAAAGTAAATGTGTCCACTCCTCCTCTCTCATTTCTTAAGTACGAGTATTATAAATCTGATATTATAAATTATTTAGGTTAACCTGCATCAGCAACTTCGGGAGATGCATACATTCATGGAGAAATATCTTATGCACGTCCGGCTCGTACTTAGCCGATTTTATACATCGCTTAGACACCTCGCTAATAGATGACATGCGTCATAGTTTTAGTTTTTAATCGATATTAATACATAAAGGACACTCAATCATGTCAAACAAAAAAGAAATGAAAAACCACAACATAAATAATAAGATACACCACCAAGGAACAAGCCAGATGAATTTAAAACAAAAGTTTTATACAACACATTTTTTAAAATAATTCAGTTTATACTAAATTATACACATTTTTACTAAATTATGCAAATGTCAATACAAAGTAAATGACATTATCATGTAAATTTAAGATATTCACATAAGTGTCGTCAAATGTAAAATACGTTGCCAGTCCAACAAACCAAATAACAGTAACAAAAAAATGACAGAATTTTAAAAGTTAGTAACATAGTAACATAATAGTGGAATTAACAGTAATAGTAATTGTAAAATATTTACTAAATAGTTAAATCACTTGTAAAAAAAAATTGTAAAATATTAACTAATAGTAATCGCGAACTCTAGATTCGAAAGTACTGTTAACGTTTATAATATCATAAATATTGGTTTATGATATTATAAATGTTAGTATTATTTTATTACAAATTATATGAGTACTTATTTCAAATTTAAGTGATTATTACAATACGGATTTTTCGACACTAATAACAATTAGCGCGTATTGAATTCAGTAATATACGTCAACGCACAAAAGCGTACAAAAGTTCCCAAAGTGAATTTCTGATAACGATGGCAACCATATGGATTGAAAACTATGTTCTCTTCAGGTTCCGGTTTTTAGTTCTTTAGACCCAGTTTATTAGACACCAATCCTGAAAATCTGCAATTGGATCTGATAATACTAAACACAAATCCCGCGCTGGGATTTCAAGGTGTTGAACAAAAACTTTCAAAAGTCAACAGTCATCTAAGGGAATCGTATAAGTGAAAAATAATATACCATTAATTTTAAATATTTGTTAATAAACGTTAATATGGATTAGTTCATGTGATTAAGATGCGCTAAATTGAATAGTGTTAAGACATAGCTCCGAAAGCGACCATTGAATAGGCATCAAAAAGACGATGCTTACGTTAGTATTTATTAATCTAGAAATCTTTTCGCTATTTTCTAAAGTTTTCGAGCGAAAATTTCAATTCGATTAATATAACAGTTTTTCAACTTAGAGAGTACTTTCCTGTTTCCTACACATAATTTATATGCCGCTAACCGCAGAGAAGCCAGCAGACATTCTGCTAGTGACATCTAATTTAAGTTAATAGACAATGTGTCACTCGACAAAACATTTAATTAACCAAGCATTCATATTAATTATGGTGTTGGCACAATAACGCCATGCGCTTCCTGCGCCACGAGAGATGACAATACAATTGCACAATGCCATAATTAAAGCATCCGTCCGTTTAAACTTTAACGCTTATGTCGATTATTATCTACGCATAGACATTTTACTTAATGTAAATAAAAATTTTGGACGTATAAGGTGTAGAAAAATTAGTACGATAGTTTCAGTGTCTATAGGTCAATGCTGAACGTTCTTCGTCAACCTGTCTATCTCATCCTTCAGACTCAGTGTTCTCGACAGTCAGATCTAAACATCGCGTAAGATATGTTATTAAAAAGAACTTGAAATTAAAATAAAACAGTTATCTTTTATGTTTTGTACCACAGAGCAAGACGTATAGTTCTATTTAAACCAAAAAAACCTGTCAAAATGAGTAGAATTCACATTATGAGGGTTCGTAATACGAATCCTACTCATGTTTGATAGGTTTTTAGACCTAATGGTATTTCTAGGTACTAAATATATAAGGGTTCATAGTATTTCTAATTATACTATTTACAAATATTAATTTTTCATAACGTAAATGTATTACCTACTGTATCTTTCAATGGCATGAAAACAAACTAATTATAAAAAATATATAATTTCAAACAGAATTAGATATCAATGATTTCTTGAATTTTTCCCTTTACTTGTGCTATATGATCTGCCATTATATCAGCTTCCGAGATTATAGATCGATCGATCGGAAATACCCTATAGATTCTGATGATTAGTGAGTACGGCTATTGTATGAATTAAAAAGAAATATATTTTGAAGGGCCGTATCTTTTTTGCTCGAACCAAAAACAATTGTAGCAATATATGGCCTCAGACCTTAGTATACGATATTAATATCAACTGATATCTTAATCCGCTTCTAAAAAAAGGCTTTGACAGCCGGATACATATATTATTGTTTTGACATTAGGAGGTCCGAAACAGTTGGATTTTAATAATCAGAATTTTACATTCAACAAAAAAGTCTTTTCTAGAGTTCCATAGAAAACGATGCAAAATGCTATCAATATTTACCTACCCTTAATTGAATATATATGCCTTAATATATGCGGAATGCTCGTAGTGCGGGTTCCACTAGCATTTAAAAACTTATTTTATGCTAACTGTAAAGAAAAAGCAGATTCCCCGTTAACTACTTATTTATTGTTACTGAAATATACACTTATTATAAACACGAACTCATTCCTATATACTTACAGTACAATCAATGATGTACTAAAAGCTCGAAAGTTGTAATGTGCCACCGATTTAATTTAATTTTCACCAGTCTAATACAAAAGCATGGTGCGCATTAAATACTTTCTTGGGGTTTGAAAATCATACTGTTATTATTTGACCTCAATATTAAGGAGCCAGACAACCATAGTCTGATTTTGTTGCATTTATCCAATTCATTTAAACGTTACGGGAGCTCGAACTTTAGTGTCGCGTTATATCGTTATTAAAAAAATACTAGCTTTTCTTGATTGTTAGTACAAACAAAGGACACAAATTTCCCTACTTTATAGTCTACTTTTCCTGTGCGAAACCAGCGGATCGTCAAGTCTCATAGACAAGTGGTACCACTACAGAATTAGTATTAAGCAGTTAGAACACGAATTTTAAAGCAAAGTTTTTGCATAATATTAATTTAAACCAGTAAACACTCAAGTCTCAGAATTTAGGCAGACAGTATCCTCGCAGCATCAAATCATCTGACAAAGTCTCTGTTAGAGACCCACAATATTCATTTCAAACTAGTATACTCCCAAATTTCACGTTTTAGGGAATCAGTACTCCTCCATCACCATGATTTGAAGTTCATAGGTTAAAATTATTATAATATTGCATAGTTATGGAAACTGAATACGTGTGAAAAAAATTTTATGAGATTGAGTTAAATAAAATTAGATGAAAAATCGACCAAAAGATTTGAATCAATAACGACATACTGAACGTGAAACTTTCGTGGTTTAAAAATCAATATTTTCCAGTGATGTATTTAATAAACATGTGGACTGAAAAAATATAAAATCATATCGAACCGCGGACCGCAAGTGGTTATAGTGTCCATGGTCGATGGAGATATAATAACATTTTTTAATATTTCCCACATCAAACTGGTAATTAGCAATATTTTCTAAAAGAAAATTCGCTATTTAACAAAATTATGTTACTAAATTTAACGAATTAGTACACGTGGAAAGAAAAATTGTTAAATAATGAAAGATATAACGGCCGGGGTTTAAATTAGGAGCAAAAGAGAAAAGCAAATTCCGTGGAAAAATTTAAAGGTTTTTACACGAATTTTTATCTATATATTGAAGACAATCATAAAAATAGGTAAGAGACAATTTGGTAATTATTACAACTATTATAAACAGCGAAACACTATACAAATTATACAAATCACGAATTAGTACTAAACTGAGTGATCCTCTAAATTTAGTGACCGTAAACTTCGAATTGGAAAATTAGTCCTGACTAGTGTATATAATTTAATTAAATATTTTTTTAACTTGTCTTTAACTTTATTGGCTAGATCTAGCTAATAACATTAAAGATATACTTTAAATTTCTCTGCATGCTTAATATGTTCAATTAAAGGGCATGAAGTGATGAAAATTTTAATTACTGTATTCTGTTATTATTTTGACATGTGTAACGAAAGTATTAATGTGTAAGAAAGAAATCTATTCAGCAATTAATTTAAATGCAAATTTACTATATTGACATTATTATTTCTATTTATATATTAATTTCTTCACATACTTATGTTATCAGAATTTTACTGCTCAGTATCATAAACATTCTTATATATTTTCTTTTTCGAATTTTCCAATAACGGTAATTAAGTAGGAATCAGCGGATAGATTCCTACTTAATTACTTTCAGCCGTATAGATAAAAGCCTATAGGTTTCTGTTTTAGCAAATACTATCATCCGCATCGATTAAAATTAAATACAAACGAAACTTCACACACAGCATCCTACTGATTAACGCCGCCTTCTACATGAGAAAAAAAAACACGAAGATAAGCGCACTTATTTACAATTAGACTACAGAACACGTGAGAGAAATCTCTCCGCTTACATGACTCGAAGCCAGCAACCCATTTGCCCCTGAATCTCTACGTGTTGCGATATCTCCACCCGACGATTTACCACCCGACCTCATTCCACTTAATATTTAGCGGCAATAGCAACCCCCTATTAATCCCCGGTCTACCTGCGTCCGGGTCTTAGGCAATGCCCAGCATACCTAGGAACACCTCCAAACTTAAGCCCACAGTGCGGTGAAAAACATCACTCTGAACTAATAAGCTTACGGTGTCGACTCAATTTGATTCAATATCAAGATTTATTTAGGGATTGCGAAAACCTAGCTATGTAGGAAATGAGAAGCTGCGCGTTTAACTATAGTTTCATAGCGGACTTATGTCTTATTCAGAACTAATCTGCCAATTTCCCGTAGTTGGATGAACATTGCTACCGACATTAAGTAAATATGGCGAATTGTATAATTCGATTAGTAATAATTCATAAAGTACTTTTGTGATAAATTATTAAGCATTTAGAATTAAATTTTAAATCTTTTAAACGGTGACAACGAGTATTTTAAGGAAATAACATTGTGTATCTGGGGTTCAGTAATTAAAATCGGATAAAGTCTTTGTTGCATAGTGTACACCTCATGAAGTTTACGCCGTCAATCTTCATAATATATGTAGTTCCTTTAAAATTTGAACCATTTAGTAATTAACATAAAATCAGCCTACTTTGTCTTATCGGAACGATAAAATAAAAATTCCCGAACTTAGAATAATGAGTACTCCAGAAGGCGAGAATAGCTGCAACGGTGTGTCCAAAAAAACTACGCATAAAATGCTTAGTAACAAAACGCGGCTGTCAGTGCAAATTAAGACACAGCCCTGAACGGTCGGTTAGTTTGTATGTGACAACATCACTTAAAATGACGGCTTATGCTATTCTTACCTGCAGAAATATCACTGGACTGGATTACTTTTCATGCGTAAATATTATTACTTTATTTCATTTTCAATTAACTATGCAATTTTAAATTATCGAAGTAGATTATTATTAACAGAAGCGCGCCATTTTCGTTGGTATTGTCACCTCTTAAAAAATTGTTTACCCAAATTAAAATATTTTAATTGCATGATACTGAAAAATGTAAAATTTAATTTGTTAAAAATAAGGATTTGGGAGATGTCGTTGGGGAATTTGGTGTAATATTTGAAATTTCCTTTATCATATTCTTTATTGATTTTAAAATATTTTATTTACTGCGTATATAATCATTGTATATAGGATTAGGGAGTCACGTAAAAGAAACAAATGTTACATTCATTTATTTTTGCCGTCTTTAATTTCCTGAAAATGCAAACGGATATTGTTTAAAATAAGTAGAAATTTCCTCACAACATTGAATGCTAATTAATAGAAAACAATTTTCTTCCCATTTTGAATTTCTTTAGTACGGGACCGATTATTTTCAAATTTTTATAGCGGGCTTTTTAATCTCTCTTTTTACTTCAAGACACTATGCTAATTGTTTTCTTTTTTTGTAACAAAAAAAAATTATTGGCAAAAGTACCAACGTAATTTTGTAGAGTATGTGTACACACACTGGCACGCTGTGTGTGCGTGCACACGCACACGGGCACGCGCTCTCACACGCACACATACCCGCGCGCTCGCACGCACACACGTATATTTAATGACAATGTATTTTAATACTCATTTTAATTAATAAAATGGTAAAATGTGACAAAGTGTTTAATAACTTGAACCTAAACTCTTCGGCTATTGATTGTGAAGAGAAATTTTAGAAATTAATAAGGGGGTCATAATAATACTTAATGTAAGCCAAGCAATGTATCGTACTGCCGCAAGCAGATATATTTATATGCGTCGCTTTCCCAGAGTTGGTGGTAAATTTATTTTGCTGGTAACATTATGTGCGTAGGCCGGGGCGCTATTCGAAGGAACACCGTGGAGGGGGAGACAATTTTTGGCTTCAGAAGGCCTCCAAGAGATATGTGCGTATGCACCTTCTCGATTACTTTATATTCAAGTTCTTGACATCGTGTTTATATTACTGGTATGGAACACCTACAACATGAATCCGAACTCGCATTTCACTTTTTACTTTTTACTTAAAAATTTCCACTTTAGTTTTAGACAGAGTTGCAAATATATCGACTGTTATAATTAAAAAAATTAATAAATGTATGCTTTACAACGAAATAACATTAAATTACCAATACTTGAGCGATTAAACTACAACAACGCTAAATGCATTAGTTTTATGTAACATAATGTCCATAGAAATCTTGTTTCACTAAAATATCTTAAAACTTTGCAACTATCTGACAATTTATTTTAATCTTATCTTCATGCTTATACCTGTCAAAATTTCTAGCCTTTTTAATTTTTTTACTAGAGAGTGGAGAATAAATATTGAAAGTTTGAGTCTATAAAGTATGATACACCCATACCTATATTAAATAATTTATATAAAAATTATCTCCCCTTATTTACCAGTTAATCCAACAGCGCCAGAATTATTTGGCTACCATATATTAACTACCTCGTCAAATCCATACATTACTCGTTCGGTAATAACGCGGGATTAGAATATCAGGCCACTTCTCTTCACCGTTTTGGCAAATAGACTAAAATTGCAATTAAAAAGGCACGCTGCCTTATATTCGCCACCAACCTTGAACTTTATACCGATGTGACGAACCTCATCAACTACCGTGTATATACACGGTAGTGAACTGAGAGGAGTGAAGTGAGTAAATTGCGACTTAATGCGGAAAAAAGCTCAGTATCTCGTCGACGAGCAAAACGCTCGTAATAATATCGATAACATTTTATGTATCAGCCCTACTTGTTGCGTCATTGCATTGGAGAGAAATAATGCTGCCAGATGTATCGATTTGCGCCAGAGGTCCCGACTTTTAGGGATGTTATGATTCATTTACACAATATGCAAAACTGCATATTTTTCAACACCATTAATGAATCTAGAAATAAAGAAACATTGATGAAAAATAGCGTACTTTTATGAATTAAATTGAATTATTATCACTGAATTATTATTGTTTTGTATACTACAAAGGAGTTAACTGAAAATTACAATTTTTTCGATAAATTAACATTTATTTACACTCGTTAATTTAAATATTTTTTTACTTAAATTATACAGATTAATTACAAGTAACAATGTGCTATTAACAATTTATTTACAACTTATATACATGTGTTATATTTAAGATCTTCCAATCTGCGTTATTCTGTTAAGGATAGGACGATAATAGGAAAAGTACGAACTCAAGGGGAGTGTTTCCAGTGTAATGTGTCTTGAAAAAGTCAAATCGATGGTTGTTCCTCTCAGCGTTATTGACTTACTAACATCTGATACGCATTCGAGATTGTACGTATCTTTCATGTATTTTAGGAATGCATCATCATTTTTCACGTTTGTGTTGAAGTCATGCCAAAGAAGAATTGGTACATCGGCATCAATAATAGCTCTGACGTCACGCAAGAAGAGAGATAAATTCCGACGCTAGGGCCGATAGTGCCTCTCTATCACTTGTTCCGCGCTCTCGCTTGCACACTTAGGCTCAGGAGGAACGTGACACTTTTTCATGCCTGCAGCCGGTGTTAATCGATTTATAAGACGTTATCACGTCAAAAAATAAATATTGTCTTACCTGCTTAATAGTAAGGACCTACAAAACAACGAAGGCCCCTTGTGTTTTACCACAGAATACTTAATTTAAAGAGCAACATTACCATAATTACTCAATAAATATTTTCTAACCTACTTAATAATAAGGCTTTACAAAATTATAAAGATACATTGTACTATACCGTAAAATACATAACCAAAAAGTAACATTACCATAATTACCCAATAGATATTGTCTTGTCTACGTAACAAATAAGGGCCTACAAAATAATAACGGCACCTATGGTATACCGTAAAATACTAGATCTAAAGAAAGAACATTACCATGATTACCCAATTAATATTTTCTTAACCTTAATATTAATATTGTCAAAAATGTTAATGATATTGTTAATGATATTATCACCAATGGTCCCTCGATTTAGACAGAGCAAAACACAAAAATATACAAACAACTGAGTCACTACTCAAAAATAAATTAATCCGAACATTAATATTCTCAGATTCCTCCTACGCCTATTCAACCTTTAAACGGCACATTCATTATCCACAAAGTCAAATATCAATTGTCCCATTCATTATTCGTTAAATTGAAACGGAAAGTGGGTTCGCTAGACGCGCGACAAGGTCACATCCGCTGCGCACTTTCCGACGTAACACGTAATTTCCGCCGTAGTTCATCGTTCCTGAGCATCGGACCGCAAGTGAAATGATGGTGCAAATAACTATCTAGAGTCTGACAGTTTTTTGGAGACACACAGGAGAATTTTATGAGAAAAGGACAGGATGTGAGGTAGTATCCAATGATAAATTAAAATTCGGTGAAAGCGCTCGGAAGCAATTTATTATGCAAATTCGAAAAAAGCTTCTCAATCCGATTTTTTCCAAGAATTTCATTAATATCCCTCAATTAATGTCCGTACTTTCGAAGTAAGATCAAAGAAATAAATTCGTTGGTAAAATTGAGGACTCTTTCTGTAGCTATAAGGCATCCTTCCTTAGAAGTATGATTCCATAGCTGTCTATTTCTATTAAAATTATTAATGCAAGTTAACAGAAATAATTTTGATTGAAACATCTAATAAATTGCTAGCACTTATAATTTTTCAAATCTGTCGTCGAATTATAAGTCTACGAACACTGCACATCAATTAAGAGGTTATTATTTCATAAACAAGTATTAAAAAGGAAATATTGCATATTAATTGAGGCCCTAATCGACATGTAACATAAGCTTAAAATCAAAAAAAAAATTGAGGCTGTGATCGATGGACAGACGGACGAACGGGCCGACGGGCGTTACGAATTGATTAGGATTCCTAGTTTCGCCACGAAAAACTAAAATCAATATAAAAAAGTAATTTAAAATCTCACTGCATTTAAAAAGCTATGAAAAAAGTTTGAGTTTTTTGGGAACAAATCAAATTACTTACATTAATTTCTTGAAATATTTTAAATTATACGTAGTCACTATGAACGAGAGTTATATTAAAGTAAAACTATTATGCGAAACAAAGGAAATGAGAAAAAAAGATTACGACAACGTTAACTATTTACAATGCTTTTGAATCCCAAAGATTAAATTAAACTCCAAACATTAATTACAATTTGAAAATAAATTCCTAATATTATGTCAATCTAATCCAAATATGTAGTCAACAAAATACTTATTAAGCAATCTTTATTATCTCGATAACCAGATTAGCATGTGATTGCATCAAAACCGTGGGCCGTTTGAATATCGATTATCGCATAAACAGCTGACGGATAATGTGGCATACTAGTATATCAAGGCGACTTTACTTTTACGGTGTGTATGACACTTAGTTATGCTCAGTAATATAATTATGAAAGGAGATAGAGAATTATAGAGATAAGAAAGTAAAACGCGATTTTGGTAAAAAATAAACGATAAAACATTAGGTATATACTCCGTAAGTAAATAAAGCCAATATAAATCGAATGATAAAGATTTACTTGCTAGTATAAAATCCAAAAAATTATGCCTATATTCTGCATAAACAGTGTTCATATTTAGTGGAAAATCTGTCCGTAAAACCGAACTACCGATTCTAGCTCTATAATATAATCTCTAAATAGTAACACACTACATTAACCAAGTACAAAAGAAATTATTGAATCAAGTGAACCTCGCATTGACTTGTCATAAACGCCTAACGCGTTATTGAAATAAAAACGACCGAGCGATACTTAGTGTTAATGGATATAAAATTACGTGACGAGCGAAGTGTGTTTACGTAATAAATGGGCGGAAAGTAAAATGGTAATTTTAAACGTAAATGTATTACTTTGTAAGGTCGCTATTGCCTTCCGATTACTATCTCTGTTAGGGTTGTGACATGTGTCGTATTTAAAGACGTGTCCTTATATGATATTTATGGTATTAAGCCATCAAAGCTTATTCAACATAGCTTTTATTTTGTTGTATTATACGTGAGAAAAACTTTTCAATATAAGCGTGTATATGTATTTATACATAACTTATTTCATATGTTTTTCTAACGCCTAGTAGGCGAAAATGCGAAGGCTACTTAGAAAATATTAATTATAATTGATCCTTCGCTTGAAATTATAATATTTACATCGCCTCTAGTATAATATTGGTTTTAACTAAAATAATAATATTGATATATTCAATTTTGGCGTTAATTTTGTAGAAATTCATTATTCACAATTAAACTACGGGATGTAGTATTATTTCTACTTTCTTTAATTTCTTTACCACGACCTAGGTTTCGTTGTATTACAACATCTTCAGGTGGGATCTTTGATCTTTGCTAATATCCCACCTGAAGATGTTGTAATACAACGAAACCTAGGTCGTGGTAAAGAAATTAAAGAAAGTAGAAATAATACTACATCACGTAGTTTCATTTAATTGTGTAAAATAATAATCTTATTCAGTATAATTTTTTGAACACTAAGTCAATCCACTGACCAGGTTACAGTCATTAAACATTCACACGTATTTATATATTCAAACTGTGATACAATATTATATATTTTATATCTTTTCTGCTCACATCGACAAAACTTACCATGCTTTTTGCAAATTAACTATGCACGTATAGATAGTAAACACAATTTATTGAATTACTCAATCTAATATAATATTATGGTGTACACCTACAAATTTGTAATAGTAAAATTCCCACTCATTATGGTACAATTTTGTTAGACATGAATTTTTTTAACTGTCCTATTTTTATAACTGTCAAAATCTACTTTACCAGTGCTTTACGTGATAATATTAAGTCAGTAAGTAAAGGTTGTAATCTATTAACCAAAGATTTTGACCATAAATTATTTAGTAATTTTTGTGTGAAGACATAACAAACAAACAATTACTCAATGAGATTTTTAAAAATAATATATATATAAATTTTTTTTTAAGTTTTAAATCTTTTAAATTAAGCTAAATTTAAATCGTAGATACAAACTTTTATCTATTATATGTATAGATGAAATATTTTAATCTGCCTGTGATATTACATTGTTGTTTGAAATGAACGTATCTATGCGATAAAAGCTACTATGAACAGTATTTGAATAAGTACTATGAACACTACGATCTACAGTTCTAGCAAGCCCGTTTCCTTTTCCGTCATTATATACTTTTTTTTTAATTGACTTGCTGTTGAACGCTGAAACTTCACTAAATGAAAAAGTGCTTTTACGATACTAAATAAAAAAAACTTTTTACGATATCGACCACAGAACTTGTCAAAAGTTTCCCGTCTTCCCCGTTTAAATATTTTTTTCGCAACCCTATCTGAATTGATATAGGTGAGTAATCACTTAAAACTCTGAGCATCGCGCCTGATATTTGTTCGAATAACAAGAGCTCCGAGTCGGGGGACTTATGAACGGTCAAATGTTTGCTTTGAGCATTAACGGGGCTCCCGAATTGAGTAATCGATGGGCGTGTTATCTTTAAGTTGACGGGGGAATTAAGGAAAACGTTGTTGTGATGTCAGATTTGATTTCATATTGTTGTTCTACGAGCGATTGATTTAAGGTAATTTTGTCATCTAATATTTGTACAGTAAACAGTGAATACTAATATAGTACTGCATAATTTCATATTATTTTATCATAACGCAATAACTTTTACGCGCCCGTATTGAGAGTCATGCTATTAATATATATGTATGTATGCATATATATATATATATATATATATATATATATATATATATATATGTGTGTGTGTATATATATATATATATATATATATACCCTAAAATTTAATGCGTATTAATAACACTGCAGTTACTTACATACAAACATAAGTGCGTTATTAAAATATTTATGCGGGATGACAGGCAATTCTCAAAACCGCACTTGGCTGCTGCTAGATTGGAGAAATTTATGAGACAAAAATTTAGAAATCCTTATAACTTTATTACTATTTCATTGACATTGAGATATACGTGGGTTAATTATTTGGATATATGTCTGTTAACATGCTTTATCACAATGTCAAAAATCAGTTTCTGAGAAAAGCGACTGTGATAGACAAGAAGACCAACGGATATTTCAATGATCTTCTGAGTTTTTCGTTTTCTCTTTTTGAAGTACGAGACTTGGGAAATGTAATATTTTGGTGGTGAAATATAATATTGTATTAAATACACACTTAAGAAATAATTAAACAACATGGTAGTCTATTATATTCTATAAAAAGAATGATATATATATATATATATATATATATATATATATATATATATATATAAATATGTATGTATGTAAAAAGGGAATGTGATCGCAAAATAAAACTGAAGATGGTGCTAATTTTTTTTTTAATTTAATCGATCCGTAATATTTTTTTACCCGTGTTAAGCTCTAATGTAACCAATCGTCTTGCAATAAAATGGGACGAATACATGCTACTGTACTAAAAAAATTATAAGTTTATTAAGTCAATCAGAGCCAATGGCACAGAGATTGATCGTTCTTACCATCACATTTTAACATTTTTTTAACGCCGTGTGTTACAGCGAAATTTTTCAGAAATATATAATTTATTTAAAGAAATATTTTATAAGAAGTATAAATCTATATAAACATTATTATATTTTAAATAATAATTATCTTAGATAGTGGAATCTAAGGTAATAGTAATTATCTAAGGTAAAATAAAAATTTTTAGAACTCAAAATCTTACATTATAAGAAATTAACCAAGTAAAATAGCGATCTTAAAAAGAGAGCGTTTTTTTGCTAATTTAATCTTCTTAAAATTATTAAATGAAGTGTGGCCTGAATGTTACTCTACGTAATATATGAACTGACTTTTTACGATTAAACGATTTCGAAGATATGATCCTTCAAAGAGAACATTTCTTAAACCGGACCAGGGTACTTTTGGTATTTGAAATTGTAAGATTATTAAATTTTCATTAATTATTCTTCGTGATAACATAAATACTTCATACAAATCGGAGATTTTTTTTGAACCGGGAAAATAAAGTTATTAACAAACTTGATCCAAAATTACAAGATAAGAAAGTGAAATATATCCTGAAAATCATGTAAGAAAAATATATGGACATGACAGATATGTCTCATTGCATGAATAAATAATAACGGTTTTGTTATAAACATTTTCTTCATTATTTTCTTAATATTCCCCGTAAAATTAATAATGAAACCTATATAATCGTAATTAGCACATTTTCCCTTTCACTAAGAAAAGTTTTGTGTCCCTACCAAATTCAGCACTAATTTTCTTCCTTTTTTCCAAGTCTGCTTTGGATTGGAAAGCGCAAGCTGCAGTCCGAAGTCAGCACGAGAGATTTTTTTTGTATCTGAAACTACTTTTTAATTTGACTTTATTATTACAATACAATTATAATTACAAAAATATTACAAGTGTATTTAAAGAAAAATAATTAAAACGATGTAATTCCATTTAAAGACGAGAAAAAGTCTAATAATCAATTTCTTACTAATTTCGATTAGCCATATTGAATTTTGAAATTTGGTGTACTAAAATTAACTTAAAAATACAGGCTAAAACTATTCTGTCTATTATATATGAAATATTATTTATATATATATATATATATATATATATATATATATATATATATATATATATATATAATATATTCTTCTCTTAAAATATTTTTTTAACAAATTACATATTTGTGGAAAACTTTGCTGTAACACACAACTTTCGAAAATGCTTAATATATGATTTTTAGAAGGTTTAATCTCTACGCCATTGGTTCTGACTGACTTAACAAATATAATTTTTTTAATACAGTAGCATGTATTCATCCCATTTTGTTGCAAGCCCATTGGTTACATTAGAGCTTAACATGGGTAAAAAAACGTTACGGATAGATTAAATTAAAAAAAAAATTAGCGACAGCATCAGCTTTATTTCCGATCACATTCCCTTGTTTCCCGTAATTTTCTTATTTCTTAAATGTTCAATATACGATATAATATTTTATTACATCTTGACCGTAACATTACATTTATAAGGTATGGAACTGTAAAAGAGAAAACGAAATCCTCAGAAGATCATTGAAGTACCCATCAGTTTCCTTGTCTACCACAGCCGTTTTTCTCAGAAACTGAATTTTGACATTGTGATAAAGCATGTTAACAGACATATATCCAAATAATTAACCCACTTATATCTCAATATAAATGAAATAGCAATAAAGTTATAAGGACTTCAAAATACTTTTCTCAAAAATTTTATATAAGTTAATTTTATAAACATTTCTAAAAATATCTACAAATACTAATGAAGTCATAATTATGAAAAAACAAAGTTGCCAGAAATTATAACGAAAAGCTCTAGGGACGATTCCAAATCTAATCTTTTTTTAAGAAATTCACGATATTTTTACATCAGTCAAAGACACATCAGGAAATATATTTACATGGTGGAAAATAACATATATTTATACATGTAAATAGTTTAATTAATTCAGCAGCGTGATACAATACTAGGCACTCTTATCTTATTTCTTAAATGCGTATGGAACCCTCGTTATGTGTACTTAATAGCTTTTATTTAATATTAATTAAAATCAAATAAAAAAGAAAATTAAGTTGTTATTTATATTTAAAAAATGACATAAAAAAGAAATGTCAAAACGTAAGGAGAAAAGAATAAACTAGATATACAAAGACGATTTCTGCAGGTTTATGAAGAAAATTATATACGTCAGAGTGGAATTCGTTCCACATTTTATTTTTCAATATATTAAAATATCCTAAGTATATCATTTCTAGTGGTAAACGACTGAATTCCATCGACATATTCGTAATATTTTTTCTACTTAGTTATTTTTGTAAGCTCTATGTAACACGTACGTCACAGCAAGTAGCCAAACGTTATTTAACGAGTGACGTTCTCTGTGACGTGAAGCATTAAATGCACACAATGTCGTCATTTATTCTAATAAGAATTCGTTTCACCAAAAATGTTTTTTTCAATTATTGAATATATTTGGCGTCAATTTTGTAGAAATTCATTATTCACAATTAAATGAAACTACGTGATGTAGTATTATTTCTACTTTCTTTTCCACGACCTAGGTTTCGTTGTATTATAATATCTTCAGGTGGGATATTAGCAAAGATCTTTGCTAAGATCCCACCTGAAGATGTTGTAATACAACGAAACCTAGGTCGTGGTAAAGAAATTAAAGAAAGTAGAAATAATACTACATCACGTAGTTTCATTTAATTGTGTTTTTTCAATATTAATATTAAATATTTTAGATTAATTTCTATAATAAATAATAACCGCTTTCCAAATATCATCTGACTAATTCGTGCCATAGACTTTGTTTAAGCATGTAATAAACAACTGAAACCTCGATCTCAGCTTGGTTCTTTTGATAACACATTTCAACGTCAGAATGAATATCAAGTACATGATAGTTTTAAGTAGTATGTTAAACATTCGGGTTGAGTTACAAACGTACAACATTGAACATTTTTAAATAAGTTAGTGTCAGGGGCATACTAAGGATAGAACAAAAATCAAAACAATTTTCTTATAATTTTCTCTGGTTATCTGTCTACATCTTTGCCTATTTGCTTCTGTGCCTATATGAATGAAACTTTCATAAGATGATGCTTAAGATGCAAATTAGAATCTAATCTTTTTTTTCTCGACCGAATATTATTTAAGAAACATTAAATTCAGTTATTGGTGCTCGCCCGAAAAGAACTAAGTACATGAGCTTATCAACTATGAATAACTGCTTGTAAACTTTTAACTATAAAAGTTGTATTCCATATCTACTACATAAACGTAATCACTAATTACGAAAGCATCACAATTATCTCTGACTCGAAATCAGTCCTTCTGATAATACAAAGAGGCGAAAAGGAACTTACTCAAATTATCACTAAACTTACTAACAAAATCACTGTATATCACAAGATCTTGCAACCTTCATTGGATCCTAGCCCATGTCAACCAAAGAATATAAAATATACCAAGATTCTAACTCATTGATACTATTAGATGCAGTTGCAAATAGCTAGCCGCAGACCATCCACCCACTGTGAAAAGAAAAGTTTAATCTTAGAACTAAATTGTAACACAGAAATTCCAGCAGCACTACCTGAAGAAAAACCTGAAACGCATAAACTTAGCATCTGACTGTCAGAGAAGTTACAATAGCTTCACTGTTATGAGTTTCTCCAGAACACACCTTCAGTTGCCCATCCATGTATGCAAAGCAATTTCACATTTTCAATAATCTCCAGAAGCTCCTTCATACAGAAAAGTTACTCGAATTATCTCAAGCAATTATAGACACATCTAATTTTTTTTCCATTTTTCCCACGGACAAGACAGCAACAACAACAATGGATGTACAGAAATTGTCGTTAACCGTCACAATCATTCAGCTTTAAGTTCTAACTAAGATGTAAATTACTTTCATCCTGGTTAAGAGTATTGATTTCACTATTAGAAAAATCTCCACCACACTATACCAAAATCTCAGCCTGTAGTGAAGCGATGGGAAAATGTGATATTTACATTATTTTTAATTCATTTTAAATTCTGGATTTTCTTGCTTTTTATCGCCGATATATCGAATTTGATCAGCCTTTATATATATAGCATTCATACAAAAATAGTTTATTCCAATCATTGCATAAAATTATTACTACGTCTAAGATGATCACAATATACGGAGTTACCATCAATAATTATGCAGACCAACTCAGAAAGGGCCACGTCATATAAAAATTATGGCCCATAATCGAACACTTAAGTATAGACACGTGTCTCTAGATCGTAAAATTTCTAGCGACCTACATGTCGTGCCATGTTCTTCTTTACTGCTGCCATAAGTTACTAGAAAAACCATTAAACGCCTTATATAACTTTTATTATGTAATAGGTACTTAACCAGATATTTGTGACTCTTTGATGGCAATGGAAACGTGCCCTGCTGTCAATATTCTAGGGGAAAAGTCAAAAGGCGTTACGGGATTGCGAGAGAGTGAAGATTCCATAATGATGTTCCGAAGTTTATTACTGACTTTATGTTAAAGTGCTCGTAAGATCGTCGCATCGGCGTAAAAATGGTTTAGGTAGTTTTACATTACGTTTCGTAGGTCGATGTTTTGATTTTTATTGGGCTTTGGGAATGCTACATCCAATTTATATTTGATTTCTAATTTCAAAACGTATTATTCAATGTGTAAAATTAATAGTTTGATCGGAGTTACAAAACTAATCACTAGTCCAAGATGTCGATAGAATAATTTTACAAAACTCTTGTACTTTTTAGGACTCTACGAATTAAAATACAAAAAAGGAAATCCTTATCGGATCACCTAGTTGACTGTCCGTCTTTCTGAGCTTCAAAGCCCTTTTTTCAGAAACGGATGGATATATCAAGTTTAAATTAATATCCCATACTTAAGGCCCATAGGTCCTACATTGTTGCAAACATTTCAAGTTTTCTGGTTTACGTAACAAAAGTATGGCCTTTCAAAGCAAATTTATTAATAGCATAGTCACACTCAATGATCATCAAAACCTACAGGGTATTTCCGATCGACCTACAATCTTTAAAGTCGGCTTTAATGAGAAGTCTTATAGCACAAGTAAAGGGAAAGGTCCAAAAATAATTAATAAAAGAATTATTCATTTTTATAATTAGTTTGTTTTTACACCTGTCAAAGATATTTTACATAACAGGTTTTTTCAATCAGCACGTGAAAAAATTTCAAAAATGTACAACTTTGAATGAACTCACTGAAAAGGTCTTTCAAAATGTAGTTTTTTTATTTACAATTTCAAGTTTTAAGCCCCGTTTACAAAATATTAAGTTTGAAAGTGATACGCAATATGCCCCACTTTTTCTTTTTTCAATAATAGCTGTTAAAAATCTAAAAAATATTCTGTGCACCAGCGTTTTATCAGATATATCGATCAACTTGTTTAACTATTTTAAAAGAAATATACAACTCACCTTGTGCGTGTTCACTTGGCCGGTTTTATTATGTTAACAATGTTATTATAACTTAAACATAGGATATACGAAATTAAATCAGTTTTCAGTCAGTCAAAGTAACCATTTACATTTTCCATTTATTTTGAAAAAGTGTTTTCACTATTTTTTCAAAATTAATAGGAAACATAAATGACTGTTGTAGTTTATTAAACAGTACGTTATTAAAAAAATAATCAAGCAAGGAGTTTTTTGATTTTTCTATTTCTTCATGATCCAAGCAAAAGGTTATGTTAGGATTTTTAAAACATTTTCCTTTCATTTCAATGTCTTTGAAATAATCTTAAGTAGGTTTAAAAAAATATTTTGCTTACTATACTTTTGCATTGCTTTAAATACTTTTGCGCTCACGACATTGCAGGTAAAGGATTAATACGAAACAATTAATAGACGTTACTATTAATGACATATTTATATACGTTATGTCTATGTATTTAAAAGTGTTATAACAAAAAAAGTCGCATAACAACGTAAACATTTAATTTTCTTCTATATAAAGAGATAATAATATTTAATTGAGAAAAAAGGTACTTGATTTTTATAGCCGATACTGATTATGGTAAGGCTGAAAATGAACGGTTATTGTTATAGCATTCTATGTCGTATGAATATATATATGTTCCACCGTAGGGATCAAACTACTGAGTGATTTTAAGAACTGCGGTATCGTTAGATTCATCCATATAAAAACACAAAATTTTTTAATAATATGAAAAATGACAGTAATCAAAATATTATTAACTTAATAATTTTATTACACGTACATGCTAAAGAAATTATGGAACTATGACAACGAATGAAATTTTATTTTCCACATTTCTATGTTATTCCGATCGGGTTTTTTTTCCTCTGGAGGGGTAAACTTACTTATACCCCGATTCTCTCATAATTTAGCTTGATCACTATAATTTTTTTTGATATTACAGATATTTACCAAAGAAAACACGTCTCAATAACAGCAGCGCAAAAATATTCCAGAATGGGTTATCTCCATTATTTACAATTTAGTTAATTAAAATAATATATAACCTGAAAACAATTATTTGACACGTTCGTAGACAGACGACATACTCATGTAGAGTATCTCAAATATTGCTTTGTCACATCTTTATACATTTTTATATCAGCTATCAACTCTAAGACAACGATCGTGTTTACGTTGATGATTCACGTCTATAAAATGTCATGTATCCATATAGCAAACAAGCGACCGCCCGTGGTTTTGATTTGACATGGACTTCGATGTAGCTACACAAAATCAATGACGCTGTACTAAATAAATATGTTACACCTATATAAATGTGAATAAAAAAATTATTTCCAAGTAACGTTATATGCAAACTATGGCAGTTGGGATAGAGTTTAAAGAAAGCATATATACAAAAAATAGTCGTATTAACTACGAGACAAATACTTTTTCTTTTGTGGACCACATTTCGAGCGCCAATGACATATATATTTTCTTATGGCATATTTTTACAGGAGTAATTCATCTCATTATTCTAGATGTAAAATGTAGTTGGAAAATGTGAAAAAAATAAAAACTTTTCCTTCAATATTCGACATTTCAAAAAAATCCAATTTTTAAAGTTCCGACCCTCAAAAATAAAAAAAAGTTATAATATCACTCCATTGTCTGTCTATCAGTCTGTCAATACCCTTTTTCTCAGGAACGCTGAAAGTATCAAGTTAAAATTAATATTAAATATTTAAATCTACGGTCCCTTGGAGCTGTAAAAAAATCAAGCTTCTAAGTCAACGCAATAAAAACACCCTAAAAATACAGCCATTTATACCACATTTTAACACTCGGGAATAAATCAAAACCCTTAGAGCATTTTCCGTTGACTTAGAATAATGTAATTTAGCAAGAAGCAAGGTCAGCACAAGTAAAGGAAAATAATCTGAAAATCGTTAATTTGTAGTCATAACATATCATTTTTTTTAAATATGCGCCTGTGAAAGATATAGTAGATAATATATTTTCTTTCTGAAAAATAAAAATTTTGTGAATAGTTTAATAGAGATATTGTGTACCATTAAATATTTATAATGTGATTATTATAAACACCTTACATAATATCGGGAATGGCGAAATAAAACGGTACAGTGTTGCTCTGAAAGAGTCTAAGGTTTTTATTAATCACTATTCGCAAATCACATTATTTTATAAACCTTGTAACTAGAAATCTTACCAGAAAAAAGAAACAATATTTAAGGTATTATTTTACAAATCCTTTTACTTCTTATATTAGTTTTTAAATAAATTATTCGACTTTGAATATCAAGCGTTAACAAAATCATTGACATTTCGTCTTTTCCACCACAGAGTCGCGGGCATAGAGAATATCTAAAGTTTTTAATAAGTAATAAATTCCTAAATGTGTACAGAATCCTCGTAGTGTGTTTCACTTGTACTTGACAGGTTTTTTTGTCATAAAATCTCAATTTGTTTAATATATTTACTGCATCAAATCTTATTACACCCAAGAAAAGACAACTGTAAAAACTACAAGCAAACCCCTTTTTTTCAAAATTAAACATCACTCATAAGACGAGTGAGGATCCGCAATTTTGACAAGATATATTTTCCAAAATTTTGATTCTGTTTCGTCACATTTTTGTAAATAAGAAACAGGAAAGAATAGGTGTTTTTTCAATTGTTCAATTTTTAATTAAGTTTACTCCGTGGAATAAGAAGCCAAATCATAAAGAAAGCCAATATGTCATAAAGAATAATAGATTCTGTATAATACAACATCATTGTATAAAATTGTATACTTATTCAGTGCTTATTCTAAAGTTATTTATGGCTTACATTTGACCTCTGTCTCATATCATGAATACTGTGATGTTAAAGGTGGAGAGCGTTTGCTATGAAAATATGTTTTCATTCTTTCTTCGAGGCATGTGTATGTTATGACGGGAACCGGCATTAAAATGGAATTCCACAACTTTGCATATTCGTCATTTACATATTATGTTTTGGTATGAAATATATTTTTCATCTTTATTAAATTCTCTTGGCCACGGTATTTAATGCCGCCTTTGCCGCCGCAATGATCCCTAATGGGTTCATTCTGACGTCTGTGCAAAATATGCAAAATGAAAACCCCTAGTTATTCTAGATCATGTTTTTTTATGAGAATATAAAAAGAAAGCGAAAAAAACATTCGACAATATTTAGTAGAAAAGTTTATTAAAAAAATGGTCATGATATCACTATTTGTTCATAAATAAATCTGGCTCACGCAAATGAAAAAAAAACTTCAACCAACCCACTAGGTAATGTTCTTGCGCCCATGATGATATTTCCACGCATACACTTTAAGTAGCTTATTATTTGTGGTGTTGACCGGCACTTTAGGACTAGCTAACCCTTCGGGCTGGATAAAAATTACGCCTCAATTTATTGATCATTCCCCGAGCAACGAGAACCCTGTAGCTTCGAATATGATAAAAATAAAGTTACTATCCTAATAGTACCTTTTCACTCAGGGAAATCGTATTGTATGTTAACACTACTATTGACAGTCACAAAAATGAAAAAAACGCCACTCTTTTTATTTACACACTTCTTAATATTTTCGCTTATCGCTCTTCTCTGTTTTAAAAGACGTACGTTATACATATGTACATACATATACATACACACACACATACACACACAAATATATATATATATATGTGTGTGTGTGTGTGTGTGTGTGTGCGCGAGTGCACGTGCACGTACTTGTGGGCATGCGTGTGTGCGTGCGTGTTCATGTGCGTGTATGTATATGTAGTATATGCAAAACAATAGTGAACCCACGTACACAGTATCTCACTTTTGAAAGTAAGATACTGTGTGAGAACTTTGCCACTAATAATTGTACATTTATTAAAATTACAAATTCAAATATAAAGAATCCTATAATTGTTAGCGCCTATGTTAGAGTTCTACATAGTACTTTCAAACATTTGTTAAAACAAAAATATTCAGAATTGAAAATACATTTTTCTAAATTTCCTCATTTTTTTGCAATGTAAATAATGATGTTAATTTCTCATATTACCATTTTTAAATTATTACCAAAGTGTTGGCTTCATTTTCTTGTATTAGCTTAATAATTGAAGTACCATCGTACGTCATAGCTGACGAACTTTCTGCGCCGTCACACACGACGTACTCGCACATAAAACATTAAAGCTCTGAAATACTGCTCGTTCCTCTACTCAACTTTAAATATGGCCTCGTCTTCAACGTAATGTATCACATAAGGACTCAGGCGGGCGTACAGTTATCATTACTTGAAATTGTACAGTCTACGACGAATTTTCTGCTGAATCAGTGAGCTTATTATTAATATTTTAGGTTCCCTTTCGATTGGTAATTTCAAACTATTAAATACCAAGTTATGGAGAATTAATTTTTACTCATATTCTTAATTTCTCAACGAAGGAGGAATTTAAGTATACAATTAGGCTACGGATAAGTGTGTGATAAATGAAAAAATATTTGTAAGTATATGTAGTTCTAGATACCGAAGTATATATACTTAAAGAAAGTCAAAAATATGAATTTAAAATTAAAAGACCTTGTGAAAAACGTCACTATAAGAGAAATAAAAAAATATATAATAAACCAAGCATTACGCCCAAAGTGGAAATAGGCCATATTGAAAGAATTATAGATGGAATGAGGTTCTAGGTAGTAATAAACAGTCCACTTTAAAAAGAAAACATAGAAAAACACTCAAAAGGTCAAGTGAGTGCTATAATGAACAATACAGGGACACTATGGTCTAGGAAAATAAAGGAGAGAAGAGAATGAGAGCTTTCGGAGGCTGTAGGCGGGCCTTACAATAACACTAAACTTCTAGCTTAAAATAAGATTTAACAGTCAAATTAACATTACATTGAGTGCCAATATACATAAATTGTACCTATATATTTATTGCAAGGAATAAACAAATTTTCATTATATGTAACTAAAGAAGAATTAGTTCAAATAAACGAAAGAAAAAATAATAGACAAGGTAGTGAAAATATTTGAAATAAAGCGAAATGACACGCAATCAGGAACATATCAGAAACATAAAAGAGATAAGTATATAAACAGAATAGAATGCAAAAATATGGCACGCATACATATCTAACTAGACACGATTTTAGAAGTATTCTTTTTTGTATTCTTCATCGATTATAAAAATGGAAATTTTCTGAAACGCTCCTTTTAATTATTATCATTTGACTACTGCATAAACCTTATAATTAACACTTAACTAAAAGCTACATCAATTTATAAAAGTACCTTTCTTATAAACATATTGAAATGATCACCAGAATCCAGTTACTATATTCCAAATTTCAAGAAGAAAAAGCTAATATCGATTTTAAAGTAACTAAATTACTTCTTTTATTAGTCTACATATCAGACTTTCAAGTTCGACCTTTTTGGTAATCACTTATTCTTAGCTTGTTCATTATATTTTTATATACCAATGTTACATGATGCTTAACCAAAAACTGATAATAATTATGGTCGGAAAATGATCACAATACTCAGGTAAATACTCGAGTTCAATTTTGGACAGCAGCAGCTGGAAAATCTAGTATTTTCTCTGTCATAGACTGACGGCGATGTCAATCCCAACGACAGTCGTGATGAAACCTAAATTTATTAGAGCATTACGCAATCGAAGATTTGCCGATCAAATAATAATGCGAGACAATATGTTAAGATACTTCACAATCTAACAACATGTTTAATATATTTCTTACTAACATTATTCTCCATAACATACTATTTAAATATGAGTCTATCCTAAATTTAATTTTTTTTTATTACATGTTATCGAAACAAAATATCATTTATTGTTATATAAATGAAACGTTGCTTACTGACAATTTGACATTATCGTTATACCTGATAAGTGTCTGAATTGCTTCAAATATAACTAGAGTAGATTATTTATAAAGTATGCATCACAATATAGTAGAATGAGTAAAGACGCGTCATATATAATTAACATGACTGTATTTTAATACGAGCACATTTAAAGGACGCGGATACACCTGCCCCGCTAAATAATATGTTCCCGCGGGATGCCAAACTGTGTACGATGATATCTAGTACAGCCAACTACATTTATACTTTTATATAATTTTATTTATAAAATATAAATTAGCGAGTTCTCCTTAGAACAAACATTTGTTTCACTCGACATGAATTTAATTCAGAAGCCTAAGTAATTGCTATTTACAAAGAAATAAACGTCGTAATAAATATGAATAATTTTAAGAAAAAGAAAATCAATTATATATTTTTAGAGAGAGCTTTTAGGATAAATCGCTTGTCCGCATGTCTTTTTGTCGCAGCCGTTTTTCTCACAAACCGTTTAATGTAGACGAAATTCGGCGTAAGTAAGGTATTTAGCTTATTTGCACGCATGTTTCGAAATAATTATAACTTAAAAGTTTTTATGGTAGTATGTTTGGTATAAAAAGAAAAGTTTTGTTTTAGGTTGTATTGGACATAAATTATTAGGTTGTATGGGACATAAATTATTAGCTACAAGTATTCCAAAACTATTTTTATAACTATGCGAGGGGTAACGCGCAACCTAGTTCTCGCCAGACATACGCCTGCCGTGTATAACCTAACTCAAGACCTATTTGATATACCCGGTTGAAACTTCATAAAAGTAAACAGGTAAAAACACCATATTCTGTTTCAAGTCTTATGGATATCGATTTTATAGTTCCTAAGATATAGACGCCCAAAAATTGCTAATTTTGGCACTGACGGACCGGGTACTAGGTCGCCAAAAGTTCTGTCCTACTTTCAGTTGACTCAGAAACTTGAAACAAGTTTGACATATACATAAAAGAAAAACTCGAAAAATGATCAGGAATATATTAGACTATTTGGTAAAGTGAACAGTACAGTTATTAGTCCTCTTGTCCCTTAAAATCCCAGTTACATTTTATGCCTAGTAGTGACACTTTTTTTACTATAAATGTGCAACCTTTGATTTACATAAAAAAAGATATAATTTAAAAAATAATCAAGTCAACATTTACACCTTGTGTCAAGATATACAAATGTTCTACAAAAAATATTGCTTTATTTTTAAACAAATTCAAAAATAAAAATATTATACGAACTTAAAAATTTCTTAAACCAAATTTTTGTCTTTTCCGTACCGTAAATTTTTAATTATTATCCTACGTGAAAAGGAAATTAATTAAAATTGTAGATAATTTGATTTCCTTCAAAAATTATGTTTTGTCAAAGTTACGGTAATTGAGATACAATAGAAAATAAAATATGTCCCTTTTTTTAAAATGACGGCCAAATAGCGAGGTGGGAGAAGACTGGCACCCGAAAATTCAGTGTTACACTTCCAAGCTAGTGCGGTTGGTTGGCATGTCGAAAAAATACAACCACCTACCTAGAATACACAGTTTTCCTTTTTTGGACCATTTGACTGGGCTATAAAAGCAAAATATTGTTTACGAAATTTGCTTGACAAAAAACCAAATTTTAATAATTTTTGTTTTGGGCTTACATATATGTACATTTATGCTAGACTCGGCCTATTTCTATTTTACACAACATATAATTGTAACCTCTTGTGTGCTACATACATTTGCTAACAATTTCTTACAAATAAATGTATTTTATTTTATTAGTAATTTACATGAATTAGTGATATTTTCTTGAGAAAATACCCAGTCCTGCCCTTTGAGTTGTTGTTTTTTTATATAGGTACTATAACTTATTATAGTTTGTATCACTTAGGGTATATTTTATAATTTATCAATTCCCAAGAAAACAAGGCGGAATCCCATTAAAAATATAAATGTGAAAAATGGAACAAGTTCTCTTTTGATCATTATGTTAACTGAAAAGTAAGGCTTGAAATCAAAGTGACCATCACATTCCAAATAGTTTCTTCGCGTCGAAATAGATAGAATAAACATTACAGTTAGAACGTATGCATAAATATTTCTAAGTATACATAACTTATATTTAAATTTGGTTTTTACTGTTACAATGTATTTTACAAGATTTTAAAACATACATAAAATATTATACTAGATTTTGAGAAATTTGTGACAAATTTGCACCATAAAAAATGTACTATGCAAATATATTTACATAGTATAAAATAATATTAATATATGTTAACAGTTCATTATAAATACTGTACATATATATTACCTTGCGTGTTTAAACTTGTATACGTAGCTTAAAACATAACCCTTGCAGTGCAAGTCTACCCGTATTTTAGAGGTGTCCTTATCGTTTACCTCACGTCTATTAATCCTAGATAAATTATAAACTCATGTAATATACATTATATATTCTATTATCAATTCACACTGATTGTACATGCCCAACCAGATATATTCCGCTATAATTATTTTCGAATTTTAATTCTCACAATCTCTTCCTATTACATATTTTCTTATTATTGTTAAAACAATTATTTGTGATTCTAATAATAGCTTTCCAAATCCAATATAAATTATATAGTAATTCTCTTTAGATAAAAGTGAGCTTATAAGGTTTAGAGAGGCTACAACCTTTTCGATATTTATGTGGAACCGTACCATTCTGTTGTGGGAATTAAGATAACCATTATCGCTATCAATATTTGTCAGATCAGGTAAAGAAATACCATTTAATTATAAACTGAAAATGAAAAACATACTATTAGAATTGGATTGTTTATATGAAAAATTAAATTTGAATAATCTATAACACCTATTGTATGAAATGTACATTTGATGTGAATAAGCCCCTTTCAAATCCTCGTCAAAAAATTAATGAGTAATTCAGCGACCTGGACGCCGTTAAAGTGGTAATAACATCGGGAAACATGCCCGTCGAGTTTCAAAGAATATTACGCAGGCACTCAACTTTTTTAATGTGCCTAAAGCAAGTAAATAAAGAATAATTTTCATTTTATGAGGTAGTTAAAATTATTTTAGAAATGTAAATCTGGTTGAGTACTATACTTATATATACATATATATATATATATATATATATATATATATATATATATATATATATATATATATATATATATACACATATGTATGTACGTAAATAAATATTTGTATGTACATATATCATACAGTGCTTTATTCTATATATGAGTTAAACAAATTTAAAGCGTCAATAAATAAATTTCGCTAAAGAGGTAAAATAAAATTAAATGTTTACATTTTTTCATAACAATAAATTTAGAACTTTTTTCAAAAACTCAAAGTGATCACTGAAGGAATAAGTTCGTCTTTATTCTCCGAAAAAGTCCTGATTGAATATTACAATAAATACAATAAGAATTTATATTTGTTGTATTTCTTAACTTATTAAAAAGCTTTTTCGAACAAGCCACAATATATATTTCGCATAGTAGACTAATCTGAGAAGACCGAACGGATTATACTTGTTTTTTTTTTATTTTACTCAGGAAGTTATTCGGTTTTTAAACCTGACAAAATCACACCCTCAAATTTAATTTCATAAATCTAAAGTAACTACAAGACTGCTGTTCCACTGTAAATATTATATGACGTTTACAACCTTTGATGTACAGATTTATTTGTCGCTCAATATTTCTAGCCAAGTAGCTTTATCGTAGATGTTCTAAATATTTATCAGCATAAATATTTTATTAAATTTGGAGGAACATTATATTGTGTAGGTAGACATTAAGAACAATAGCTAGATGTTTTAAGTGATGATATTCATATAGTAGTATCCAACTAATTTCAGAGTTCACAATTAAATGAAACTACGTGATGTAGTATCATTTCTACTTTCTTTAATTTCTTTACCACGACCTAGGTTTCGTTGTATTACAACATCTTCAGGTGGGATATTAGCAAAGATATATCTTTGCTAATATCCCACCTGAAGATGATGTAATACAACGAAACCTAGGTCGTGGTAAAGAAATTAAAGAAAGTAGAAATGATACTACATCACGTAGTTTCATTTAATTGTGAATAATGAAATTCTACAAAATTAACGCCAAATATATTCAATACTTTCAGAGTGTTGCCCTTAGTATTTCGTGCTTTTGAGAATTTTTTTCCAATTTGAGCGTTCGCGAAACACCAGAAAATAGACAAGACAAAATGATAGTGGGAAGTAACAAACAGGATGGACATCCGCAGCGTCCTTGGGCGGACGGATAAATTAATTAGCCCTCTACGAATGTAGATACTTGATAACCAATAGCCTTCTTAGTTGTATTTGTTACTCTAAAGCGGCTTCTTTATCGTTGTAGTGTAAACACTCGATCAGTGAATACATTGTCAATATCATACCGATAAATTATTTTCAATACATTTTTGGGTTCAGCTTTCATGAAATTATACTTAATTAACTATTTAAAATTAAATTATATAAAACATAATTCATTATAATATTTCAAAGCCCCTTATCATTTTGTATTAAATATATTAAATTGGCGTTAAAACGTTTCATTTGAAGCGTGAATTTTTTTTCACATTCACAACAAACAGCTTAAATGTTAAGAACTGACTGGAACTAAAACACCGCCGTAATAAAATATATAAATTAAAACTTCGTCACATAACAGTAGCTGAAATGTAATGGGCGTGTCAGTTACTATGTAGCAATTCACAATTTCTTTATGACACTGAGGTTCTGACTAGATAGCACGACTAAATGACATGGTTTTAAATAATATTTATTTTATTTTTAGAGCTCCGAAACCCAAAAGTGAAAACCCTTATAAGATCACTCACGTGTCACAGGCGCGTTTCTCAGATAAGTAGAATCTTAGGCGTAATGCTACAGCATATTAACTTGCATGTGCTTCAAAAGTTGACACACAAAATATTCATATTCAAATTTTAGAAACTAGGAATTTGGATAATGATAAAGTGTATTAACCCACATGTATCTCAACAGTTACCATTCAAAAATATTCTTATGGAAATGTTAGAAAGGCCAAAAAAGTCGAGTTTTCTTTATTTCATGTCTCGTGTAGGATATCATTTGAAAGAGCAAACTATAAAGATTCAAAATTATGCTTTCAGAATTATATGTAATGTACTTCTAGCGATATTGTTGAAGAAGTCCATAAAATCAACCTCCTCCTGCCCCTTCCATCTCCAAAATTGCTAAAGTCAAAATTAAGTAAAAAACTGAATTACAAGAAGTTTACTTACAATTTACCAGAAAACTGGACCAATGATTCTAAATCTTGAAGTTTTTGAGAAGTTTAAAATATGTTTACGCATGTGAAAGAGGCAATATATTTACGTGGTGGAAAATATTAATATTATTTATTCATATAATACTAATATTTTTAAATAGTTTATTAGAAATGCCAGAAATCGTTAAATGTTCAAATTAGCCTAAGTGTATCCGAAACCATTATACCCAATATTTTAATACTTTCCTAGCTCAAATAGTGAATGGAAACTCCCTTGCTGAAGCACTTCAAAATCTAAAAAGAATGATCCAAAAATCGGACGTCTTAACTTATCCCTTCTAACTCCCTAATAAAAGCTTTCCTAAATTGCCAAATCATCCCTTATTTAGTCAAAAACAACCTGGGCCGCCATTACAAAAAAAAATAACTAAAATCAAAGACTTGTTATACTAGCGTAATAGAAACTGTATGGGTTTGTGAGTGCGTAAATTTACTACAGTGTAGGTTTTAGTTGTGAACATCATAAGTTGTTTTATCGACAAGGATATCGATGACCTATGCATATTTTTAACAGATTCTACTTTTAACGGTTATAAATTGTAATTGTTAAGATCTATCATTATAATTTGACTTAGAGTTTTAAAACGTACGATTTAAAAATGAGAGGAACTGGAAGGTGACGAATAATTTATCTAACTGTAAATGTTACATAACAATTTTAATTGTAATTTAAAAGATCTATTCACTGGTATCTCACTTGATGGGGCAAGCGAAAAATCTATCTCAAGTTCCCGTATATTGGAAGAATCTCAAAGAAATTGGAAGTTTCCAACTTTGCTACGTTACTGAAAAGGGACAACGCAAAAATTTTCTTTGGCATGAAATGTAATTCATAAATATTAAGCCTAATTAATTTCATGGACAAAATTATAGATACGATTATTTAATACTATAAAAGTGAACATCAAATAAATATTATTACACAAAAACTTGGTAAGTTCTTGTTATTTTAACGTATGCCTTTATTTTAAATGTATGTCGATTCTTCACAATTTATCTATAAAATGTTTATTTACCCGGATTATTTCGATGTGCAGTGCCACAATCAAGAACAGATCAAGTAACTATTGTTCCAAATACATTTACTTCAACGAGATAACAACCACTATGTGACTATAAGTGCCGACTAAGTTGTAAAAAGGGGTGTGGCGATTTTTATTTCGCTATCTCTTTCTAACATATAACATCGCTCTTATGCATCATCACTTATCTTTGTTCATCTATTACGTTAAAATATTAAGTTTATGCTAAAAATACATTTATTCATACATAAGACTAACTGAGCCACTCGTGCTCTATCCAACAATGACGTACCTATATGTCATCCGTAATAAACGGGCTAAACAATTTATTATAAATTACAGAAAGAAACAAAGTTTTTAAATAAAATAAACGGCCACACTTCAACAAAACTTATTCTTTATTTAAAACCAGTTAAATAAAACCGGCCAAACGGCCGTCAGTGGCCTATAACCAAATGGCTAGCCGGCCAATAAAATACACGCTGTAAGTATTTCGCATCGTAAATTTAATCCATGAATTTATTCGCTATGGTTTAATTTTTTTTAATGTCGAATAATTGTTTTCCAATAAAAACATCTCAGTGTAAATAACTAATAATATCAAGAAGTTTACATATACGAAAAATATAGTTAGAGCAACGACTATTTTAATTATAAAGAAATGTTATTCAAACAAATGCTTATAATAAACTAAAATGAAATTTATATCTTTAGCTAGCTGATTTCGTTAACCCTTAATTACTACCCTATACAAACCGCTTAGAAACAAATACGTTTTGTTTTTTTGACCCTCCCTCCCTCTCCTCTCTTCAAATTACTCTAAACAGCCGAATCAAAGTTTTTATACCGTAAATCTCAATTTAGGCTATTACTCATTTTAACGGCACCTAATTTTAAATCCTGTCGCTAAACAGAACGAGAACGGAACCATACAGCAGGTAAGCGGACACGCACCTAGATTATTCCACAATTGTTTCATTTTGTTAATTTTTATAAAGGAAATTAAAAACAAAAGGAAATTCTGAATGAAAAAGTACTCCCGAAGAATAACGAAATTGGATTATAAACTTCCGGCTATATGAATAATTCCTTAATATTTTTTTTAAAATCCATGAAATATTTTATTTTTTTATTACGTATAGTAACAGAATTCCATTCAAAATCAATAGATTTGTAATAAAATATTGTATTACTTATGTATTTATTTCATTTCTTTAAGAAACTTTACTGTGACCTTAAAAAAATATTTATAGAGACGGACTTATTGCTACAATAGCAATCTTTCGCAGGCTACTACAATGAGTCAAGCGAGACAAACAAGTGCTGTGGCAGACTGTAAACTTGACACTTGTAAAATGACACACAACAGAATAAGGATATTTACATAGAAATAAATATGAAAAACTCAGAATTACAATTCAATCTGCCGATTTTGATAGCTAATATAATTTCAGACAACTTTCAAAAGCAGACAATGAGGGCGCAGTTATCTTATCTGTATTCAGTTCATTCCGTAATATAGTACCATGCACAGTAAAGAATTCTCCATACAATACAGTTCCATGCTGATGGATTGGAAGCGATTTTGTTCCATACTCTATCTTGTTTATCTTTCAGAATGTAATTCAAGATCGTCGACAGGTACTAGAAGCTACAAGCGAATTGTATAAAAAACGTAGGATGAGTCGGTCACAAATCTCTAAAGATTTAAGTCGTGGCTGATGGTCATATTTTTTAAATCCAAAAATGTATCTAAGGTACAAGTTTTAAAGTCGTTCCCATTTATTGACTATTTATTTCAAGGATAGGCAAAAGTAGAGTTTAACTAATGTGTACTTTAGTTTAAAACCTGTATCATGTTTCCTACATAACCTTTTCTAATCGTTCATCTAAAATATAGATTTAATAGGCATTGTTAAATGTTTAAGTCTTAATAAATGTTCATTTTGATGATCTTACCCTGAGCTGCTCATAAATTAGCAAAAAACTACCTCTATTCGTATATCAATCACAAGAAATTAATCCGTGCTAATAAAATATCACATAAACGTAACTTTTTTTTCGTAATCGATTAGTAAATAACTTCAAATAAAACTGCTATTTCCGAGTCTAGTCATTTGTTCATTTTTATGAATCAAACCCCCGATTCGACCTCTTTCACCTCAAATTCCTTTACAAGAACCTAGCCGGCGTCACTTCCACCCACGCCGCGCCGCGGCTCTACCAACGTAGGGCGCGTGATTGACGCCCTAACTTCGTTAGCCGGGAATCGAAAGTAACTCCGTGCCATTGACGCTGTCATGTTGGTAATTAATGTGACCCACGCTTAGCTAAGGTTCTGATATAATCACACGCATAAATATTTTGATAGACAAAATAATTAAGGGAGCAACGCAGCGGTTATGTCTCCGTTACAGACTATCGAACGTTCCAATGACTTTCAAAGTACCTTACTGTTTTATGTACCTATACTTTTATCCTTATTGTCCTTAAACCGTAGTATCGTATTAAATGTTTATTTGGCTCAACATATCCGTAGAATTAGCGGTCATTCATATTATTTTAAAAGTATTATCACACTTTTAAGCAAGGATTGAAAAGAAATTAACAAAATCGATATTAATAACGAAAATTAACTAAGATAGGAGCTTGCTTGCGTTCGACCATCAAATATATTATTCGAATTTGCTGATCGTGATTCCACAAATTAATAAAAAGATTTTTTTTTCAAACTGAATTAGCAAGTTAGGAAGTGGCCCTAATAGAATTGTATAATTATAAGTCATTTATTAGATGCACACTCTATCTCTCTCAGCAATATATGTAACACCGATATGATGTCTAGCTGCTATCAAGTTTGAAATAATATATGTAATAATTATCATATGAGTCACTTGCTCAATTATGTAGACCTTTACATTTGTGTGTTAGACTGAAGACTTATAACAATGACAACTGCTCCTCTCAAAGCTTCACTTCTACCCTCCAGTAATATGCTAGTCCTCTATATGCTGCATCCTTCTAAATCTGATTCAACCATATCTGCACTGGTTTTCCAATATTTTTCGTCGACTGTTTTCTTTTTGAAATGAGACTTCTGTCATATTGACATTTACGCGTAAGAATTTCTATAATACTATCTGTGATATTAATTGAAAAAATATTCAAATTTGAGGTACACACCAAAAATGACGCTGTTCTTGTATACGTAAATGAACTTATTTTTTTAATTAATATCCTAAACTTCTATTAATTTTTATTGTATTTAATCACGAAAAAAGTTTGCATCACGAAATATTATTTTTATTAATAATCATTATTTTACATAGAATTTATGATGAATATACTTGTTATAAAGTAATTATGAATTCATTATTCACAATAAGTTTTTTCTCCAAACGCATAGGTTTCCACATATACATTTTAATTTTTCTCACACACACTTTACGTTGCTTGAAAACCGTACTTTTTTATTTTTAAAATCACTCTTTTCATTTCCAACCCTAATTTAATTTCCAGTGTCCAATTTTTTCTTTCATAATTTCTCAAACTTAAATATTCTTCAAAGATGTTATCACCACTGCTTTACTCTTTCATTACCCTTATACAATATCAAGCATTCTCTCTTTCATTACCCTTATACAATACCAAGCATCCATCGCCAATTCTTGATTATAAACTTCCAGAAAATTTATTTTTATAATGTATACACTTATTTCAACATTATATATTTCAATGAAATGTTAAATTTAAGAAATTTAAAAAATCAGTATATACCATTATATTTGAAAGTATATTTTAATTTGGAATAAAATTAACATAAAACTATTTCGATTAGTCTATGTGTTATATGTACAAGATTATACTAAGCGATTATACATATAACAGTCACGTAATTAGTAAAATACTCTCCATAACTATATTAGGCTAATAATAACGAATTTTAAACCTTATTGAATAGTTAATGAACCAAATAATTCGTCGAGTAGTAATATCACCAGGTTACAGTGAGATTTCAAATCGTGCAATAATATAGCAAGTAGAAATAAGATGTTGGCTGTGTCGTCGACACGAGCGCGGCTATTGAATGTGACAACGTCTATAATAAATGGAATAAAAATATAAATGGTATAGGAAAATTTTATTTAAAATTTTTGAAGTGCACTTATCCTTTATCATGAACTTCCATCCATTAATAATTCAGATTACCTTTTTGTGAAGAAAACAATACGTTATAATGAATAAACGCGTTTATTCATTACAGCGTATCGATGTGTATCAGCTACGCGCTCGAGTATCACTTCGCATACACGTGAAAAAAACCGTGTATTATATATATATATATATATATATATATATATATATATATATATATATATATATATATACTACTAATATATATAATACACGGTTTTTTCACGTGCAACTAATTATCCGTATGCGTACTTTTCGCATTTTATTCGCAACAGAATACAAACTTTGTATATTTCATATTTCACTTGATAAATACAACCTCAAAGAATATATTTTCTATACATATTGTGTAATTGTATCCATTATACTTCTAATTTACTTTTATTGATTATTGAATTCAAGATGAGTTTAATAATCACCTTAGCCTACTTGTAATTATACTGACTTGAAGGCGTGTAACTTTTCAATGCATTCATAAAACACAGATAGTGTTTACTTAATTTATATTGAATATGATACTTCAATAATATAATAATAAGCCAACTCTAGTCAACTAAACCAGATAGATGTAAATAAATCAAAAAATTAACTTTTGAAATAGTTACAACTTACACTCATGACTTATACATTTTACATTTCCATTAAAACAATATTACATTTCCTTCTATATAACACCGTCGTCCCATTTTTCGCTGAAGTAAATAATAAAATTCGACAACACAGTAGAGAAGAATGAATTAACAGGTAACACATATAGCATATAAGTACTTATACCCAGCATTGGTTGAATATGGGCTGAAATAAAAGAGAAAGACCAGTATGACGTCGCATCATCTGGTTACAGTTCTACTTCCTTAAGGAAAGTAAATTAAATATGCATATAATTTTTTTTCATATCCATACGATATAGAATTTTAACATTTTAATCAAAATTAGGTAAAGCAGGGAACATTTAATTTAAGCGAAAATGTCGAATATGTATAAAAAATGGAAGATTGCTAAAATTACGTATATTTTGAAAAATTAAATTTAAAAAAAACTTGAAACTGATGGATCCATTAGTTATTTTTTTTTATATATGATAAATTACTTATCACGGTTCACGGCTAGAAAGTACTCAGTAACTATATATTCAGCAGCAATAAAGCTTGGGTTAAAATGCATTTCCCACAAGTCTGTGTCTTTCCAATAAAATTCCGATTAATCAACGCTTATTCTTCTTGGACCAGATAACATAGAAGTAGAGGAAAACAGATAAGAAAATTTTATATAATAATTTTGAGGCTATATCCCTGTAGAAAACATAAATCTGCCAGTATTTTCTTATTCGAAAAAACTGATGTTGAAAATTTAGGCTTCAACGAATTAAAATATACTACCTAAAATACCTATTTTCCAGTATAAAATTTATTTCTACCCGGCCTTTTTATCTCTATTAACTCTAATGAAAGCAAAAAGCTCACAAGTTTCACGCATTAAACACATTAAAGAGCTTCATCCGTTCAATCGGTTCCAAAAATGGAGAATAGAGATCAAACGGAAGTGCTCGAAGTCCTCCGGCGATGTAGGAAACACACTCGACTTCCGGATCAAAGCACCCGTCCATTTGGTTCACTTCATTTTCACGTCCCGAAATTTCATAATTTTAAACGTTAAGAGAAATTTATTATGAATTTTCGCAATATATTGTTACAGAGTAAAAGTTAAGCCTGTAATCATTTACATAAAATATAGTAATCTGTATTTTAAAGGATTTCCGGCACTTTTATTATTTTTTGTGTTTATCTCTGTCGCTGCTGTTTTCATCTCATTTTTTTTTAAATAAATTGACATATTAAATAAATATCAATAAACTGTTAACAATATACTCGATGATAATATGCAAACTGTACAATCGCTTTACTCAAATATTACAATCAAAGCACCCCAAAAGAGAATAGAGTGGTCATGATAATTACATTGCTTTTTTCTTGTTGAAAAGTTGTTGTTGAAAACCTAACTACTATTACAATTAAATTACATATAATAAGAATAATGACATTTATGACCACATATAGCATTTTTTTTTCTCGCGAATGTTTACTATCAAGTTTCACCTTAAAAAACAAGTATATAACAAAATGTACATAGAATCTCAAATAAGCTATTTACATTTCTAACGTTACTTTCAATATCAGATAAAATCATATCACCTTTTCATGAAATACCAAGACAGAGTCCCACGAATTTTTGTTCTAAAATGAAGACATCTAGTGACAACAAAATCTCGTATAAAACAGAGAAATAGCAGCTAAAGCATCGGACCCCTGGTTCATTTCATCGATTCTCACCCCACGCTGTACGTCGCATGTGCGAGCACGACAAATGGCTTTATGAGGCGGAATAACCTCGTCACGCGTAGAGGATGGTACGGGGTAATGGCGGGTACACGGGAAATCAAATCGGAGTCCGACGAGGGTGAGGGAGAGATACGAAGCTATTATGCGGTATTTAAAACCTTCGATAAGCATATTTCGAAGGTAATATTTTGTTAATAATATTATTTTGATGCTAGATAGTTATATAGAGCTTGAAGAACTTAGTGATGCAGTTTCCTCAGTTTTTCATGGTTCAACCTTAAATAGAAAAAAGGAATTATAGAGAGGACAAATTGCATACTGGACATAACGCCTGAAAAGGCTGGTTATAAGAGTCTCAAAAACAAATATTTTTTAAAAATGTTATGTAGACATGTAAAAATTATGAACAATTCCCTCCGTCCTGTTTCTGGAACTTCTGTAATTAAAACTAGAAACTCTCTTGTAGTTTGTGGACTAGGGTTGACTCTAACTCCAAGAGTTTCTGAGAAAGTCACGGTACCTGTATTTATGCCTGGCAAAGATATACTACTCAATATATTTACATAACGAAAAAGAATATTAATATTTGTAAATAGCTTATAGAAATTCTATGTACCCTTAAATATTGAAACTTTATATGTAAATAATTGTACCCTTGTAGAACAAATTCTGCATATACTTAACAGGATTTATTTATATAGTTAAATTACAATATATTCAAATACTCTTAATGATAGAAACCGATAAAATTTAATGAAAAAAGACGTGACCAAAGAGAATCAAAATCCAAAATCGGCGGATAAAACCAGATGGACAAGAATAGCTGTGCCACTTGTTCCAACGAACCAATACCGAAAGACGGTGATAAAATGCTTTATTTTGCTCGTCTGCTATGATGAAATAGCTTTATCTACTCATTCTCAATTTATTAAATGTCAGTATAGGCAATAACAATATAATTTTGTTAGTGATTCAGAACTTATCATAAGGCACGATTGAAAATTTAAACTTAATACGGAAAATTCAAATGTCATACCTCGATTATGACATTTGAATTTTCCACTTATTGCGCTCTATTTTAAAAGTTACGTATAATCCAAGATCAATCTTAACTATTAATACTTCGGACAAATATTTCATTCATTGAAGATAAGAACAAAGACTTATTGTACAGTATTTAACTTCCATTTATCTTCAAAGAAACAACATAGAAATTTACGGCATCGAAACTTTGCTTATCCTAAACTTTTGCCATCTTTCTGTATGTATACGTAACTGGGCCTAAAGCCCACAATATACACAACAGTCCATACCCACATAAACCCGACCGAAAACTGCGATTCAGTATCCAACCAATCGACGTCATCGCCAATCCCCCACCACTCAGATAGATCACTAGAGCAATCGAATCGTGTCGCAGATAAATTGTGTCACGTTCTGACGCCGGTACATGTCGGGTTACCGCACGTAGCTTTATTAATTAGAGACTCAGCACATCTACTAACCCATTACTCATTACTTTCATAAATGACACTTTGTGTTTTAATTGAACCGAATGTATCGTGTATTTATAACAAATCAAGGTTACGAAAACTAACTTTGTCGAAAATTGAAAATACGAGAAATATATTATCTTAAGACACGAAATTCTCATTTGTTCATTTGAAAACCTTCAGATAAAAAAGTGTAGAATAGGCTTTTTCACAAACAATATTATGTTATTTTATAACAGTTAATGAGAATACAATAAATAATGAACCATAAAAATATTTCATTTTAAATGTTTTTTTCTACACCAATATTTATGATTAACTTACTAACGATTTCAAAGGTTTAATTATTTCTTGAGTCGAATAGAGAACTGTACTAGTCAATTTTATAACAAAAAATACAAAAAATACGTATTGTAATTAACCGTTTACGTCCTGAAACTTATTTATAGATCGTATTGCGGGAACCACTTTTATTGAATTCATTGTCATATATGTTATTCTTTTAGACATTATTTTGACCCAGTTTGTCCCAAAAATATTTCTGTGGTTCGATTTTGCATTACTTCCGGTATATTATGTATCAATCAGATTTTATAAAATTCTACAAACCAAACAAACAAACAAAATTTGCTCTTTATAAAGTTACACAATTACAGAGTGGCTAATTAACTGCTTGAATTGTTCTTATTCATTTTATATTATCAGTCAGTGGCTTATGACATTTCAGTTTTACGTATAAACATTTTCCGAACCAAATTAAAAAAACTAAGATATTTCTATTCCATTTTTAGGTTTTTTGTTCTTAATAAAAAAATATTAGTTAGATATCTTAAGTAATTTATAATTTTTCCAAAGAATTTTAATATATATTAAAAGTTACAATTGATATTCCTCTTAATTTAGAAAAAAACAATCACTCGATCTTTATGACATCGCTATTTTTAAAAGGAAATGTCAATTTTATTTTTTTTCTCCCTTTTATTGAACTAAATATATCATAGAGAAAGAAAAGAATAAGAATAGATAGAAAGATAAAAATATAGAGAAAGAAAAGTGTTTAATTAGTGCATATCGTTAATATACTAGAATAAAATTAATTTTGGTAGGTATATAAAACACATTGTTAATGTAAAAAGAATTCACATTTTAAAATATTTAAAAACTGTGTGACACAAATGGATGGCATCATTTACAGAATGTTTGTAAAGAGATTGCAATAATGTGTTAGTTGTTTTATTTAGTGAATTTAAAAAATAATTCTATTAATTGTTTGTTCCTCGAAAAAAACAAATATCGACCAATAGCGCATGGTCACTAGACTCACATATCGCGATCCAGCCTCGCGTGAGGCAGCCTGATTGATGAACTCGCGCATCCGGGAGAGCGGATCTGATCTCCGTCCTCTCACTAAGCCCCACTGTATCAATCCGCTGCAAGGGTAGGTTCGTGTAGTTGGCGTATTCAGTGGGGTGGAGTGGGTTCGCATTAGAAAGTGACGAAGGTCGTATGAGCTTAATGTGCTTGAACTCCGCTGTCCCCCTACGCGATGAGAATCATGAAAATGTAAGCAACGTGTTTGTATATTATTTACGAAATATAGATATAAGATAACAGTTTAATAGATTTTCAGACACTGTATGTATATATAGTTTAACCAAGCAATCTTGAATAGTTGAAAGGATAACAAACTTTTCTAAATATTTTTAAGTAAAACTAGAAATATAAAAAAGAAGTGGCAACAAATTTTATCTGTAACCGTATCTCAGCATGGATACTCAACGGATACTATCTTTGGATACTCAACGGACTGTCACAGATATATTGAATTCATATGGCCTCTTTTCAGTACACTCAAAGATTTAGATCCGAAAAGTCAACTATGTACTTGGCTGCTGCATCAAGACAATGCACCAGCTCATCGAGCTCACAAAACAATTAACTTTTTCAATTCTTCAAGGCAGCTTTTTTCAACTATTAGGTCATTCTCCGCACAGCCCAGATTTAGCACCATGCGACTTCACACTTTGTTCGTACGTAAAAAATCTATTGAAAGGAGTTTCTAAGGACACACAGCTTATATATATATATATATATATATATATATATATATATATATATATATATATATATAATTAATGAGGTAAAAAATAATAAAGAAATAACAGAATCACAAATATATAAGAAAGCCCACCGCCGCCCTAGTGAGTGAATTTATATTCTTGGGATTTTCATTTTGTGCCAGTATCACATAAACTTTCACAGGCCGGATTGTAAGTACCGACCCAATGAGCTATGATATCCAAAATATAAGAACGTAAACTAATAACAACTAAACAAGGCTTGGATATTTGGCTCCTTATGGATCTGATTAGATTCTGAAAACACCTACTACATTATGAACTATTGAACGCAGTTATACTTTTTTACCTTTGTATGTCGACCTCAACTATTACTGCATTGGCAGAAATTGTACACAAGTCTGGTAATTATTCATTGCAATGTTACACACAAATAATAAAGAGAATATCTTTGTTATCTGAATGAAATTGAGGCCTATGCTCCCTTAACGACAATTTTAATATTTTCATATAGTTACATCGATAAAAACAGGTATCAACTTATTCTGTGCAAACAATAATATTTTATTGTGTATACGTGCTAAAAAATAAAAAAACAAACTCAATTACAAAAAGCATTAAAAACCCTAGTTTAAAGTAAAATGTTGTTTGAATAAATGTATTCAAAAATATTTCGTAAGCATCTTATAAATACTCCCAACTGGACTAACCACGTACCACGTAACAAAAAGGTTCACATCGGATTACTGTCACTAATTAGTTTAAGGCCAAATGTTTATTTAATTACACAGTGAAATGTAACCAACTAAAAAACTTTTAATAATAATCTGTACTTAAATGGAAAAAATTGTCATAATAAAAGCCGATTCTATATTAATTAATCAACCATTTCTATGTATATTTCTTTTTGTCATAAGTGAAGGGAATTAAACTGACATAAATATATATTGAATACATTTGGCGTTAATTTTGTAGAAATTCATTATTCACAATTAAATAAAACTTCTTATGAATATTGAATATGTTTTTAAAATTCAGTCAAAAATGACACGCAATAAACAAGAAGAAGCAGAATAAATACCAAATTGTACGTTTATTTCGATGACGCATATCGCAAATAAATCAGCGCTCAATATTTTTGCAATGTTCAATGATATTAAAATCTAAAAATGATTTAATATTTTGAACATATTAAAGTCTTGACATGAAATTTATTTATCTCCTATATCTGAAAATAAAAAGGCACACGCAATATTTAGCTATACAATGACGGAACCTCTTGCGCGTATAAAAACTTTATATAACAATATACTTTGCGTTTACCTTCTACTACATTTTGCAAAACGAAAACTATCTTTCCAGTGAAATACGGAAATTATTATTTATTTGGAAACATCGGTTAGAGAGCTTTGTGAACATTTCTCACCTACCCAAGTAAAAAATAAACACAATAACCTGCATTGCATATTTTCAATTTCATGTCTCATCCAGGGACTACTTGAAAGGCTCAAAACGGATCAGTCTCTTAATTAACGCTTGAATTGTGTTACTTTTACGATTCATAAAAAAGTAATGAAAGAAAAAACGTTACAATAACATAAATAAATACACAGTTTAACTGCCTCCTCCGATCATTAGACAGAGTTACGAACTGTTTAAGGGCACAAGCAACAAAGGATAAAGGAAACATTTAACCCTTTCCTCTAGTAGTAAAATCGAATAAGGGTCAAACCTAACGTTGTGCTATCCCAGTTTGTTGGGCGGTAAGACTGCTTCTTGCTCAGGTTCTCTTTCTCAAAGAGCTACATTTAATTTTTTGCGTAGCAATATATTTTTATACGGAGTGTTTTATTCGCGAAATATTTCAATGGTTATTTATTCTCTGTCAAATATTTATATTTATAATTTTCAATTATAAATATAAATAGTTGAAACAGAATAAATAAACATTGAAATTGGCTGACTGAATGTTTCCATTTTTATTTTATTTTTATTAGGAATTTAAGTAATTCAAATAATGGAGTAGAAAACCAATGTTGCAAGAAAGTATAAAATACGTGCGTATGTAAATAATATAAGAAGATTGTAATATTTCATATCAATATAGAACTGACACACATAGATAAAAACGACACACGAATCAATAGCAACAGACGACAATGAAAAGCGCTGTTCGATTTATATATAATCACAAAAAAACTAGAACCTATATGATTTTTTGAAAGATGTTATTATTATTGACTATTATATTTATGGAAGAAAGGTTTCAGAGTAATTTTCTTCAAATATTAGGTCAACAACCAATAAACCCCTCATCTCAGATCAACATTAGTTCAAGTAGGGTAGTAGCCAAATAGAATATTTATATTTCTTACTCAAAGAATGAACTTCTTTTTAATACTTCATTAGGAGAGCATGACAGTAGTTGTGTCTAGATGAGGCAGACTTAATCTGTGTCAATAAAACTTTTTATATTTTTCTTCGTGTTGAGATCAAAGTTTCCTTCTTTGAATCTTTTGAATTGTGTCATGGGACAATATATCACAGACATAGGTGTATTTTGTGTGTTGTTTCGTTCTCTTTTCACTTTAAACAAAATCTACGAAGCGAAAGTACTCTAAGTTTTCTTCGTGAAATTTCCACATATCGTTTCTTCTTTACTCATTAAAACTGATGAACTAATTGAACAGAAGATCGAATTCTGCACTCTTCAGATATCCAGAGATGTTTGGAAACTTACTAGAAGAAGTGGTGAGTAATTAGTTGCCAATCCAATATTTTTAAGGGATGGGGTATCAAAATAATTTCAAACTCACCGGGAAATCACGTACCTGACACGTTTAGTCTTCCAAGAAAACAGCATAACTACAACTGCTATAAACATTTCACTACAATTAAACATAACTTTATAAAATTTATGAGATATTTCTCTTCTTTTTGTTGCATTTTGTATAATTTTCGGCTCTCCAAGTAGATATTTAGTAGCCAAAAACATAGCTGCCGAAAGTTAATTTTCACAATAGTAAATTTTCTGTAGATGTTCATCACATTAATAATATTTTTGATAAAATTTTTCTCATATACCAAAATAAAATGTACTACAAAATAAAGTTCCACATATTCATTCTCATAATACAAACTAGATTTGAAAGTCTCAAACTTTCAGGCTTATCGTTGGAGTACTTAAGGTATAATAGCGAGACAATGAAAGAAATAAACTAATTTTCTTATTGTTTACAATTCCGGAACAATATAAGATTCTGCAATTAATAGAAAAACGTATAAATTCAAATAATTCTACCTGTCCATCTGCACGTCAGAGCTTCACAGTTTATTAAGATATAGACCCATGTGCATGAAATTGTTCAATTAAATACATGTTTCGTATGTAAATCCCAATATATATTTCTAAAATACTTTTCCATGCAGATAAAGCGAGAGTGAAATTTCTTACGCTCAATTCATCGAGGGCCTACCATAGGACGGGTCTATTGAAATGAAATGAAGGTTCCATTTATCATTTCTCGTTTGCGGAATATTATTCCGATTGACTTATATCAACGATTTCGTCGCAAGTAGACAACTAGAGAACGCTACTTTAAACGTTTTCTAACAAGCGCTCGGCCAGCATTTTCTTGTCTCTAAGAGTCTGATAAGCGTACAGCGTTTTTGCATACTATAATAATATATAGACATTACGTCTGAATTTTACATATGAGCTCGGTAGTTTTAGAACGCACATACGTTATGTAGGTTGCATGTTCCTATATAATTTTGAGCTTACAAATTGGATTGGTAGATTTGGAACACACATCCGTTTTATATTTATGTGCAATACTTCTTTTTTACGTGCTAAATCCGCGTGAAATTTTGCGGGTACCCACTTAAATTTGTAAAATTTTGGCACATTATATCACTCGAAACTAACATTCTCGACCCCGCTCGTGCTGTGCTCATTCTCGTTGACCTCGACCCGATCACGTAATTAATTGAGCTTCGATTCCTACCGGTGGTAAATTAAAATGGAGCGATCCCGAGCGGCGACAAGCGGCTTACCTCGTTATTTATACCCCGTAGGTTTGCACCCAGTGCCGTGATGTGGGCGCTCAAAGAAGACGTCGCGCGAGATGGCTGAATGTGGCCTCGCTTCGGTGGCAGTAAGTTCTATTTAAGATAGGTGACGTTTATGGGAGCGCCGTTTCGTGTTCCGTGCTTATGTCTTTTGCTAAATTGAGAAAAATAAAACGTGTTATTGTAGAATAGTAGACACAGCGTTAGCTCTGGTGAAGAATTATGGTTGCAACTTTTTGATCGCTTAGCATGTGTTGATGGTTCAAAACAGTCATTTACTAGACGAATAAATAAAAAATCTTGCAAATTACATTAATATAGAAAGACTTTTGTTGTAATTTAATTTGTAGTAATAGTTTAAATTGAGAGCTTTAGATTAAAATTATGTGCCAAATAATACAAAAGTAAAAATAATACAAATCTTCATAAACAAGAAAAGTTTATCCAATAAAATAAGGTAGAGTTGTCGATGTTATCGATGCTCATACCATTTGAATTTCTTAAAATAACCGACAAAGATTTTTCGAGTCGACTCAACCTCGTATATCTAAATTTCTGCAATCGATTCCACTTTTAATTATAATATAATAAAAAAGAACAAAAATACAAAAAATAATTATGAAGTCCAAATGCAAATAAGTTTTCAAGTAGATAATTTCTTCCGAACTCCGTAACATATAAAATAACTCTCCTGTTCTCAGATCGTTTGACTCGACACCATTAAATATAAAAGAGTGAATTTAAGTGATGACCCTATCAACGATTGCATACGTTTAGGTTTATTTAGTAATGAAACAGATAATCATCACTATTATTCATGAACATCCCTATTATTCATGAAGACAGGATAGCCGTGTGCAAGAGGATAATAAATATGGGTTAAATATGGGAGGATAATAAGATCGAGGTCTTATTTATTTTCAATTAAACAAAGAATTTCTTGTTAAGAGTAAGTTTACATGAGACAAATAAATTAATGTTTACATGAGACAAATAAATTAATAAGTTTAAATGAGACAAATAGTTTTAAATTACAATAGTAAAAAACTATTGAATCGATATCTAAAATTATACGAAATCACTCTGGTATCATCCTGGATATATTGAAAGCATCCTGAAAAATTAAAGTTTCTTGAACTATTTCGAAGTAAATTCTCGAATATTATTAAAAAAAATCTGGACCAAAACTGTTTCGTAAGAGGAAACATATTAAACCGCTTAACTATAAGCGCGTTTGATCGTTATAGAGATGTGTAACTATGAGACAAAAGACATCAATATATACTATATTCGGTTTTAATAAATTAATAAAATTAGCATTGTTATTTTATTTCACTTAAATTCTTTAAAACAATAAATTATTTTTCTTTTAATTTCCAAATAAAGTATCTGTACATGTGAAACGATGAATAAATCTACCTGTCACGAATACGCCACGGCCGTTTGACGCTGTCGTAAATTGCCGAATTAAACAATGGCGAAGAAGTATACTTACAAGAATACGAGTCCGCATCGCGAAATATCGTAATGTTTGCTTCTTTTATAAAAGCTTCACTTCTAACGAAATGACCTGTTCTTAGTTTTTCAAAAAATTTAAAAAAGAAAGAGGTAAAAAGGTCTGTATTTCTTCCCTCCATCTTGTTTTCATTCGAGAAATTCTTAAAATGTTTACCGATATTTCCTTTTATTCGAAGAGCCTTAATTAATGGACATTGCTATAATTATTTGTTCACTTACTCGTTGATCAATTAGAATTATTTTAAGAGATATACGTTCTCCAAACAGACATGTAATACTGAGTTTTTTTTTTAAATTAATTACCTATATTGACTAACTTATATCAATTATTAAATTTAGGTTTTCTTGTCTTGTTATTTGTATAGTAAAAGTAATCGTGTGCCTTACCTTTTCTGTAACATTTCAACCCCTACGATTTATATGTGAAAATAATTTTTTTACTGTATTTCATGCTAATATCTCTTATTCCATCGTAATATCTTTCGCAATACGCAATACTGGACAAAACAATCAATGCTTGAAATCGATACGGTTTTTAACAAAGTGTATGTGCGTAAGCTATAGTTAGTAATGGTAGCACTCACTACATCCAGGTATCCATATATAGTTATACAAAAATTATATAAGTTACATGCGTAAAACTCTAAAAACTCCGACTTCCATAGACACATCTATTGCGCTGTAACTTCCGTCTGGTCAAACCACATCCACAATTCGCTCGAACTAAAACACAGCCCTAACGTACATTCACTTCCGAAACTTATCCTAAGTTGACAAACTCAATTTGGCCCGGAGTCGCGGAGCCTCATTTACAAGCGACGCGTCTCACTTGTAAACTTGTCGTTCCGCTTGAATTATTTATCATTTTCCATTCTCGCAGCCGGGGAGTGTGCGCCACCGTTCGTGCGGCGGGCACTTTTCAATTTAAGCCGTCGCTCGGCAGAGTGCTTTTGCGATTTGTTTGATATGCCACGTGGATGGAGGGTTTAGCATCGCATTATGCTGATCAGTCTTATACGCGAAACTAACTTTAAGAGGCATATCTTGAGTTGTCAAAGCTGAAAAGAAATCAAGTGATATATTATTTTTGTATGCGGATAAACTTTATTTTCCTACAGACAGGAAGTGAAGAAGGAAGATTAGATTTAAGGCACAAATTTCTCCCATTACACAATAAAATCTGCTGTATTGGAACGCGCATAAACTCCCTCCTTCCTTCATTGCTACTAACTACATGTCTCACTCTCTCTCCTTCTACTTTTCATTCTTCCTCTTCCCCACCAACCCATCTTCAATCTCAACATTAAACTCAGTTGGATGTTGAGATTGAGCGAGGCTTCAAGAGGCATGCTAAGTCTATATTCATATAAAATTATTTTACCAATCATATGAATACACAACACACATCTTTCTATCTCCATCTTTGTACATCCTCTCAGCTAGATGGGTTAAACAAAGATAGCTATACTGATGCCTACAAGATAACCCTTCACCCTACGAGTATCTCTTTTACTAAATACCAGCCATATAAGGTGACCAGCCTCCCCTCTACCATTGGAATGTATATATGTTCCATGTCCCTACAATAGTAACAGTAAGTATAATTTCTACGTTACGTTTTCTTTTGTAACTCGAAATTATGTATCCCTCCATCATTTTTCAACTGGGCGAGCACCCGCGCCCAACTTTTTATCTAGCACTTGTTTACAATAATTCTACTTACTCTTATACAAACAGACGCACAAATATAATAATCTTAAGATTTTATGAGAGCATGGTTGAAAACACATCACGCAATATTACTACTTAGTTAATTGACAGCGACATCTGTTTCTTTTTATAATTAGTTTTATAATTTTCCAATAGATGGCGCCTTTTAATTTATTTTCAATAAATAATTGTAATTAATAACTCTTTTTATTTATATGTTAGTAAATAAAGTACCATCACTACATATTAGACTCTAGGGAACTCCACCCCTTTCTCCTAGGGCGTCTTCAAAGGATCCAGAAATGTGTGATATATCACAACTTTTCTCAAGTGAAGAGCAGGATATTGCTATTATTATAATATTTGAAGAATCTTATCCAATTTTGATTTCAAATACAAAATATTTGTGCAATGTGCAAAATATTTCCACAAAAGTAGAAATGAAATATAGTATTGAATATATTTGGCGTTAATTTTGTAGAAATGCATTATTCACAATTAAATGAAACTACGAGATGTGGTATTATTTCTACTTTCTCTAAATTCTTTACCACGACCTAGCTTTCGTTATATTACAACATCTTCAGATGGGCTATTAGCAAAGATATTTGCTAATAACCCAGAAGATGTTGTAATACAACGAAACCTAGGTCGTGGTAAAGAATTTAGAGAAACTTATACAATTTATTCTATAAAAAAAAGAAGCTCACGGACATATTTACGAAAGAAATAAATCTCCTTGGTGCCTACACGTAAACAAGTATTGTTAAAATGTCGAGTGAGTCAAATAGAGGACAAATATTCATATTATTATTGCCTCCATCGGAAAACAAGAAAAACAATATTCCATGTACAAAGACAACGGACACAAAATCGAAATTGACATTCGATTTCCAGTTGCGAACCGGCAGAATGAAAGGAAATTGAGTACCTGTCAAGCTTGGTAATAAAGTACAATTTTTCTTTTTCTCGTGAAGGTTGGTAACAAAACTAAAATTGAAAAATGTCCCACTTATCTTCAATGCGACAGTAAGTGAAAATATTTCAGTGTCACACTACACCGCCAACCGTTGTTGCGTTGCAATTTAAAATGAAAGCTTACATATATGCATCATATTAACAACGTGATATGCTCACACAGCTTATGTATATATAGCTATAATCTGGCTTATGAATTCCGTATTCGTGTGGAAAAGATGCTCACTTGGACTTTTCTTAGCAACTTGACCTCTTGAAATTATAGTTTGGTGACAAGTAACGCAGATAGTTTCCGAGGCACCTACGTGAAAAAAATATACAAATATTAGTCGTATTTCATTACGTAGTTTCACCAGTTTCAATAGCAAATTTGACAATTTTAAAAAGATGACTATCCATATTGCTATCATCAAGGTACTGTAATACTATACACTCGTTTTATTATTTCAGGGAAATTACCAAAAAACTTCTGTATCATATTTACAAGTATATTAAGACAATAAAAAAAAGAAAAATGCGACTAAACCACTATCACTATAGGTGATATATGTTATAAGTATTAAGCATAAATCAAAATTAATTAGGAATGAAAATTCAATGAGAATCAAATTCAAATCAAATCAAATTTAAAGTTCAAATAAAAAGACAAAAAAAATTGAAACAACAATTTAATTTTAAAAAACTTAAACTTTAGATGCGATACATGTATATTACAAATGTTTAAATCATTAAAGATGTGCCTAGAATTGGAGAAACTGTGACACAGTGAGAGATGAACGGACGGACGAAAGGTGACAACGAAATTCAGAGTATCTTGGGTTCTTAGTGCCATCGAAGATTAGGCTTTTTAATATAGTTCCGATGCAAGCGCCTCTGATATTCTCGTTGGAACCTTTCATCTTAATTTTGGTTACGATTAAAACTTCGAAGTGACATGCAATCTGCCTCTTCCTTCGAATTTTCAAACTGTGGGTTTGCAAAATGTAAAAAATATTAATATTTAACTAGAATTTTCAAATGCAATTATTTCGGTTAACTTACATCGACCATTTAAGGAAATTGAGATAATTACGGAATCTTACGTTTTACACGCCGGTCCCGACACAGTGGTAAAGTATATTAATCCCGTATCCTTTAATTAAAAAAATACGTAAAAGTTTTAAATTAGTAAAAAAATTATTTAAAAACTACTTTTACTACTGACAAATGTTAAATTTCACGTCTTTTTACGATTTATTCCTTGTTTCCATATTTACATTTTCTTACTTTATATGTTTAATATTAAATAACTCGTGTTCTTATTTTGTATTAAATGTTTGGAGACTATAAACGTAATTTCGTCTAAACATTAAAACAGAATTATTCGTTGTAAAAACATACTTGGTATGGAAAAAAAATTTTTACGTCGATTTTTTTCAAAATAAACTGTAGGCGGCTCTTGAAAGTATCAAAAAACAAGAATCATTAATTGAAGATAAACGTTAAAATATCACTTTAAAATTTTTTCGTACCAATTTCCCCAAAACTTTCTCGTTTTGTTAACAAACCTTTGAAACAGTACATAAAACATAATCATTAGATCATAATCCAAGTTAAACGGCATGAAGTTACACAATAACATTTACTTTACATTATTAATTAGCCGCTCGCATTTACTGTATAATTGCAGTTTCAGTTTTAATATATATTTTTTTACTAAATTTGGATTGAAATTAGCTATAATTATTGGAATTTAGCTGTAATTAAAAAAAATTAATAAAAATAGTTAAAATAAGAGAATTTCACATAATTAGTTCGTACGTAATATGAACTTTTTGTAACAAAACCTTCCCTTGCCGGATAAAGTATGGTAGAAATTAAATGAGAATCACAGCCTCGACATTTTTAAAACGACTGACTAAAAGGACTGATTAAAAGGACCGATCCTCAGAAAAAGAAGCGTATAAATCACGAGCATAAATTAAACGCCAAGTGAAAATTAAATAACTTTGAAACCACTTCACAGATGTCTTGAACATTATTTTTTATAACCGATCATGTAACTAGATGATAATATAATATTGTGAATGTCTCCAAAACTATATGTCGTAGAATGACCGCTGTAGTTTTCCCACACTTTAAATAGCTTTAAAACGCCTGTTATTTTTCTATTTCTATACTAAGCATTTTCAGAAATGGCGGTGGGGTTTTTTGCCTGTTTTTCGACATATCTTGGAGACTACGTCAAATCATAAAAAATAATTAAGCGTGTCAGCTCTAACGCCCGAGTGGAGTTTACACCTTAAGTACTATTGTCTTGAAATCTATAAAATAGGTGACACTGTATATAAATGAAAATGGAAAATTCTTTAATGAAAAAATGCTGACAACATAATTATTCTCAAGTAAAACACAAATGAACAAGATCAAATTTAAAAAAATAAAATTAAAAACATTTAGTAACGTTAGACTAAGAAGTTAAAATTAAAAGAGGCTTTTTAATTTTGTAGGATAGAAGACACCAATGTGTGAACACGTAATGACATTTAATTATTACATCCTGATATAAGTAAACTATGTGTGTCACACTCCGTCATTGTGATTTCGCCATAAGAAAATGCCAGTCTGTGTGTCACACTCCGTCATTTCGATTACGCCATAATAAAATGCCAAATAAATATATTGATATCTCACTCTAAAGATGCGCAGAACTGTTACACTTTTAAAGCTCTGTACTTTACTCCTCATAAAACTTCATACCAGGCGCTAAATACGTAAATCGATTCTTATGGAGTAAAATCCAAAAAAAATATTATTGAGATGCTAACAACTCGATTCTTTAAATCCTTTTCAACTCGATTTGCACCTTGGAAAAAGTAAACGCTATTGACAGAAAGACGGATGGACACGTGAGTGATCTATAAGGTTTCCATTTTGATATACGAAATAGATCGGATAAAAATAACGAATTAATTAAAAAAAATGTTTACAAATCAAAACAGTATGCTCCTACACGAATTTCATTATATATTGTTCAATAAGTTAAGTAAATGTTGACATTATCTAGTTGACATCAAGCGAAAATACAATTCATATTTGGCATCCATCTCAACCCGTGCACGCTCATTCCGGTCTTTCGTCAATCCGTTGTTCCTCGATTACACAGCAATATAAGCCGTCATTCACGTTTGAAATCAACGTCGACATAACATTAAAAAATAAAACTACTTCTTTTGGAATTTAACATGGTCACAGACTAGGCCCCGCGTACCGGCACCAAACCAGCTGACGGTAGCTCATATAACGATAGTTTCACACAAATAGGCCTTTATAATTGAATATTATAAGAGTGCCGCTATCATCGCGTAAAGTAATTGCAATTAACGCACGAAACAGTCAGGCTCAAGAAGCGTGACGAGTAACTGTTTGATATGTTTAATTATATTCGTCAGACTGACCGCTAACTTCGAGCCGTCTAGACTTGCCTCTTGTATCAGACGATGAGTTTGAAGTTAGCGATTGCGACAGAACATATGGAAGTAGAAAGTGGAAAATGTCAACGTTACAAACCAGAACTGGTGGATGCACCATAGTTTGCAATAATTTCATAAAGAGGGATATTTTATTTGCTCACTTTTTGTTACGATTTGGCACATAAGACTTATTCGGTTGCCAAAAAAATACCATCGTATAGCTTACGATGACCAGATGCACATAGGGTTTATAATAGTTTTTTAACATATGAGTTAACTAAGGGAAAATAATGTATACAGATTGAATTTTAGAGTTAAAATTTAAAACCATTATAGATACATCAAATTATTTATGAAAATACCGTAGACGACGTGAAAATCTTCAAAAAAAAGTTAAAAGATACATATTACTACAATAATTATCACAGACTGTCTGCTACGAGCCGTTTCCTGTTACAAAATGGAACCATGGAATATTTTAAATTAAATAAACTTAACTGTTATATATATATATATATATATATATATATATATATATATATATATATATATATATTAAAATAATGTTTGAAAACTTATATAGGCCAATGAAATCTACAAAAAAATTCAGGATGTTTATGGCTGATTACTAGGCATTGATTGTTATAAGTATTTCCTTGTTACAAAATTGGATCCTAATTTTATAATCGATTAAGGCACAGAAAAAAGAATTAAACCGTTGAGAACATTGTAATCATAAATTGACATGAAATAATTATTAAATAAAAAACTATTAAAACAAAATGAAGCTACGATTCTTTTTTTTTGTGGAAAGCACGGACAGGAAGCTAAATACTTGAAACTTTTAGAATCAATTATTTCCTCTGTCAAAAATTTACAAAATGGAATTATTATAATTTTACTTTGATAAGTGTACGATAACACAAATGCATCTCATGAGTTACGGAACCAATTTTGACGATGGTACGGGAATGGTAATGAATAACATAATGATAGTAAATAAGTCATTATGGTAGATAGTAAAATAGTAAATAACTTGAAAACAATGCAATTGAAATTGTGAAAAAAGTATTAAAAATCTATCGATCGTTTTTAAATGTCATAGCATTTGAGAAAAAGCCAGAATACCAATATTATTCTCAGATGCGTATCAAATCTCATTAAAGTAAAACCTAACTGATGAGGGTGATGAAAATCAAATACTAAAATGCTAATTACCCTCGGTATCTATTTTGAATTAGCGTATAGTCTGCTTTATCATTATGTCACATGATTAAAGAATTACACAAGAATTATACTTGAAGAATTACAAATTACGCCATAAATGATTTTTAAAAATAACTTTAAAGGTGGATTCCAAGTACTAGAAGAATTGCAGCAAAGTTTATTTAAATATATAAACCAAATTGTAAATTTAACATTAACATTTTCTAGATGAAAACCCAGTAAAGAAAGTTTTCATCGCAAAACCTCTAACAACTCGTAGAAGAGGTAGATCAAAATTACGATGGATCGATTCAGTGGAAGAAGATTTTAACATTCTCAGGATAAAGAACTGGAAAACCTAAGCGAAGAGTAGAACCTCCTGGAAGAATCTCCGAAAGAAGGCCTTGGCCCACCCTGGGCTGTCGTGCCAAATATGATGATGATGATTTTCTAGATACCACATTCAAAAATAAATTAATTCTAATTTAAACGTTAATCAATTACGTACTTAAATACACGCAAGCTTATAAAACACAATGAAAAAATATTTATTAAATCGCGTCATCTGAAAATACAACTACAATAAAAATATTAAAGAACAGACAAGGTTAATTTCTTACAAATATTTTCATTTCTGTAGAACAGACGCGAAAAATATTCGAATGAGGTGTTAACTTAATAATTATTAAAATAGTATTAAATAGTTTTTAAAATAGTGAAATCGTATAACAGAAGATATCAATGCTTCTTTTAGTATAAGATATCTGTATAATTTAAAACGCTTGTTATCAACACTGAATTTAAAAAGCCTGTCAAACATGAGTAGACTCACACCAAAAGAGTCCCACATTTCGGCACTTATAAGCGTAAATAGTGTTTCTTTTGAACTATTTTAAATATTAATTTTTCGCAATGTAAATATATTGCAACGTTTTATATACTATATCTTTCGGACATAAGGGGACGGTGTGATATAATTTTGCATGTTTTTTTAATATCTTTTTAAATATGCAATTTAAAACGTAAAAATATTTTTGTATTCCTCATAATAAGCCTTTTCAAATGATACTTCATATGATTCGTAAAACGAGAGTAAAATATTTTAAGACCTTATTTTCTTACCTTCTATTTAAAGGTTATACGAATATTTAAAAAAAGTTGGTGGTGTAAAATATGTGTATTATTATTCAGCCTTCAAGTTTCTAAGTCGTATTGTTTCTGAGAAAATCGACTTTGAAAATAGAAAATGTAAATTTATTGCCTACTGTATCTTTCGTAGGCGTAAAACCAAGGGAAATATTTAAAAAATTATGAGATCTAGAATCAGTGTAGTTTTTCAACAACCTTTATGTGGGCTGTTTTTTATATATACATTTCAGTATATTTCTGAAAAACCTAAAATTATGAAAAAAATATTTTTGAGACCCGCACTAGACATGGCATTAAATTAATTGTTTCGAATATCTAATCTGCTATCCCAAAAAATTTCAAATAATTTTTGAGCTTTACTAATTTTTATATTTTTGAGTTTTTGCAATACGTGCAGGTTAATATGTAATATTAAATCAAATTTCAAGTTCCTACGTCAAGTTTTCTGAGAAAAACGGCTGTGACGGAGATTCGGACAAATAAGTGAACGGTCTTACAAGGACTCCGTTTTTCCTTCAAAAACTTAATCCTAAAAAAGAATGTACGCTGAAGAAACTAATCAAAAGATTGCTAACAATAAAAATATGGCAAAAATTGGCACTGACGATGTGAGCAAAATTTACTAATAAATTCGCTGTAAAACGCCGACTGTTTGCAAAACCAATTTCATTTTTAAAATATTTTTTGTAAAAATGTTTAAAGAACGAGAAAAACCTCTCTTATATACAAAAAGAAATTCCTATACATATACGAGTAAGCTTTATTTATTTACACTTTTACGCCAAAAAATTAAGTCATTAGCAATATTATAATTGCATTCAAATTATCGCTAATAGAAAGAACACATGTGAAATAATACGATTAAAAATTGTCAAATATATAAATAAATATTGAAAATATGGGCATGACTCTTATTTACTATTTAACCGTATTCTTATACTAGCAACTATTTTCCATAATTCACTTCGCTGGAATATCCCTCACGCCCTAATTAAGTACTACGGGTACCTTATAGCTTATACGTTTTGCCTTATAAGAGTGTCATTTTCTCGATTTTAACAACTTGTAAATTCTAAATCATTTTCTCATTAAAAAATTGAGCCCGCTAACTATAACAGAAGTACTTAAACGTTTTGAACAGACATATCCATAACTCACTTATCGTCTCTTGATATATATGTTAAAATGTAAGTTGGCAAATGCAAAAGAAAAATATTAGAATTACAAGAAAAAATTAATGTGAATGTCAAATAAATGTTATGTATGATTGTGAATGTCAAGAAAACACGAAAAATGCCAATGAAAAGAATTCGTTTATCGTTACCAAGAAATACCTCCATTCTGTAACTATCAGGTTTTAACAGGAACATTTAAAGTTCTATTTATTGCTATTATTTATTTATGAAAGGTGCGCAAAATAAGTTATAATCACATAAGTGTAAATAAGGTTGGTATGCAGTTACGGCCAAGGGTATTTTAACAATTTTTTTGATGAGACATCAAAGAATATATTAAAAATTACAAATTTTTTTTTGACATACGTTCCCCAAAAATATATTGCGTCTAGCGATTATTTACGACAATAAAATCAATTTGAAAAATTTCATACCTGGATGATTTTGTTTGCACGGAAATATGTTTTAAACTTTTTTCTCGTAATTAACTTCTTATTTCGTCACTAAGAACTTATTGCACAATTATAAGCACAATTTATTATAAATTTTTAAGTATTTATAACAAATAAATTAATAGCCAAAAGACTACAAAACCACGCTTTCATAAAACTCTTGAAATCCAATTAATCATTTTCTTTCACATAATATTAATTTGAGATGATTTTCTTTTTTAGGAAAAGCGCCTCACGCTTTTACACTCAAACATTATGCTCAATAACAAATATGACTTACACGAAAGTTCTTACAGAGTAAACAAAGAAAACAGTTTTGATAATTACTTTTTTGCCTTTTAGTGCAGTATTTATGAGTGAATTAATCCAACTGAATTCGATGACTCAGAATTTACTAGAAAAATTAGTCTACTGAGAATCTTATATCTATTCGCCTAGAAAACTAAATTCGCACATCGATGACGTCACATATAACTCAGATCGTTGAAGCGGGTCAAAAATTCACAGGAAGAGGCTTCGGCATTAAGATGAGTGGATTGGATCTATAATACTGGCTGAATTATCTGAAAAATATATATACTCATGATAATGGCCATCGAACATTCTTGCATACACATGACGACCGATGCCATTTAGTCAAAATTTATTGACATGGAACCGGAAGATACTGATATGATTAATGCAAGAAAAGATGGTGCAAGTGCGAAAAAAATTATTTGTCAATGTCAAAAATAAACAAGATATCAAATGTTATAAATTGGTCATTATCGCAACCAAAATAAAAATATCAATAAAGCCTCTAAGGATATGATTGGAAGTAAAAAGAAATCCACTAATGCGTTTCGTGCAGTAGCATTTCATAATAATGACTGTTACGTCGATTCGAGAGCAAGTTCACATCTAACATCGAATCGAAAACGGGTATGAAATCTATAACAAAAAGAACACTTTAGTAGCTACTGCTCCTCTTATAAATGGAGTATATAAGCTAAAGACGCCCATTTGTGTATTAGCTGCAGTAGTGCAATCTCCTGAGCTTTGGCATCATAGGTTGGGACACATTAACAGTCATACATGAATACCATGGAGGAAGCTGTAGAAGGAGAATTAGGAAATATTGGACAAGAAGACTGATATTAGCAAAATGAATTATGTAGTATACTGTGAGGGCAAGCAAAGTCAATTGTATTTTCCCCATGAAGGCAACAAAGTCATGAAACATATCCCCAATGAAAGGAGACACAAATTGGATAAGAAATCTGAAAATATATTCTGATGGATTATCCAGATGATGTCAAAGGATACAGAGTATATATATGGTCCCAACCAATAACAACCAGCAGATATGTGATCATTGTTGAGAAAAATAAAATACATCAAGAAAGTTTGGATGATGTGCAAAACTCAGATGCAAAATCAGAAGCAGGTTCAGTAACTCAGAATTTAGTGGAGGATAATATGGAGGATTACTATGAATCAAATGGTTAATTCAATTATATGGATAATAACAATTTAAATGATGAAACGTATGTACCAAATGAAGAGTCAACTACAGGTGATGAAAGTTTTGAAAATTGTCAACAACAACTGATGACTGTTTCATAAATGAATCATTCCAGTGACTTTACAACCAAGATCCAGAAATAAGCCTGATATATATGGATTCATGTGCACAGAAAATAATAAAATTAACAATGTGGCGCTAGAAGAAGCACTACAGGGGCCTGAAAATGAGAAGTGGGAAGAAGCTGCTAAAGACGAGCTTCAAAGCTTCGAAGACAATGATGCCTGATAGGTAGTGGATATTCCAAGTGGTTTTAATGTTATAAAATGTAAATGAAAGAGATAATAGAGTGCGTTATCCAGCAAGACTAATAGCTAAAGGATGTGGTCAAAAATAGGATAATATTGAGGTTATTATTTTCATTATCAGTTCGATTAGATTGAGTTGCAATTCATCTTGATGTCAAGACAGCATTTTTCAATGGTGTCTTGGGTGAGACAATATATATGCAGAAATCTACTAGTTTTGTTTGTTCAGATGACTATAAGGTCCTCAAATTAAAAAAAGGCTATATATGGTCTCAAACAGGTTTCCAGATCTTGACATAAGAAGGGGAATAATTATATGATAGCAGATGGCTATAATAAATATAAATCAGAACCTATGTCTATCCCTATACTAAATAATTTAGTAACGTTGTATGCGGACGATTTTTATGTTTTTTCAAATGATGAATGTGAATTGAAACGTTTGAAATTAATTTTGAGTAATAGATTTAAAATTAAATACTTGGGATATGTAAAAGAATGCCTTGGCATGTCAGTTAATTATGATAAGGATAATGGTGTTATTACCTTGAGTCAAAAAAATTATATTGATCAGTTACTAGCTAAATTTAATATGATTGACTGTAAAACATAAGACACTCCAATGGAGGCCAAACTAACTGTCAAGAAAGCTGATTTGTTTAATGCTCAAATTTCATATGAACAGCTGATAGGCAATTCGATGAATTTGGCAGTTCTGATATGTCCTGATATAACTTATTCAGGGTCATATCTAAATGAATTTAACAATTGTTATAATGAGAATCATTGGATATATATGCACAAAGTATAAAGTATATTAAAATATTTAAAGAAAACTAAAAATATAAGTTTAAAATATTGTAAAAATGAAAATGCATCAGCATTTTCAGAATAAAAGGTTATATAGCTGCTGCTTGGGCTAACGATCTTAATGATAGAAGGTCTTACTCAGTTTTTTGCTTCTCTTTATCAGGATCTGTTATATCTTGGAGTTATTGTCAACAAAAGTGTATTGCGCTTTCCAGTACAGAAACTGATTGTGTGGCAATTTTAGAGGCTTATAAAGAAGCAGTGTATCTTAGAAATTTACTGTATGAAATTACTATGAGGACATATCAAATCACTTTACATAATGATAATCAAAGCGTTGAAGATGTTGTAATACAACGAAACCTAGGTCGTGGTAAAGAACTTAAAGAAAGTAGAAATAATACTACAACACGTAGTTTCATTTAATTATCAATATTTATTTCTAAAAAACAAATCCACATCTTGTGAACTAAGCTTTTAAATTTTCAGCAAGACGTTAAAAGTAAATGAAAATAATAAACAATTCATAGACTCGTGTGCAAATTTTTCGAACGTATTTTCTTACTATAAAAATAATTTAATGGAAAAGCAATGAATCACTCCTGATTGGTTAGATATAAAGACTAATTTGAATATGGAACATGCCAAATTATCATTTCAACAAAATATGTCTGGTTATATTATATTTCAAGTCACATTATCATTAAATTATGTATGTACATGTTACAAAAATATATCTTCCAAAATTGTTCTAACTTCATGTGCTTTTATTGAAATGTTTCTCTTTGTGCGTTCGGATAAAATCATTTTTCGTAAAACTTATTATTTTACTATTGAGACATACTATTCTTATGGGACCAATCGTTTCTACTTTTCGTTTGTTTCTCTATCTCTGGGTGATTACTTTTTATATTTAGTACAGAGATGTATTTTGATTATGCGCAAATATAAGTACTGAATAATAGTACTCGAAACTATGAGAAAAAACGAATAAATCGACTCTAAATTTATTGTCTTCTTGAATTTGCCCTAATAGATTAACAAATTTGGTAACTAAAGTTTAGAAAATTAGCCACTACTTTGAGTTTTTTTTAGTTCTAATATATAAAATACTAAATATTATCGAAATGCATTTATACCTGTGTATGTATAATAAATCAATACAACTAATCTCCTACGAAATATGCCTTTTTGGCCTGAATACAAGGTGCCAAAAAACTTTCGATTCGTAATCGTAAGTAACTCCTTTAATTATTTTCTGATAATTTAATTTAGATCAGCAGTTTTTTTAAAAGAAAATTTACGCAAGGAAACAATCTGTAGTAGACTACGGATTATGCCGTGGGAGAAAATGGTGGTTGAGCAACCAGTGGCTACGTATCGTTTACTAGATATCACTGTATAATGATAACAGTATGGGAATGTACGCTATCATGATGCACTAGCCATGACTATTTTACCAATAATTGTGGTCAATTTTTTAATACATTTCCTCGTAATTATCTCGTAAATTTCAAATAAAAGTAAAACAATTTTCTCTAGATTATTCAAAAACGTGTTAATGATCGAATAAGCTTTTATGATAAAACAAATATTAAGTAGTGGTGCATATGTATTTGTTTGCGTCGCAGTGGATACAGTGGTAGGATTAACTTTTGAGCTTTTGAACTTAATCACACATCAAGTTTTGTCGCCGGCTTTAAAAAAAAAATCGTTAATTGACCGTTGTAGATCAGTGCTGATTTCTTAACGGGCCACCCGTTTTTCCCTCCTTGTGCCGGTTAAAAATATTCTTATAGGATCCGTACGGTAATTAGCATCTTATGGTAATTAGATTTTTATTTGAATAGTTTTTTTACAAATGATCGAATACTTTATCATCGATCTGGTTTCGTCACACTCAATACCGAACAATTCCTTCCTTCGTCGACCTCGGTGGGTCTGGACATGGATCATCTTCAATTAGTTCACGTGGCTCCTGAAATCGTCTATCATTCGTATAATACATACGTAATCCTGAATGCTTGATAATGCTCATAACTCTTTATTAATCTATATACTATTGCAAATCGAGGAATTTTATGAAAGATAAAATAATGTTATGCTCGGTATTGTATAAATGTTAACTGTTTCAAAACATGCGTCAATAAAGAATGAGGAATCAGAGAAGCCGAATAACAGACAGTAATCTATTTATTAAGAGAACTTCAAATCAAGATATTACACAAATTGTAAACGATGGACTATTCTCGTGATTTAATGTAGTATCTAGTGGATATATGGTGGAATTTGAATAAACAATATCTCCTCTTTAAATGTTCTTACGTAAGTAACAATTATTAAGATTACTCTAGAAACAGAACAAAAAACCACAACAATATAGTATGACATAAACAGATGCAAACCGTTTTTTTCTTCCATTATGATACTTATTCTCCCCTTTACTTCTTTCTGTCTTCCTTCCTTCCTCATATCTCATATGGACTTTCTACATCATAATCAATCGCGTTTCATCCTCGAATCCAAACGATAATAGTACGTTATTATATTTTTTGGCACTCCATATACCCATTTGATTTTTTTAAATTCTGTTTCTAACTTCTTCAAAGCTCTCGTTATATTTTTATAAGCATACATATATATATATATATATATATATATATATATATATATACATATATATATATATATATATATATATATAATGTAATAATTTATTCTTTTCCTTAATAGACTAAACTATTTTCAGTTATCCTAATAAATCTCTACATCTAACTAACCTATTCTAATTTCGAGACCTGTGCATTTTCTGATCTGTTCCTCTTAGCGCAGCACCTTCTGCGTCATCATGGAGTAATAGATAGGGATGTACATCTCTCATTTCAGTTTCATGCAAAATTAATTTGTATAAATCATTAAATTAAAGGGAAATTAAACTGACGTGATAAATGACAATGAGACTTATAAAAATAAATATATGAGAATGAAAAGACAATGACACCTAATTAAAATAAATACAGATATATGTAGCTTGCACGAGGTTTAACCCCTTACCAAGTCACTTGTTGCTCTATAAACTAGACGGATTGCGAAAAATCATACATTGGCCTTTTTAGATACAAATCATTTAAAGGTAAAGTTTTATTATTGCTTATAAATATTACTTTTTTAAAGCAAATATCGTTCGAAGTGCTATAGCACTTCCATCAATATTTTCTAAAATTTTTAGATAATCTGTTTAAATAAACTTTCTAAGTAGTAAACGATAACACTTAGATGCTTTAAAATTATTATAATTGAGCTTATGAAACAAACACTTGTCCAAATTAAAAAACGAAAACATGTAAAAAAATGTGATTTCGTTTTGTAAAATATTTGTTTTATTAAAAAATTGTAAATGATTCTCGATTTAGAATAAATAACTAGAATAGAAAGCTAAGAACTAGAATAAATAACTGTACGTACCAAAAATGTCAATAATTGTCTATGGCGCACGCTAAAAATCGTGACTAGCTACAAATATTTCATTGCATACACGACATTATACGCAAATAATTATCAACTAATTGCATGATATATGACATTAAAACACGTGAACTGAGCTAATTCAGTTGCCGAAAAGAAGAACACAGCACACTTAATATTAATACACTCCTCGATAACACACGTATTCACTTGTTGGAATAAAAAACAAAAAAAACAATGACACATGCGAACACTATATGTAAAACTTATTAGAACGCGCCATTGTAGCTGTCAAAATAGAATAATAGCATAACTGACCAATCACAACACGAATATGAATGCGCGCAAATTGACATCCAATTAAAATAGAATTTTTGCATTTGGAAGGAAAATTATATTTATGCTAGAAACCATAGATCACAAATTCAATTTTAACAAGTTACCACTTTTTTATGCTACCAAATTCAAAACTAGCATACGACAAATTTAAATTCTCGTTACGCGAATTAAATCGCGCGCTCGCTTCAGCGGGCGACCAGCGGTTAAAGCATGAAACAACCTCCAACTCGAAGCTATCGAGTGAGACTGACTAGCCGGCCGCTTCCAGCCACACGGACGAAAGAGAGAAGTCGGCGTGGACGATAAAATGATAATTCGATATTTTAGAGTTCGCGTTTGTCGATTGGAGTTGCGCGGTTTGTATGCCATGTCTTTTGTCGATTAAATATATAACAACCTTTTGTTTTTATGCAACAAATAAAGGACAAAACAGATAACTTGTAATAAAAAGACGATTATTCTATAGTAAACAAGCCACTCGGCTGCAACAACACACACAAACACACACACACACACATATATATATATATATATATATATATATATATATATATATATATTTATATATGTATGTATGTATATAATTATATACATATATATATGTATGTATGTATATAATTATATACATATATATATATATATATATATATATATATATATATATATATATATATACATATATACACATACATAACGCGCAAACCACGTAAAGAACAATTTTGACGAAACTTTTATTAAACTTCAATTTGGAATCAAAGCAGCTTGAATGACCAATTTTGGAATAATTTCAATATTTGGAGTAGAGAAGATTTAGAAGGAGAAGTAGCAATACAATGAAAACATCTCAAGTACATAGAGCGGTAGAATAATAATGAATGATGCGTAAATTTGAAAAAATTGAAAAGGTTACATTTTCCTTCTTGTGACAGATCTTAGTGGGGATAAACTCGGGTAAATACTGTTAGTGTCGTACGATTATCAATTTGTTCCATTTATAGAGGTAGATATACTAAATGGTGTGAAATTAAATTAAACTCTGTAGTGCTACCACATACAAGAGCTAAAAAATGAAGAATTGATATGAACTAGACGACCACAATCTGTTTATTTTTGAAATGACCAGGCTAATGCATAAAAAACATTTAAATTATGGAGGAATCAAAGTTTTCATCGAGTAGAGGATTACCATAAATCTTGATTTGTCCGAACAAGTCCGGCTTTTTGATCTTCCATCCGGACTAAATCAGAATTTTTCATTTGTCTTATTTCTGGGCTTTAAGATAAAAGAGAAATAAAAAAAGTAAAAAAAATCATCGATATATTTATTTTTATAAGGTTAAATCACAAACATGTTCCAAAAGTCTTATAAATAAACCAAAACAGCAACTTTGGTATTAAATAACAAAAAAAATCACATGGAATTCCATAACATGGACCAAAACTTATTTAACATTGTAATAATTCAGGTAAACAAAAAAATCTCAAAAGTTTGTTATAATCACGTTTTAAAAATCTTATTTCTTAATCAAAATACCCGCACCGCAATACATTCTGGCTCTTTTAATCTTTAATTTAGCAGTCATTGCATTTTATTTTTATATTTCGCTAACTTGAAACGGAGAAGGCGTCAAAACCTTCAGTTTTCGATACGAATAACCTTTTATTTCCCTTTTCATACTAATTTATAAAATATTCAAGTTATAACTTCATGGTTGACATCTTAGATGCCTTATTCTTATTTTTCATAAACTGATGAGGTACAGGAAAATAGCCAAATTGCTTTCTTACAAGAAGCACAGTTTCTGTCAAACCTAACTAAGGATTCTTTCGACATTATTGTAAATCAAAAGTAGATCTATTCTTATCTGCATCTAGAATTTTCCACAGCTACTGTGGTGTATCCATTTCCCCTTTGTCATCTCATCATATACAAGGATTCTTCTCCGTTTCAATTCATTCATCATCAACTTTCTAAATATCTGATGTAAATCTTCTCAACTAAATCATTAGCTGAGAAGATTTACATCAGATATTTAGAAATGACAACTAATGATAGTTTATAACATTAATATGATGAAAAATAAAAATTCATATTAATATTTTTAATTTGAAAACACATCTTCCTACAATAAATTTTCCCAATTTTGAATATAATTATTTTTCCCTTTTTATTTACATTGTAGAAGAAAACTTTATAAATAATATAAAAATAAAAAGTTTCATAGATTTTTTCTAATATATCAATTTTCCGTCCAAATAAATTTATCTTCACAATTATGATCAACTGATAAAAACAAATTGATAAATATTTTCTTACGCTTTTCAACTGTTTGGTATCTGGTATACTTAATAGAAAAATGTTTTCGATACAAATAAAATCTTGATAAACTCGTGATATCAAATAAATGTTTCTTATGTTTTTCTCCGTAAATATTTCACTGATCATCACACTACTGATTCGGTTAACCATTTTTACAAAGAACTGCCAGTCCTTCACACAAAATGTTCAATAGGGCACGTTTGATAATACTTATTGTCCTCTGATTTGATGAAGGATACGATCCAGTTAACATTAAATTGATTGATCATAACATATTTCCTATATTTCATATGACGGTTTAAGTATCGCCTTAATCCTGTGTAATTTACTAAACACTACTGTTACCGCTAATTGATTAGATGTGTGCTATCCTGATCTTAATGCTTCCGGTACATCTTTGACCTCAGAAAATATGATCATATTTCTGAATACAGGTCACTTCTCAATTGGCTGAAGATGATCGACGCGGTCGGCGTGATCGACGCCGGTTTCATATACTTACACTTCTTTGGCCTTGGGCTATAATCTGAAAGTTCACTCACCCTACTCCTATTCCTAAGCATACCTCTACCATTTACGAAAAATCCTTCACTGTCCAAGGAGCAACAATTTGAAATCACCTAGATCCTGAGATTAGGAAAATCACGTCCCTAAATATTTTCAAAAATCGAGTACAAAAGTCTTGCCTCTCCTGAAACCTTTTCCTTTGTGCCCTTGACCTTTCCTGTCTTTCCCATCCTAAATCATGTCAATAGTTTGTATTGCTTATAAAAAAATTATTTACAAAAAAAATCGCCTAGGCATAATGACACTTTGTAGAGACGGATGAGAAAATACTTTGGAATTACATGATAATGAAGAAAAAGAACAAATAGTGAATTTCGAATACTTTAAAATTCAATAGCACACGATCTAGATTTAGAAAGAGACATAGTGTTTTTTGTGATGATAAACTTCACTCTGGTAATCAAAGCTAAATCGGGATATGTTGAAATTATACTACTGTAACCAGTTTATTAATATTTGCAAGTATATATTCACTATTTCATAATAGTATCATTGCAGCCAAGAAGCATTGGACGATGAACAATGTACTCTGGAAATTAATTGAAGAACCAGCTAGTTTTTTTCTAAAGACGAATGTTATGCTACTAATGTTTTTTGTTGGCTCTTCTTCAACATTGCGCTAATTGTACAAAACTAGTAACAGTTACCTCCGAGTCTCTAATATCTATTCCATATCTTACATACAGAGACAAATGTCATCCGTCATCTCATGGGAAGCACACTACAGTAGGAACTAAATAAGAATTTCTAGAACTTCTACTGTTACTAGGGTATATAACATTTCACCAGTTTCTACTTGGTATTATCATTTCATAAGAGAAACTCAAAAATAGGATACAACGTTAAAACTAAAATTTCTATAAATAAGTGAAAACCTAAAACTTCCTATTTTCTTTTAATACTTCATATTCCTAAAATCTCTTTTATTTTATTAGGAGATTCAAAGGATCATGTCAAAATTTGACACTTGTGTCTATGCTTTTATGTATATATATAAAATCTGCAATTACCACATTTTCACTTAATATACGGAAAATGGAGAGGAAATCTTTCTACGATTTGCAAGTCACTGAAATAAATACATTAGCTCTCTCTGATAAACAATGATGATATAGCAAAAACGATAATCCTGGCACACTTCATTCATAAATACGATTCGTAATAAGTCATAAAGCATTACACAATTCATCTGTTTAGGGAAATGTTTTTTAATCCTATATACAGCTTGTATTTATTGTTTTTTGTAAATTTATATTCTTCAGAATAATATATAAATTTTGATAATTGACTATATTTTGTGAACGAGTACCATAAAGAGTAAACAGAAATGAGGTGGCTTTCGCTCGTTTCTTAGTTCAAAAATGTTTGATTGAATTTTAGTTTAAATGTTATCTTTTATTTAGATACAGACGCGAAAAAAATTAACCTTACCATAGAAATAGTTTTAAAATATAATCGATCTGAACAACTATTTTTGTATGTTAACTTCATTAAAAATACGATTAAAGAAAACGATTAAAATTTACAATGTATTTTCATTTTTATGCCAATTACCGATTTACGACATTGAATTTTGAAAAGAGTACAATATTTATAAAATTTAGATTTAATATTCAAGATACATTAATTAAAAAAGGAATATTTGCATATATACCTTTAATTTCATCCAATCCATAAAATATTTATTGATATGAATTATAAACTAGACTATTTTTGCTGTTTTTTTAATTAATGTCTCATCGTAAAGTTCACAGATGTACTCGTAATTAAATAGCATATAAAAGGTCTGTCTCTCAAATTTCAATGATATAAACTCTAACCCTAAAATTGAAACGCTTATTCTAAAACATAAAAGCGGTTTTGGCATCTCGAGATGAAATTAAGCATTCGGAAAAAAAAGTTATTCCGAACGCTCTATTTTTAAATTTGTAGAAACTTTTCAATATAAGAAACGATATACACATTACACAATATTTAGATAAAGGAAAAGAGAAAACTCATATTAATAGAAGGCGATCATTGGAACTTAATTTCCAAATAGGTATTACCAGGTAATTATCACGTCACCAGTCACCGAAGTAGCATAAGTTATAAAGACAACAAATCGCTCCATAATCTGACTTAACCTCTGCTCTGACTCTCCTTAACTTCTTTGCCACCACTTACTCCCATATTCATATCAAATAATCCTTGTAGAAAATAAGACAACAGATAAGTAAGTGCGTTTTAATAAAAACGGTTTTATACAGCTTCACTTCCAATCACAACTTTTATTCCCTTACTAACGGACCGCTTCATAGTACCCCGTAATCTGCCCCGATTTATTTCATGTTATTGATTCGAAACCAAAGATCATTAATTTCAGTTGAGTTTTTTAGAGACGTTCCATATTTAGCAACAAAAAAACAAATAATCTGTGGATACTCATAAATGTACTGACGTATATTCGGTATCGGACTACAGTATTAACTGTTTTCCGATTTAGGCAGACTTTTTTAACCAAGAGTATATATAGCAGAGATACATATTTTATGGAATGAAGATCAGAAAGTGCTCGCACATTATAAATTACTCTGGCATGTTTTATACGATCTACAACGAACTAGCCCCAAAGAAAAAAGACCTAAGCGTAAACTTGACATTAATTAAATGATGTTTTATGACATAAATGAACAGGGGTCGATAAATAAGAATAGAATGGTCCCAAAATTGGTGAAAATTTTAATAATTACTGTTAACCTTCAAGGTAATGTTTTTCAGTTTTAGTATATTTTAGGACCTTTTGATAATTGTTTTCGTCAACATTTTTCTGATTATGGGCTGCTCAAGCTGTAATCAAATTTTATTCTAATGAAAAATCATTGACGTATGATATTTCGCTGAGTATGCTCTATACTCTTGATTAAGTCTCCTTCGGAAGATCCTAGTCTCGTTCTATTTTTTTACGCACACAAAGTTGGTTTTTTTTTGGTTTCTGGCGTTAACTCGTTAAAATAGAAAAAAAACTTAATCATTTATACATACGTAACGTTCAAACACCTTTTTATTCACATATTTGTTAACTAGATTGCAATACAAACAAACATATATTAAAAACAAAATGTTTCATAATTACGCTCATAGTACAAACAAAATGTTTCATAATTACGCTCATAATACAAACATAATTACGCTGATAGTACAAACAAAATACAATGGAAATAAGCAGTGGTTATCCTCATACTCATTTTCCAATTTTCGAAAGTTTATAAGTTGAAAATTACTGCATTTATCTCCCATAGGTGTGATAGAAAAATATCTTCTTTTGTGTATATAGTATTCCGTATAAACATCACTCTAAATAGTGATCAGTCGTGAACCACGGAGCGAGATCATAATCCCATTCCTAAAGCATTCAATGGAGTAATCAAAGTAATGGGGTATCGCATCTCGCAATACTGTGTTGAATAGTGCGAGTGCAAGAAAGACAGGTGAATGCTGGGCAGGTCTTTTAATATTTTATCCAGCATTAGGTTAAAAGTAACTTCATTCAGAGACCTGATTAGTACATTAGTTTCAAGAATACTACAGACCACAAAGTTGACCAATGTCGCGATATATTCGATGTAATGAAAATCGTAGGAATGTTCTACAAATTTATTTGCCTTATAGGCAGTTTGACTGTGAGTGTGACATGTGAAACTTTAATCCATAATCAAATCAAGATTCCGCACGAATGAAAACCTTTCTAGAATAGTTCCATCTGGTTTATAACTGCGCACATGTGGAACGCGTAAACGCAAGTACGTCATCATTGCATATTTGCTTGCATTATAATGTAGCTTGTTTCTCAGACTCCAATGGAATTTGTACGTAAACAAAAAATAAAGCATATACATAACATTAATATTGAACATAACTTAATTTTTTATCATATTAATATATGTATATATTGAACTATTTAAGGCAATCATTTATGTTGTTTGACGTCGAAAGACTTCCTTTACAAATACACGAATAAAACTATCAAACTCCCTATAAAATGGAATATTATATTTATATTACATAAGAAATTTCTAAGGATAAAGTTATATCATAATAAAATACAATCAGATGTATGAATGTTTACAATATTTGAAAAACTATTGACTGGGCAGCTACCAAACTTGGATAAAAATTAAACAATCTCAACATAAGGGAGAGAAGAATTTAGATCTTATATATTGAAATAAATTTATGTAATAAATGTATTATTTCATTTTTATAATTGTATAATATTAATAGTCTATTAATCTATCTATGTAGCATGTAAGTATAAGGAAACACAAGTACCACGGTTATTGAGGAGTCCTCAACCGATCGCTTGTTCGGTAGGATGTGATCGTCAAATCAAAAGTGACTTGAAAGGTTATACGTACGCACGCATACAAACACATACACACACATTTTATATATATAAAATATTAGTATATAGGCTCAGATCATAGAGCTATATTAATTTCTGTGAGGTGTGCCCTTGATGGCTATAGCACAAGCACAGCGTGACAACGACAGCAGCACTGGGAAAGTGGAGAAGTTTTTTTTTTCAAAGATACGTTGAAATTCAATGGACCATCGTGGAAGTATATATATATATATATATATATATATATATATATATATATATATATATATCATCACATATATTAATACGCTAAGGTTAAGATGTTACTCTCCCTTTTTAGAAAAAACCTCACAACTAATCCACATAAATCATATATCATTTTATAGATAATTGCTTGCTCTACCGGCATCCACAACTAAAAAATTTATTATTGCTATTGTTTTTGCAAATTAATTAATTATTAAAATTATATACACAAAACAGTAATGCTGCCATCTAATGGCTCAACGTCAATATAATTGACGGTCGGTAAAATTTTTGTTTAATTTCAAATCCACTCACGTATAAATAAAGTGGCGCTTTAGCTCAATGCTTTTGATACTTGCGCCTCTATATGTCAATTTTAGTAAAATATTTGTTTGATCTGTCATCTGAGCTTCATAATGGAATAAAAACGTAATAAGCAGTGTGCAAAATTAAAAATGAATTGAATACCTGCAATCAATTTTGATTTATTAAATTGAGTTGAATAATTTATAATGCGAATTCTTCGCACGGGTCACGCTAGTATATATATATATATATATATATATATATATATATATATATATATATATATATATACATATATCAATAAAATATAGCACAAAAAAGACTTAAAAGTAGGTCGAAATCCATGTTAATTTCAAAAATTGATCTCTCACTCTTATCACTCCATATTCTGAACTAACAATTTCGGTCACTTTTCGTGCGGGAAAAGTGCTGCGTATATGTACGTAAACATATTTATAGATCTTCCAATATTATCCTTCTGGAGTGGTGTAGTATTGTTGACTTATTGAAACTGAGAAAATATAAAACTATCTAGAAATATTTCTAACAATTTCTTTTATAGATAGACACAAAACAATAAAAACAAAATGGAAAACATCGCTTAAGCCATATTTGCCAACGGGATATTAACATCCAAAAACAAGAAGAAGTTGAACAAATATGGGAGACTTTCACGCGTTTAGGGTCCGTAATACTCATGAAAATATATCAACATTAAACGGAAAAAAATTGGAGTGAAATATAAAATAATTATTTGCCTCTACTTTACTAAGACTAATTCGGAAAGGTCGAGACCGTGGAAACAATATAAAGACGTTCGTTTTCTATCTTGAATTCTAAATGACTTAAAAGGAAATATCGAATGAAAGAAAAAACAAAATGAGATTGTAAATATGAGTAACATTTTCATATTTTGTTTTTTCTTTTTAAACTGATTTCGATGTTTTTAATGCACTTTCGATGTGTATATGATTATTTATAAAATGTATCTATGTATACAAGTACATGTTTAACGTATTTTGATATATTTTGGTATGTTCGTTGGTATATTTATTACAAAATTGTTTAACGTATTTTTAAAAACATAATCCTTTATATATATTTTTTATATCATAATTTTTATTCACTCTATATATCTCAGCTTTCAATGGTGTTTAAATAAAATGAACACTACATGAAATCTATTGAACGCCATAATTATATATATGCATTTGTGCGTGTGTTCGCGCGAGAGGGCGCCCGTGCGCGCATATTTGCGTAAGTGTGTTTACTAATTTATCTGAGTATTATACATAATTTATACTTGAACGATTGGGGAAGTATTCAAATTTCATGCGATCCCATTCTTGACATCTCATTCTCAATGTGTCATATGTCCAATTTGCACAAAAATACTGTCTACGCTGAGTGAAGTGACTATTGCTTGCCTGACTTCCATTTCATTCTAGCTTTCATTCTTACGTCTTGAGAAAAACTTTCAGTAAAATTGGACAAGCGATTTTAAGATTGTTTTAGTCAAAGCGTATAGTTTGCTGAGGTATGTACAATGAATTAGTTACTTTATTTCCTTAGTTTACCCGCCAATTTCTGGTTTATTATCGAATTTAAATTTTAATATTGCGTGCGATAAACTCAATATATTACATAGTTGATCAAAAGAGAGGCAAAACAAATGGATGACGACTAAATTTTTTCTTCTTGATGTAATTTCAGTTTCTATAGTGCCTTTATTTGTTTGTAGAAAGGTAATCATTTTTACAGCTTTGGATACATATTGTCGACATCGATAACTTCTGTTAACCGAAAAAGAAGGTCAGTATATTTATCTATTTTTACCTTGTATTTTTTTTAAATCTAATCTTAGAAATGACAACAGAAATGTTTTAATGTTCCTAATAATATGGCTAGATAGAAAACGGAGTAACTCTCGATTCGAGTGATATATTTCGAAAGTAATTATTTATTGAAATTATCATTTTCAATAACAAACTGGTAGCCAGTGTACTTCAAAGGAAGAGCATCACATACTAACTGACAATATTATATATTTCAGTTGACAAATACACGCGTTTTAATAAATAAATATTATAGAGATTTCTGTCTGTTCCTAATTAGTAGACCACAACAAATATACTAACCCTTATTAATTCTACACGTCGATATGTGTGTATATATATATATATATATAAACAACTACAATTCCCGAATTTCCGTAAATTAAAAGCTGTCACCTTCGACCCTAGATCACATTATTTCAGATAAACTAATAGGGATGAACCACTGCATTTCCTATTATTTTTCCGCCGAATACATTTAGTGTGGATTTATCTACCCCACGTATTCTGACGTAAACCATTCCATGGTTTACGTTAATAGTGTTCAACTTCTTTTTCTTGCAAAATATAGATTATTTACCATTTTGCCCTGAAAGCGCCAAGAAATAGTACATTCTGTTTACTAACGATGTAAATACCTTTTTCAGAGTGGGTAATATTTGCAACATAAAATTATTTCAGAATAACATTTGCGTTTGTCTTTTTTTTGCTACCTTCACTAATATTTGAAATGCGTTTTAATATTAAAAAATGATTATTAGTTATCTTAAATATATTTTACGCTCGACTTACATTCCACAATCATACGCCGTATTTCGATAAGGTCGTTCGAGATTCTTTGATTACTTATTGTGCTTTCTAGATCTTTAAGTGGTAAGGACTTTATACGAATTATATTCAATTCTCATTTTAGGAGTGAAGTTAAAATGAACATTGTTATTTGATTTTGTTTTGAGAATACATATCGTCTTTTCACTCAAGATATACAATTTCCCTACTTATCAATTTTCTAATTATTTTATCTTAGACATAATTGGCTTAATAAATAAATACACACTTTTTATTTATTTAGTAATACATGCTCTTGAATTAGTACGATATATAAGTAATTATGTAATAGTTCCTATTGTTACTTAATAATTATATTATCAAATATTCGATATTAGTTTAGTATTATTTTAAATACCTGGATTTTATATTCCTCGCAGGAGACATTTTCCACCCAATCATTCATTTTGCTTAACTCCTACCTCTATATGCTTGATGTTATTTTCTTTGCGTATTATGATATATTCTTTTACTCGATCGATCTTCCCAATGAAATTATTTTGGAGCTTTTGAATAGTGCACGAAATACAGCAGTATTTTAATTCATATTATTTTATTCTTTTGTTAACTGTTTGATAATATTGTTCTATTTCTGTCATGATATATGTTATATCCACTGCTGGGGTGGATTTTAATGAAATTTCGCAGTTTTATGCCTTGTTTAACGCCTACAAAAGAAATCGTTAAGATTATTATTGAATTGTACTACATTACTAATTAATTAATATATTATTAATTGAGTCATTCTGTTATGAGCAATCATAGCTAATGTAATTACAGATAATTCTCCACAGGACGGCAGTATTTGTTTAATTGAATTAATAACACATTTTCATTTCACATAAATAATTACAATATCATCACTATTTATCAGACTCTAAGGCATCCTCTTGTGCATCCTAAAGTGGGAAAGATTGGAAATCTGAAAATGTGTAAGACAGCACAACTTGCAAATAACTAGTTGAAATAATGTTATAGGATATGAATAGGCCGAATCCGAAGGCTTATCAGTGTATTAAATGTCATCAGTTTATTTAAAGTAAATATTTCATAATATATCTATACTCGCTCTGTGTCTATGTATCTACCGTTAGCTGCTCTTTATAAAAGAAGTGTAGTCAAAGCATATTTTTTGCATTCATTTTGTTACGAGCATTTTATCGTGTTCTAAAAATTTATAAATGATTTCACAAGTGTAGGCTATATTTTTTATAAACATCGTTTGAAACTATCAAGACAGATATTTTGAATCGCCCACAAGATTAAGGTAACGAGTGTTATTTTTATGAGCCATCTGTTAATATAACAAAAACGGATGACGTTGTACCTATTTTCCATCTATTATATAAAATTCGTTTTTGTAGGTGTATAAGACTAAATGGCTGGAAGCTGTTTATATCACAGATTAATGATACTAAATTCATAACATAACAGATTAATGATACTAAAATCAAATTGTAAATCAGTGGTTTATATCAATAGTTATGTAAATTATCAGTTCTAGCTAATTCTTCTCCAGGATCTGTTTTATAACTCAAATGTAACTGGTAGCTTTAAAATATCATCGGTTACTATTTTTATCATCGTGGATCTCTGAGTTTAATCAATAAAATGCCTTACATTAAGTTTTCCGACAATCGATCAATATGTATATTTTGAACTTTTATTTCACTTTTCTATAGAATTTTATAAAACTGTTATGGTTACTAATATTATTAATATAATAATTAAATATTATTTAAATACTGCTAGACTTGGGAATTATTTATATTGCTCGTTCCTCGTTAATGTCATTATAAAATCATTACAATACATTTCCATAAACTATATTCAAATTCATGAGTTCACCAAAATCTAATTAAATTAAGAAATGAAAGTTTAGTCAACAAATTATGAATTGTCCAACAGTGGAATCAACAAAGCTGATACAAGAAGAAACATTTCGTAAAGTTTTTATTACCCATATGGTTTATATTGTTAAGAAAAAAATTATTATAGGCATTCTCTCCGGTGGAACATTATTTTACATTTAGTATTCCAAAAATCTATTTTTGAATTAGCACTTTAATTTACGAAAAAAAAATTAAAATAAAACACAGCGCCATCTTCTGGTAGGAACTCCATCTAAATATATGCAATCTACTTAACGATACGAATTTAACCTAATTTTTTTTTTATTTATTTGATATTTAAGGATCATGGTTAATAAAGAAATCGTGATAGTGAAATCACCCATAAATTAAAAGGTCGAGATCCCTGCAGTACGTGCACTTCGGCGAAATTAACCTAACAATCAAAAATTGCAATCACTTGACGCGGTTGATACCGATATTTCAGTTAGGTATTAAATGTTATGTGTAATGCACTAATTAGTTGTAGATGTATAAACTTGTTATTCTATCGCGTAATAATCAATTAAAATGTAAGTTCATTAATATTCTTGAAACTTGTTTGCTTCTTACGTAGTACATTTCATAGATGGTTATTGAAACGCACAGAATAAAACTGTTAATAATTTCGAATATTATCGCATAAGTATAAAATATGTAAAATTATGTAAAATTAGTGGATTAAAAGCCAAAGCCAAATTCAAAAGCAACAGTTTTCTGGTTGGTTTGAAAATGTTTCATTTTTAAGTTTTTTTTCTCACACTCTGAAAAATATACAAGGTACTAGAAAATATGTTAACATAGGTAGTGTAAAATATATATTTTATATAAAAGTTGTAAATAGTTTAAACAAAATTCACATTTAAATATTTAAACTTTTGTCTATACCTAAATGTATATGAAAACATCGCAGAGTGAGTTTTACTCGCACTTAACATGTTTAAAACTATAAAATCAGAAAAGTTATAACCATAGTTGAATTTTGCTTGAAAAAAGCTGAGAAATCATAATAATTTCATAAAATGGAAAATTTTGTTTGTTTGGTGGTTTTTTTTTATGATTTAGCACAAAAACAATTGGCCCTATTATACAGTTAGACACAGCAAAGAAAACGAAATAAATTTTAACTAAACTTTGCACACGTGGATTTTTTATTTCTTGTCAAATTTCTTAATCTACTACTGTTCACCGCCGTTGTAAAACTAAAGATTCTTCAAATCCGAGTTACAGGCATCACAAAACTTACCACCGAGCTTAATATCACCGAGGTTAGGGTTCAACAGAAGAAAATTGTTGAATATGTTAACTTTCAAGTGACAGAATGTGTATTAATAATACATGTTAGTAAGAAACTAAATAGAAACCTATTAGAAAAATTCTAAAAATATTTCAATGCTATGAAAAGCTGTTTCAGCTTATCAAACAAAAAAAAACTTATCAACCAATATATTAATCTCGAATAAATATGTTTCAGTTTTTGTCTATTTACAGAATGATTATGTTACTATGTTGCGCATTAATTCCTACAGATACATGCTACACGAAATTTTTAAAAAAATTCTTAAGGTATTTAATATCAAATCTCTTAAAGTTCACGTTTAAGGGACCGAAGTTTGAAGTTAGGATGTGGGAAGTTAGAGAAATTCTTTCTCAACCTATGTAAAATTTTAGACTTCTGAGGAGAGAAGGAGGAGGAACGTACTTTTTTGGGGGAATTTTAACAATATTAATTCTGAAAAATAGTGTTACAATATTTATAACTTCCTCTTTCAAATTACATTTTCCACGATATTTTGCAGGTCGCCTCTAAAATTTCCACATGATTGTTTTTTTGTTAATTAAGGTATATAAGGTTTATATGCTATGTCGTCGTGCCAAAATTTAAGATTCTACATAAAACGATTTTTAAGAAAAATGATTGTGAACTTTTTCAGCAATATCTGTCGAACTTACAAATAAATTGAAATAAATAATTTTAGAATCCATATAAGTAGCTCTTTCAATTAAGCACACACGATAACCATAATGATAGCTGAGAATGCATGGGCAATAAGCAATAACTATTTAAGTAAATAAACTTCCTTCAATCACATCTTTAATGTGCCCGAAATATTTTTCTGTTTCATTTTTAAACCATTAAACTAATCTTATTATTACAGATCATCTGTTATGACACTTCTTCTATTGATGAAGTTGATCACAGATTAAAATGAACTAAACCCTTCTAGCTATATAAAAATAACATTAAAAGTAACTATATACAACAATAAAATCTACATAGATGTTCCAGCATGCATATATGGCTAATTATTATATATCGTTTTATATAAACCTTTTTTATTATAATATTGGAGTACAGTTCTCTTATCGACTTAAATACAGAAAAAATAACTTAATTTTTTAGGTATTTTTATAAAATTATTAATAAAATATAAGTAATTCACAAACTCTGTATATTTAATATAAACATGCCCTTTTACATTACTAAGGTAAGTACGATAAGGCTGGAACAGCATTAGAGCAAATATTAAAGGAAGAAAACAATCGGAAATTACCAAATTTTCCAAAAATGTAAACCAGGCTTTTGATACTTATTCGATTATTGCGTTTTACTTACCGTTCCAAAATCAAAGTTCACAGTCGGCACTGCTTATTCTTTTTATAAATGATATTCGAGTAGATAAGAAAAAATAATATTACAACCTTCTACAATCTTTGATAAGTAACTAATATTACTAACCATAGATAAAGCAACTAACCTTACTTAGCTTCTATTTTGATAAAAAAGTAAACAGGACATAGATAACGCTCAGTCTCTTAAACATGAATCACCGTGTTCATAAACGTCGCCCCACCAAGACAACAATGAAATGAAAGAGACTTAAAGTCGTCATAAACTCCACAACGGTCATAAAGCAGGGGAGATATTCTTTAGAGGCGTCGAATATCGGAAGATGTTATGAAATTGAGTGCGCCTGACGTCCTGACGACAGCGCAGTTTGCCCTGGCATCATTTTCACTCGGTAAACCTATATTTTATTTTCCGCGAGCTTTTAAAGCTCTCCCTTATTCAAATTTACGACGCTGTCAACAATATTACTTTCATTCGTACTGTTTACAATACGACTTATTACGATCCGCATAATCAACATTATCTCAGGTGCTATTAACTCGATATACCTTAATAATTATTTAAGATTTTGTTCCATAATTTTCGGAGTTCCATGGCTTGAAACTAAAAATGATATGTCTTATATTTATACAACCATACACTTAATTATACAACCACCCGGTTATCTCTAAAGATACCACAACTCAAAACCTTCTCGGAGAGTATAGACAACTCTTTAATTCTTATTAATGAATCGATGAAATAGACAAGGAAAAAAGGTTGGATTAAAATTTAGACGTTAAATGTAAGCTGTAATTTTTATATTGATGACTTTCATATCAACATAAAATCTATAGTAACGTCAATATCAACAGATGATTATCGTCAATGTCAAAATTAACAGCTTACGTTTAACGACAACATCGTCAAAATAATAGTTGACATGTAACGACTACAACGTCGAAAACAACATATTACATTTATCGACAGCAACGTTAAAATCACCATCTTATATTTCCATGGCTCGAAACAACACATCAAAATGAAAAATGCCTTAAATAACCAGTTTCAACAAATTGGAACAATACAGAGATTTTACATTTGCATTTGGATTCTACCAAGAATAACGCGTACAATATTTTTTTTATTTTACTATTATGCACCATTAACGAAACAAAGTTAATAATTTACTAAATAGCTGACATGTAACGACTACAACATCGAAAACAACAGCTTACAATTAACGACAATAACGTTAAAAAGACCATTTTCTATTTCCATGGCTCGAAACAAGACGACATCAAAATGAAAAATGCCTTAAGTAACCAGTTTCAACAAATTGGAACAATACAGAGATTTTACATTTCTATGTGGATTCCACCAAGAATAACACGTACAGTACTTTGTAATATTATATACTACTAACGAAACTAGTTAATAATTTACCCCCATTCCATATCATCACTTCTGTGACATACTTTTCTGATGCGGTCTAAGCCTGTTACACGTAAAGAAGTTTCGCTTCAAAAAATATAGCTTTAACCGAATGCGAACATACAGTCATAAAATTTACTTCAGATTTAATACATAATTTTACAAAAATGTAGAATAACAATTTTATATTCTTTGAAGTTACTTTAGGGCATTTGACACCATTGATCAACGACCCAAGTCCTATTGACACAGCAAATGTAATATAAAGTAATCAATATCATCTTTGACGAGCGATGCATAATAAACTAGAGTTTAATTTTGTACTCAGGTGGAACCGACTTGAAGTTCTTCAACACATTTATACCTTTACAACTAGACTTCAGTGTAGGCGCCCGTCTAAAAGTCCAAATTTTAATAAAACACGAACTTTTCTTCAAAGCTTTATTAAACTTCGAAATATCCGAGTTTCACGAGGAATCTTGACGCTAAATGTCATGAACTGAAATGTGTTGTTAAATATTAAACGCTAAAACCTTTATTTAATTAAAATTAAACTTATCCAATTGTCGAAAATGTCGAGCTGATTAGAGATTAAAATATGTTATTAGTGAAATTGATATAGTTTTATTTGAAAAGAAACGGCGGCTCTGTACGAACACCGTTAAAAATCGTTAAAATTCAAGTTGTTTTCCATACTTTTGATTATGCTTTTTTCAAAACGGAATATAATTAAAAGATTAGGTCGATTCGCAATGTGATTGATACGATTTTTCCAATAATTTTCATTATACATTATTCCGAACAGGAAAACAACAAAATAATTTATTTTTTAATTTTAAAATATTTCATTTTTGTAATATTTAATAACACGGGATATGGATATATAAAGGAATATGGTTTTAGATGAACAAAATTGGCTTAAAAATTTTTCCAGATTTATTCTTGTAAACTTATTAAGCCAATTTTGTCAATCTACGACCATTTTTTGACTTTTTTTTTAAATAATTCAGAATATAGCTTACAACTAAAGTACACAGGTAATAAAATATTCTAATTTTTGCTTAGCATTTTTTTTCTACCACTTATTAAAATTAAAAGACAAGTTACAACATCTTCATAAAACATAAATTAATTTTAATAAATATTTATTTTTCCTCATGTAGCGTAGTTACGTCGTTTAAATTAGATAAAAGTACATATTATTTAGTTTATCTATTTTGATTTATAGATTAACGATTTTCGATTATCGATTATCGGTTTATCGATTTTCTACTCGAAGATGGCGCTGTGTTTTGTACATAAAATTTAATTTAAATTTCATTAAAAGAAGTAATTATAAACGTTGCTCCCTTCAACTATAAAATAAAACATATTCAAACTTAATCACAACAGGCACCCATTATGAGAACGTGTTTTAAATACGTGTATTTTCCTTTTATTGTTTTTTCATGGAAACTATTAAATTCTCCTGAAAACAATAAAAGTAATTTAAGGTTAAATAAATTTGTACAAATTCTTCAAAAAATAAAATTTGCTTTTAAAGGTACATAACATTAAAGTTGTAACAAAGTTTTATATATAATTAATGCAGCCTGGCATGTAATTAGTGCAATCACCTGGGCACAAATTCATATCTAGGTTATGAATAATTTACAATAAATATAATTACATTAAGCTGACCATTATGAAAGAAAAATTTTACCAATTATTAAAGTAATATAAATTATCTTAGACATCATTTATAAAAAAAACTGGCGTTTCACAGGTGATCTCCTGCTACCACTGCATATGCGTGCTTTCTATTCTCGGTTATTAAAACGTCTCTGTTTCCAGCACTGTAATTATAACTTCTTCGACTGATATTATGACTCGACTTTACATTTAACTGTAACAATACTTTAGGAAATATTTTTAAAATATTTAATTATAAAATGCACTTCGCAAATTCCGCAATTGTGATCATTTTATTGGATTGTCCAGTCCTCTCGGCGACACAATTATATTTGTTCGCTTAATCTTCAAAAACAAAACAAAAATTGGGTTAAAATTTGCAGTTATAAAGTTGTTAACTTCCACGTTTGTGGAATTTGAAATTACAATATTATATATAAGCTAAAGAAGATATTACGACATTATAGTTTCCATTAGACCTACTCAATACAATATAATTTCGATTTTAGTATTAGTAATCAAGGTGAAGTAAATGAAATTTTTATGTGCAAAATCTATGTAAACTACTGCATCTTAAATTCATGAACAAATAAATAGTTCGAAAATTTCGCATTTCAGTAATACAAAAAGATGACTCCCGGTGTTTATCTTACTAAAAACTAATATAAAAATTCCTTTAAAATAGTTGTACTAAAATACAAGAGAGAAGATATATACATATATATATATATATATATATATATATATATATATATATATATATATATATATATATATATATGTATATATATATATACACATTTATATATATTATATATATATATATATATATATATATATATATATATATATATATGTATATAAAACGGGCACTTATAGGAATAAACAATATCAGAGTTATTTTATTATTATTTGATGCATTTTATATGGCGATATGATGAAATATTATTATTTATTATTGAGATATCGTTTTTACCTAAAGTCATTAAAAATGCGAATAAATAAAAAAACGGTGTAAAGTCCACAGACGAGCGTTTTCATACTGGTACATTAAAAATGGCTGAAATGGCCTCCTCTAGCTAAAAATCAATGCGCTTAATCTGCTAGCCGTAAAACCAGCGTTGAAGATTATCCCATATGTTCTATAGGATTGAGGTCGGGACTTCTAGCTGGCCAGTCTAACCGAAGAATTCCGGCCTCCTGCATATACGCATCAACGTCTCTAGAGCGGTAGGCGCGAGCGTTGTCGTCCAAAGAAATGGACTCGTCTCCAACTGCTGTTCATGCGGGTTGGGCATGAGAAATAAGAACCTCTGTTATGTACTTTTGCGCATTAAGTGTGCTATTTTCTATAAAAACTAACTCGGTACGGTCATCTGAGTTAATACCAGCCCAAACCATTACGGAGCCTCCACCGTAAGGGGTGATTTCCTCAAAGCACACTTCAGCGAAGCGTTCTCCAGGTCTTCGTAAGACTCGCCGACATCGATCCTCACCACTAATCGATATACGAGCTTCATCGGAGAATAAAAAACTTTTCAAGTCTTGTTGAGTCCATGACGAAAAATTTTGAGCGAATCTCAATCTGGCAACTCGATGCTCACGGAGCAATGTAGGGCCCCGAGCTGGGCGATAGCTACATATATTGACGGTCTGAAGTCTCCTTCTGACTGTCCATAGGCTTACTCGTGTACCTCTGACGTCCTCCAGGTTCTGTCTGAGATCCACGTACATAACTTGACGATTTCATAGCGCTTGAATGACAATAAAGCGGTCGCCCCGTGGTTCAGTGCACCGTTTTCTTCCAGAACTGGGCCTTCAACTGACGGAGTCCGTTTCTTGGTATCGTTACCAGGTCCTTTGAATGGTGGAATGGCTCACATTATACTGCTGAGACACATAATATTGGCTACAGCCTTCTTCAAGCAGCGCAATAATTTTACTAGCTCTTATCGTTTTTTCAACCATACTGAGAACAGCAAACAGAAGAACTAATGCAGCAAATAGCAAAAATTTAATTAAAATTTATTCGTTAAAATAAAAAACGTAACAAATGAAAAAGAACTTAATAAAAGTTGGATTTCATTTACCGCCAAAAAATACGTTTTTGTCAGTGAAAGAGAATTTTCATTCAAAAAGAATAAATTTCAAATTTAGAACGTTCGTTTTTATGTGCCAGAATACACTATACCTGCCAGTAACAATTACAGTTAATACAACCTCTTCATAAAAAATATTTTGTTAATAATATAACAAAATCAAAACCGCCCGTTTATTATGCAAAAGAGTGTATATATATATATATATATATATTATATATATATATATATATATATATATATATATATATATATGAAATGAAGAAACAAGATTTTCTAGAGTTTACTTTAACTGCCAAGTTTATGGGGATGGGGAAAAATCTATAGTATGGCGCCGAGCACTGCATTGTTCAACGAGGACATTAATCGACACTACAATAAACTGAATGAATTGTCATCTGTCGTTTATTAACTGTGCGGGCTGGACGAAACCAAAATCAGCTGATCATTTCAAATTCTCGACCTCAACTCTCCAGTCTTTCTATACAATAACTACACTTTAATCTATATTTACATTCATGTGGGGTAGTAGATCTGGCTTCTAATTTGTTTCGCAATAAAGGTATGTTCAATCAATTAATTAAGGAAACATCGAAAGTCCCTGAATTACGCAAAACAAATCCAAGCCCTCTGAATGACTTTTTCGAGACATCCCCCAAATAACCACGAAAAGTTCGACCGGAATCGAATGTAACTGCTATATCAACCGCTTCATTATATCACATAGGACCGTCACACCGATGATGAATCAACATCACGCTATAGCAACTGACAATTTGCTACACCTCTAATAACTGAAATGTTATTCATATCCACAAATAGACTACAGCAGACTGCAAAAAGAAGGCAGTGTACAGCTTTAATCACATTACTAGTATTATTTACAAGCTTGAAGAATAGTAAAGGCTTAAGATTCAAAACCTGGCTAACTCCTGATCAGGTGAAATAGATACAAAATTACTCACTCGTACGTATTGCTTTCTGTCCGCAAGATACGAAGAGAATAAATGTAAAAGGTAAAGAGAGAATCCAGCTTCACCAAAGTAGTTTAATAAGTAAATGCTGTAATATGGACATCAGAATATAGCTCAGGATTTGCTTAATTATTTTACGTAAAATAGAAGTAAATAACTTTTAGTAATAATTATTAGCACGTCTATATTTTTAAATACATCACTATGTTGTGACATTTAACTAACCTTAACAATTAATTATGTTCTTTCTTGCTATTCTATTTAGATGATGTCTAATGGACAAACTGTGATTTATAAATTAGATAAACTAAATTGAGTGTAATTATTTCGACACAATTATACAAAGTGTTATTTATACAAAATTAAATCTTAGCTAACTGATAATTAGATTCATTTTTTTTAAATGTTATTACATAAACAAATTTTGTCCTTTATTAAATTTCTTTAGATTTTCCTTATTTTTCCAACTCCAAGCTTACAAGTTTTCATTTTAAACCTGTTTTAGTAATCAACAAAATATTTTCCTTTCGTATTCTCTTTTAGCTTTTCTTTCTTTTTAATGTTATTTACTTCTGTAATCCTGTTATCTGATATATATAATATATATATATATATATATATATATATATATATATATATATATATATATATGTATACAAATCCTAATTTCGCTATTTAGCAACATCTGAATATAAATAAACGTACATTTAATCGTAACTTTCTAAAGCACTAACATCCTCTAGATCCAGTGTCCCATGTTTACTAGAAAACTGTTATCGATAAAGCTGTAGTTTGTACTCTCACAAATCGACCACTGTACCCTGCAGATACTTTCCTGCACGACATGTACAAATAAAACGCCGCATGCCTCGTTAGCCCTCCACCCCGTTGCACACAGTAGCCGCGTGACCGCGCCTCATCCGCTTCCTCATTCACGCTTCCGCTGTGGGTCTTTAGTGTTGCCGTGTTAACGCAAACTATCGTTTCTCTTTATGCGGTTGCATTGCGCATTGACAAGTAGATATGAGATTTAAGTTCATTTTGTCCGGATATGTTCGCGAAATGGCTTTTTATAAACAGCAGTGCCCAAACATCTATAATATACTATCTCTCCTAAATTCTTTCTGGACAATATGCAAACATAAACCTTCGTTCATATGTATCTATGCGCATGGAGTGACCTAACCCTGCTCAATATGTCTACATATATTGATATTTTTGATGTCCCGTTACCAAAATCGGAAAACACTCATGGAACCATCATGGTGTTTGTAGGAGTTTTTCGTGAAGACCGTTTGATATCGAAAGTTTATATTTAACATAGTTGTACAAAGTAATGATCCTATGATAAATTTTACGTACTAAAATTTAAATTTCTATTTCTGGAGACAATTTTAAGGGTACGAAGCGAAGGTGCTTTTTTGCGTGTGAAATGAAAGCTTATTAAAATTTAAAAATATGTAGTTTCCCTCACGATTTTAAAACTACCGTTTACGAAAATATTTATTTATAAAATGGAAATATTGGTGAGTACGTCTATTTTAAACAAAATGGTCAGCATCGTGTTACCCAATATTGTTTTTTTGTTACCAACCATTTATTTATATCTAAATTTCAACCGAATTATGAAGGACCGCAAAAAACTATTGAAATTCTTTCTTCATATTCAAACAGTTAAAAAATATTTAACTTATTTTTGAAGTGAAACTTCTTACGGCGCCTATTAGCCTAAAAAAATGTACGAAAGTAAACTGACAAAGTGACATAGCCAAGTGTCCCAACATACCGTCAGTCGTTCGGCATCTCCGTGCGTCTTCGTTTGTCTCCACCTCTTTCTTGTTATATACGCGTTCTCAAAGATTCCCAACACTACGCAAGTACTACTCATAGAGTTCCATTGTTTCGTATTTTTTGAAGAGTTTTTCGTAATTCAACTTTGTATTTTATTTATCATCACCCTATAATTTTATTTGTGGTAATTTATTTCTATGCTTGAAAGTATACGAAGCGCACTAAACTTTCAATTGTATCATGCATCCACGGTCACGCTTTTTTTTATACTTTCATTATTTATAAACTTGCTGTATCTTTAATATAACATGACATGATAGAATACTTCAGACCCAAAGACTACGCGCATAACGCAAGCGATTAATTTAAATCCTGCCCCAATCGTATCTCAACCATATAAAACTAATTGGCCCAGAAAGATTAAAAAATCGGCTAAGTGTGCGTGCGTACAGAAATCTATAGTTGTCTATATCTCTTAGAACAGTTGATCCATGAGAACCAGCATAATTTTATTAGTAAGTTCTAATGAAATGTAATAATTTCTCAGATAGTACAGGTATGATGCAACAACTGATAAATTAGAGAGATACAAATTGTACATCATTTTAAAGCTTAAGGTTTGGAAAATATAATTAGAAAATATAAAACGTCAAGTTAATTTCGAAAAACTTGTCCAACGATATTTCAAAAATGTAAAACACAAAAGAAATGTTTTTCCATCCAACCGTAAATTTGGAAGATATTACATTACATTAAAATTGTGATTTTTAATATTATGCATATACATAATGAGCGGAGTCCTTACCTAAAATGTATATTTATAAAATTAAATACGCATAAGTCTAAAAGTGTAGAAACTGTGAGGTTGTGACAGTCATATGGACGAATGGAAGGATGGATTTTGTAAAAGTTAAAAGGGAGGACCCCTTTTAACTTGTTTAACAAAGAACTTTAAAAAAAACATTTATTTTAAGACAATTAGTTATGAAAGAAAGTTTCAAAGAATGATTATGAATGTATTATATGAAATTATAAAAGAAAAAAAATTGTAGTTAGAGACATAAATGTGACAGTTTGAAAGTGTTTTAATATTTATTTAGAAGTTTTTGCAACACAAACCCGTAAACAAATGGTGCAGGATACAGTTACAGGAATAAGGTTTAACTGCCTCGCGACTCAAATGTGTTACAGTTATACAATATATTACAGGATTATAAAGTCTTATTGCGAATATTAAAATGAAAACATATCCGGGCAGGCGAATACTGAAATGGTGCGTGTGGCGTGAGTGGGGCTTATCTATTTGCTACCATTTTATCAATACTTCTGGCTCGATAAACATATTAGCCTGCGCTGCGCTGCAAATAATATAATCGACAAATAAGCTGTGGAACAACCGCCCACTTTTGATAGGATTTAATTGTATCAGTTTAAGTTTACCAAATACTTTTATCTGTACTGGGGTTAATATTATAACACATCAATTAAATTAACACTGCATAACTGGAACACTAATAAATTTATTAACGAACCTTTAAAGTAATGAGGTCTGATTATCTGTAACTATTGCTACTTACATTGTCTAAATGAGAAGATAATCTATAGATATATTAATATTGACGGCGCACTCTTGTCAGATTTCAAACGCACCAGGCAACATCGTCTCCTATGTAATGATACTCCCACACTGTCGCTATCCGTCCCGCCTCTCTTCATTCAACTCATCCTCTGACACATACACTTATGGTATGAGCTGTAACAGCGGGGAAAATGTATCGCTGCTCGCATTCAGGTCAAGGTTTACGATAAAGTCGTTGGGAGTATAAGTGCAGTGTACACTGAAGACTGAGTTATCTTTTGAAGATCACTTTCCGAAAGTTTGCTCAAAAACTCTCACTAGGATCAATTTCTAGGTTATTTTTTACGAAACTTTGTGTAGACTTAGTTCATGATTTTAATCAACATATCGACTGTTTTATAGCCGGAGAAAAAGCATACTCTTTGAAGGATAAAACTCGGAGTTTTTACTCAAAACTACAACGAATCTATTTATGATGTAACATGTATATGAAATTTATTACTCACGTATCCCGAGAACATAAAACCTGTATATAAATCCTAGTCTTAATCTATATCTAAGTTGCGAGCAAAACCAAATATATAAATAAAATTTCTACTTGGAGAATAATTCGCAAGTCATCGAATGGTAATGAGTAAGTGAAAGGTATTTTATTTTGAAAAGTAATAAAAAAAGTCGCATCGAAAAAATATTATTATTACATTTAACACGTTTTACTGTAAAACGTTAATAAAGCAGATATTGGCTTTCTCAGATATATTTTTTTTTAAATTCTCAGTTTACAAAACTTCTTTGGAAACAATATTAGAAGTTACTGTGTGATCATTGTTTATGTTTTGACTACATATATCTTTAATATAAACATTAATATCATTATATCTACGAACTCGTGGAAGAACCACGTATAACTTTCCATGAGGAGGAAGAGCTTCTGATAAAGACAACACTGCTCTTGACGTCTGATCTCGGCATGTTAATTAAACAGATTGTCAATAGATGGGTCTGTTTACAATATACACACTTTTGATAAATGCTAATTGTGAAAAAAAAAATAAAAAAATTATCAAAAAATTAATTTTGGTCATTAAAGGTGAAGATAATCTTCAAAATTATAGCTCAATCATTGATTTTGATGGAGTATTAAGGACATACCGACAAAAAAAAGCTTTGAGGAGTGATATATAGAGATAAAAAAATTTCTTTTCAATAGACACGGGCTTTTCACGCGGATAAAAGTTTTCCATATTGATTTCAGATAAAGAGTTGTTTTTTGTTTACAAATTAGTCTCGATAAGAAAAAACTCTTTGATAATTTAGTATTTAAAATAAATTTCATGTGAATGCCTTTTATGAATATATTGCACTTGAAGCCATTCCACTTTAGATCCATAAATTGCATTTATCCTATTTACAATATTTTTCTCCACATTTTTTATAGAAATAAAACAAGAAACTTATTATTAATTTTTTCGTCTGTATATACTGTTCTGAAAAACAGATATATTGTCATAATAAAACGACTTAAACATTTTTTCGCCCGACACATTGGTATGAATATAGAATCAATCTTGGCGGTGACAATTGTTTATAAAATATAGGAAGCAAAATTCTATTTCCTGCGGTTTTCTAGACACTACACTTTAATCGAATTAACGTGACCACGACCACGTCTGGCAGATGAACATGACCACTATATGACCATTTATATTGGCATAAAAGTTGACAGAACAAGAGTTAATAATTATGTTGACACCAAATTGTAAAACTTTATTGCCGTATTTTCATTTTCTTTATCCTTATTAACATCTAGAATACAATATTTCTAGCAGCATCTGCCTTCAAAAGATTAAGTTTTTTGACATATGTATGACCTAGCTTTTCAGCTGCTGAACAAGAGTTTATTTTCATTTTCAAAGTATACCGCTTTTAATACGTTCGAATTTTTCGTAAAATATTTTCCTAAATATAAAATTTGATACTGTCAAATTTTCAACAGCTTCCTAACAATTCAAGCAATATATTTTGAAAAATTGTTTTTCCGAGACATATATTGTCGCCAATATTCATAAAGTGTGTAATGGGACTGTACAAAATCTACATCACTCAGAACTGTATATTTCGCAGATAATTATTTATGCCTAATTTTACTCCTCCTAGATTCAGTAGCTTGAAGCTTTGCATCTTAGATATTGGATTTTTATTAAACCAAAAAAAATCTATTTGCGCGTTATATTCAAAAATGCCTTAAAAGATTTTGAACAGAACTCTTTGAGAATCACGCTGTCAAACCTGAGATTTTTAGACCCCTGACTTAGGAAATCGATCGTAAAGGAAATTAGTCTTTCATCATTTTTACTTCCACATGCTCTCTACTCTGTCATATGCGTTCTGATGAAAGGATCTGCACTTTTGGTATTCACTTTTATCACGAGCTCTTCTGACATAACGATGTTATTTCCTGATACTCCAAACTAGAGACCATTAGGTATGCATATCTCTAAAAAGAAAGAAAAGTGAGTTTTGTTTATTGTCCCGGGAGTTAATTTTGCACAACAAAAAAATTCCAAATTCTTACTTTTGAAGTTGATTCCGCATTTTACATTTTGATTCTTTACGTTATCACCGTCATTCTCACTACTTCCCTTGATAGGGTTCCCTACCTACAAAGGAACAAACCGAACTCTTATTAGACTACTCACGTGTCTGTCTGTCCGTCTGCCACAACCGATTCCTTCAGAAATTATGTGATGTAAAATGTTAAAATTAGGCATAATAATACATCTTATCAACCGACATATTTTGCTTTAGGCTTCCACACATCTAAAAGAAAACAAAACCCTTATAAGATCACTTACATTCCTGTTCGTCTGTCACAACCGTATTTATTAGAAACCGCTTGACGTTGAAATTTGGCATAGAAATAAAACATATTCAATCAACTCAACCGGCATAGCAATAAAACATATTCAATCAACTCAACTGGCATAGCAATAAAATATATTCAATCAACTCAACTGACATAGCAATAAAACATATTAACCCCCACTTATCTCAATAACTAAAACTCAAAAATATTCACGCCGAAATCATTATTATATTTAGGAAATTTTAAATTATAGAAAACATGCGAAGAAGACACTTGAAATTTGAGAAAGCAATAACCCACATATTTGGCACTACCTAAATTAACCTGACTTTTTTAAAATATTCATATAAGTATTTAAGAGGGGGTAAGTAAATATTTAAATTTTTTGTTTTCAGTTTTGTACCTCATATGGAGTAAAATTTGTAGGGACTTATTTTGATGAATGCAAAAACATATTCTCACAATTTTGGGTTGCAATATTTAAAAAGATATTTCAAAAAATATGAGGAAAATGGAGCATTCTCGTTCCCCACCAAAACTGCATAACTAAAATCATAAAAATGACAGATTTGGCAAAAGCTGTCTTGAAGATTAAAAGGAAACTATATTTATTGTCCAATTTGTTATAATTTTTAAATACATTATATGTACCATATTTTTAAGTCTATGAAAGATATAATAGGGAAAACGTTATTTACGTTATAAAAAATAGCATTTGTAGATAGTTTAGCAGAAGTACGACGTACAATTCATTGTTTATACCTGCCCATATAAGTACGAAACCCTCGTATTCTGCTCATGCTTGATAGGTTTTTTTTTTAAATATTCATATAATAGTTAAAAAGATAAATAAAATACTAACAAAAAAACTTTAATTTTATGCGTCATGTGGGTAATTATTTAAAATGGTTTACTTTGAGGAATACCAAAATATTTTTCGTTATTTTAAATTTCATATTTAAAAAATATTGTAAAAAATGTGGGATAATACAGCATTCTTCCTGTTCAACTTAACCAAAGACAACAAAATTACTAAACCATAAATGACGAAATCATGGTTAGCAAAATTTAACTAGAAGATAAAATTAAAAGTATAGACTACAATTTCTGAAATGTGCACCACGTTTTTACGCCTGTGACAAATATAGTAGGCAATATATTTATTTATTATTGTTAAATGTTTATAAGTGCCTAAATGTGTTCAGAACCCTCATTGTACGAGTTCTACTCGTACTTGACAAGTTTTTTATAATGTATATACATAAAAAAATAAACGAGAACGGTCTTGTGTCTCTACGTTTTGCTATAAATGATATTCAGTATGTAAATTAACCCGTAGTATTTCTTTCATAGGCGTAAAATATCGAAAATTTCTTAAAAAAAATTCGTTTTATTACTCACGGCATTTTTATTATTTTATATAGAGCTCTTTTTAGAATTTGCTTTTTAAATAAAAGATATGAGAAATATCAGATCCGAATTACAGCTTCCTACGTAATAGCTTTATTGGAATAGAGCCAGTAAAAATTAGTCTAAATTTAGATAATGTAAATAAACTCTAATAGTTTACTAAACCATTATACTAGAACGCTCAAGTTTCTGGAACGCTCTAGAAGTGTTTATGTTTTCAGGATTCTGAACAATCATCATTTCTTCAAAGTCTATTTTGAACCAGGCAGGGGAAAATTTCGGAAATACCCGCGCCTCATAAACATCTTGAAATAATCTCCCGTTTTCAATCACACTTTCCCTCCCTGCCGGAAATAAGTGAATTAGGAATGATTTCATGCTACAGTATTTTTAGTCGACAAATAAGAAAAATCTCCCACGAATATCTCGTCGAATTATTTTCCCCGATTTTCTAGTCTCTGAGTACTTTCATTTACAGAATATTCCATTTTAAACACCTTAGAGGTAGGATTTAAGAAACACCTTTTCTTTTAAATAAATAGAATCAGTTTAGATGGAAGTCAAATCACTGTGATTCCTAATCAATTCTAACAAATTAATACAAAAAAATTAATACAGCAGGTTTCTGACACAACAGGTTTGGTTTTCTATGTTCGGAAATAATATGGAAGGTTTCCAAATTATTTAACCATTTTTCGAATGGAGCTCAGCAGAAATAATTCCTGTTTGTTTAAATTAATATTCCTTTATTTCGTAGTCCAATGTACACAATTTAACAAGATAATCATATATTATAACAGAACTGCATTTTGACTTTATCACTGTTTGACTATCTTGAAGTAGTAGATCTTCAATGACACTTCCTGTATTATCCAACTTCCTGTTTGTCCTTATCGTACATATGACGTTCTTGCTCACTTACACACACTATGTCAGTAATCCATGAATATACTATTACTGGACAAACTATGCACTATATATCACCACTATATAAATAATTAAATATAAATTTATTACACTTAACAATACCTGGGGAGGCAACAATTGGAACTTTTTCAGATTCTGTAGAAGTCTGTAAAAAATACAGGAAATCAGAACTACTTGTTTTTATACGGTTATAATAACTTCCATCACCCGGTTGGGAGTAAGGGGAGATCAGGAGGTTAGGATCGTCACTCTCTTACATTCATTACTAGGGAGAAAAAAGTTAGAGTAAACAATTTAAGAGAAATCGGCTGAAAATTATGAGAATTTGTAAGAGAATTACTTTAAGGTATATGTATTTATAAAGATTTAAGGTTTTGGTTTAGCTAGTTCTAAGTGAGGGTAAATCCCAGTTCTAAGTGTTGGCAATGGTTAAACACGCCGTAATACTCAATAAACGGACATTATATTATTATTTTGCTTGGCAACGTATCCACATGAAACGTACTGCAATTTTCTCTAAAATAAAACAACAGAGAAAACCTTACCTAAATTAACTCAATAAGTTTTTAATAACAACTTCAGAAAGATTTTAGTTCTTCTGTGCCGACAGTCCCTAAATAAGTCTTTTTAATATCTTTGATATACAGCCTTTTTACCTGCATCATTTTAATAAACTGTAAGACTGTAATAGTTTTGGTTATGATAATGTCGCCCCTTCCGATATAGTCTATGGTAGAGGATTTATAAACGGCAACTCTGTTATTGTACTTCCTCTTTTCCCCGTTCATTAACCTCAAGTGTTGCGGTGGCTATTTGTCAGGATACCAAATATATCAGCAATCACCCACGCGGTTTTACCAGCACAATAATAGTTCAACAAATTCTGGGCCCAGAATCCTCAGTGTCGAAACAGCGCAATAATTAAAAAAAATAAGCTGTCAATGGAATGTATCATAACTTACAAACACGTGGATTCTCAAATTAAAGCGGAAGGTAAGTGTCTTCGAACAATTCATTAACATTAATCGAGAAATTAACGGGTCGTGATAATTATTCGACGTGGAAGAATTGTGGTATTGTGTCGAATGCAGCGAAACAGTTAATTTAAACTTAAAAGATGATTTAACGGCGACAACAAAAAATTTGCTGATTGACATATTACTTTATATTCACATTCAAAACACTCAGACTTCAAAGAAAGTTTGGAATAATTTGGCACGTGCTTCGACGACTCTAACCTCACGCGTCGCATTGGGTTGCTGAGAGATCTGTGTGCGACAACTCTCGAAGAATGTCAAAATGCCGAAGACCATGTTAACAGAATAATGACTATGGCGCACAAACTACGAAATATACATTTTTCGATTGATGATCAATACCTAGGAATATTGCTACTCTCAAGTTTACCAGAATCGTAGAAGGCAATGATAGTGGCAAATGAAAGATCAGGCATGAAAATAAGTGCGGATTCAGACAAGCCGAAAATCTTACAAGACCTCAAGATAAAGAGAAATGATAGCAAGGCATTCATAATAAATAAAATATTAAGGGAATACGGTACAAAAAAAGCCATTTCGGCCATAGAAAAGCCGAATGTAGGTTCAAAAAAAGGGAAGAAAAGTCCAATCACGAGAATACAAGCCGCGCTACCGCCTTCGTCGTCTCAACTAATGATACCGAGGCGTGGTACGTAGACTCGGGCGCTTCTATACACATGACAAAGCACAAATGTATTTCTCAAAAAAGCACTAATAGCCACCGCAACTCGGCATCGGAGATGGTGCCATCTCCGTTAGGACTATAAAAGTGACAGACGATAACCCACAGTACAACAAAATTATATTAAACAATGCACTATATGCCTAATTTGGCAACAAATCTATTATCGGTCAGTCAAGTCATTAAAAATGGTGGTCAAGTAAAATTTAATAGTGAGGGTTGCTTTATAATAAATAAAGATAATGAAATTGCAGCTACTGGTAGTCGAGTTAACAACATGTACATATTGAATACATGTAGTAATGTTGCTACATATCAGATATTGATAGACTTGATATTTTTCTCTGACATCAGGTCATTTAAATTTTAACGATCTTGAAAAACTGGTAGAAAATGCTGAAAGTGTACAGTTATCCAAGAAGACTAATGAGCTTACATGCGTAACATGTTTAGAAGGCAAACTAACACGACTATCTTTTAAACATAAAAGTTCTAAAACCACTAATATGCTAGAATTGGTGCACTCAGACGTTTGTGGTCCAATGAAACCCATATCGCTCGATGGAGCTAGATACTTTTTGATATTAATAGATAACTTTTCAAAGATGGTCTTTGTGTACTTCCTGCAGAAAAAGCTGGAAGTATTAAAAAAATTCAAAGAATTTAAATCTACCTACAGACAATGGGCTGGTATATATAAAAAGAGATTTCTCAGAATTCATGAGAACAGTTGGAATTGTACATGAGACAACCACTTCATACACATCCGAACAAAGTAGAGTAACTGAAAGAATGAATCGTACATTAGTTAAAAAATCAAAGTTTGATGCAAACCTTCCTAAACAGTATTGGGCTGAAGTAGTGTCAACAGCCGTCTTTCTTACGAATAGAGCTTCAACCCGAACCCTGCAATATAAAACTCCTGACCATGTCTCCGGTCAGGAGAAAACTCTGAAGGATGGAAGATATCAATAAGAAAAGAATTAGAATCCCATAACTGAAACAAAACATGGACACTTCTGAGCAAAGCTCAAGATGTCAAACTAATAGGGTGCAAATGAGTATTTCGCATCAAAAACTAGCCGGTAGGTCCTTCGATACAAATCACAACTCTGTGCTAAAGGATATGCTCAAACCGAAGGTATTGACTATGATGAAAATTGTTCACCCACAGTTAGGTACGATTCCATACGCTTGCTGTTGTCTATAGCTGCTCAGAGGAACCTTGAGATGATACAAATCGGCATCACTACTGCATTCCTATACTTCTCTACCTACCTATTCCTCTTTCTACCTATTCCGAAACTTCTTTTGCAATCTTACATGAGCTTCGGTATGAACCCGAATAGTGTTCCTGTCCACCCAAGAAAGACTATCCGCACAGAGAAGCGGTGGGGTAACTGATATATGCAGCAACTGTAAGTAGGCCAGATATCACGTTTTCTATGTGCAAAGTGAGCAGTCTACATTGTTGTAATGAATCGTACTGGAATGCAGTTAAGAATATACTAGGGTATCTAAAACAAACGAAGGGACTTGGATTGCATTACCTATGTAATACAAACACTACAGACTTAATAGGTTACATTGACGCAGACGTTGCCAATGACACTGAAACCAAATGCTCCGTAACTGGCTATGTGTTTCTCAAGAAATATACCGCTGTCACCTGGTCCAGTCAGCGGCAACCGGCTATAGCCCTGTCTACTACAAAAGCGGAGTTCATAGCAACCTGTGCAGCCACCCAAGAAGCAATATGGTTGAAGTAGTTACTATGTGACCATAGGAAGTTTAATAAAAAAAACCTTGCGTTTTAACATAAATAACAAAAGTACCATAAGTGTGATAAAAAACTGTGAGTTTCACAAAAGATGTAAACATATAGATAAATATCAAGAACAAATTTGTAACTGAAAAACTACATTAAAACATTATAGAACTGAATTATGTAAATTCAACTGATCAATATGCATTCTTACAAAAGCTTTATCGAAAACAAAATTTATATCAATGAAAAAAAGAATTGAGATGTCAGAGTGGTTTTATCAGTACAGTATTGGCTAGAGTAATGTGAACTTTTTGTAATCTAAAATTTTTGTAATCGTGTGGCAATCTAAAATTTAAGCTACATAGATATTTATTTGAACTTTGTCAGAAATCATTACTAGACATATCAAACGTAGTCAAAAATGTATTCATGTATGAATAGAGTAAGAATTGTAAATTAAAAGATGTAAAATGTAAAACCCTACGTGTAGAATTACAAGCTTAGGTAAAGTAAAAAATGGAAAAGATAAGATGTAAAATAAGAAATATAAAAAATCCTATATGTAAATCTAAAGTTTTAGGTAATATAGGCAGTAGAATGTTAAAATGAGAAATGTAAAGTTTGAAACCCCAACTGTAAACCTGAAAGCTTAGGTAAAGTAAAAGTTGTGAAGCACAGAGTGTGAAATGTAAAGCGTAAATGTAAAATACTAAGTATAGAATTAAAAGCTTAGTTAAAAATAAAAGTCATAAAACACAAGATGAAGAATGAGAAATGTGAGCTTAAGAAAATTTAGTTGCGTATCCTTCGGCATGGTCAAAAGTGCAAGGTATTAAGTACATGTGTACAGCTCAAACTTAAGAAAATTTGTCTGCATATGCTTGTGGATAATTGTAAATATGAAATGTCAAACATATGTGTAAAGTGCAAAACTTATGAAAAGTTAGTTGCATAACTTTTTGCAAAGTGTTAATTGCATGTGAAAAACTTAAACTTGGTAAAGTTAGCTGGATAACTTTGTGCACAGGTGCAAATGTGAAATTTCAGACATATCTATGAAGTCTGAACTTAAGAAAATTTAGTTGGATATTCTTATGTGTAATTGTAAATGCAACGTGTTAACTGCATATAAAAAGCTTGTAAATTCGAAGTGCACATAAAAAGCTTAAACTTGATAAAGTTAGTTGGATGTCCTTGTGCACAGCTGTAGATGTGAAATGTTAAATGTATTTGTAAAGATCAAACTCAAGCAAAGTCAGTTGTTACTGTGCACAGTTATAAATGTGAATTGTCAAGTATATGGTATGGTAATATTAAAATTAAGAAAAGTTAGTTGTATGATATTGTGCGTCTTTATAAACGTGAAATGCCAAATATACGCCTAAAGTTTAAACGTAAGTAAGGTTAGTTGAATATCCTTGCACGCGGTTGTGAACATGAACTATTTGTGTAAAATGGTTACATATCCTTGTATCAATTACGTTAGAAGGTCTTTAGTGACATGTAAAACTATAAAATATGAGAAGGCCTGTCATATATAGATATGCTTAAAGCAAGGTTAAATATGTAACCAAAATAGATTTTTTTATCTGTCAGGAAGGTTCTAATTAAGGGGGAGTGTTGAATGTATTTTTGGTTATGGTAATATCGCCCCTTCCTGTATAGTCTATGATAGAAGATAAATAAACCGCAACTCTGTTATTGCACTTCCTCTCTTCTCCATTTATTAATCTCAATTGTTGCGGTGGTTATTTGTCCGGATTCCTAATCCAGAAATATCTCAAAATCACTCACACGGTTTCACCAGCACAAGAATAATTCAACATAAAAATGTATAGAATATAAAAAGTCCCTTCAAGTTGTATTTTAACATGTGAAGCTAAGTCTGTAACATAAATTGTTGTTGCCATGTTAAAAATAAGAGCAAACTGAAATCTACTTGTCTATGCTTATAAATCTAGTTGCCTATTGTTATTTATAAAATATATTTATATCCGTTCAAACTGCCGAAAAATATAATCGTGTTAATGAATTTGCACGATTTTATTTTTTTTATTTTAAAAATGAAAAAAAAAATTGTTTATGTCCTTTGCGCTGTACTTCAACAAATATCACTTGTTACTATTGTTTTTCTGATATGCACAAAATTAAAAAAATATCTATTTCTTTTTTTAATAATACCGTGTACTTGGCAGTTACATTACTACTTACAATTAAAAGCGTACCGGTAAAGTACAATCCTAACAACTTTGTGCACTATAAATATATGTTTACAATTTTTAGTTTATTACCTTCAAAAACAAATTAAATTAAATTAAATTAAAAACATGATAATAACGCCTAGAAAACTACCACATCAGCCGAAAACTACCACATCAGCCAATACTACCACATCAGCACATAAATATTATTGATATACGTGTGTGTATGTATATTTATATATATATATATATATATATGTGTGTGTGTGTGTGTGTGTGTGTATTACGACCAAGCACCATCAAAATGTACCGCGTATATATACCAAAATTTAAGAAAAATACAGTGCTATTTTCATATAAACTTGACGAAACATCAGCGATGCCCACCAAGTACCCACATACTAAACAGAGACAACCGTCAACGCTGTACAATGCCACCTGTTAGTGTGTGACATACACGCAAGCTATTATTATTTTTACATCGCATATAAATAATACAATAATCCCTGACGTACCCTTTTCTGAGGAAGTTACAAAGGGGCGGATTTGTCGAATGAGAGGCGCACTGAATGGCGTGACTTAAGTCACGAAGCGCTCACGAGTCGGACGGTACGTGTCAAATTCGAGCACGAGAAACGGAATACGAGTGACAAGTGGAATATTAACCGACTTTAATCGTGTGGAAAAGTATGTATATGTCAGTAGTACATCAAGGAAAAATAATAAATTTAGAGAATCTCTTCCGAAAATAGAACTTTTCTTAACTCAAAAGTTTGAAACTTCGAAAGATTGAATTCATTTTCTGAAAAAATTCATGGCGACTTTGATTTTTTTTATTTTTAATAAAAAATATTTCCGCCTGTAATAAGAATAAATGGAAAATATCTCTAACGCATCTTTCAAAAACTTTCCCTATTTCTGTACGTTTACATCCGTGCTTCTTTTTTAAGATGCTGAGTGTCGTGCATGCTTCGTGTCGTGTCCGTCTGTCATAGCCACTTTTCTCAGAAATAGTTTGATGCACAAAGTTGAAATTTAGCGTAGTTATAAAATACACGGATTATCTCAACAAATTAACAATCAAAAATATTCATAAAAAAATTTGAGTATCTTGTAGGACGTTAATTGAAAGAACGAGTTACGGATTCAAAACTATTTATTGTAAAATTTCATTTAAAATATATTTCTGAAAATTCCAGATATATTACTTAAAATGTCCACAATTTTTTTCTCAGATACCGTTTGACTTACAAACTTGAAATTTGGTATGATGATAAAAAATGTTAACCTGCATATAATCACTAGTTAAAACTTAAAAATATTAACATGAAAATTTTATCGTGATAATTTAAATACATAACATGAGAAATGCTATGTATTTAATTGTATTTTTTGTTAAACTTAAAAAAGTTTTTTATTATTTTTTGTATTTTTTATGTGAAAAACAAATTAAAAAGCATGTTTGTTTTCAAAGATATAAAAAAAGGTTTGTACTTAAAGAACTCTTTTCCTTTTAACAATACTTCATATGATAATCCCGAAAACAATTCAGCCTCACTATATGCACGGGAACATTCCCGAAATAAAACGACTAGCATTTTCTTTCGTAGTTAAAAGTCCATGAAAAATTTAAGTTTGGACGGAGAGACAGACGATATTACCACCACATTATTCCGTTTGGACCTTTCGTATAAGGAACCCTTAAAAAAAGTAAACTACATTGTACACTATTTACTTTTCTTATATACACAAATACAATTTAACACTTCAGCCGTAACTCATTTACAATATCGATTAGTAAGTTCAGTGAAAATAATCGTCTTGAAGCTTTTCCCTTATTATGTCGTTCAAAAGTTAAATCGACTATTAAATTCGCGTACTGTGAAGCCTGAGACACGATAAGAGGTATAGGGGGATATTAAAGACACTTCTAATTACCTTCAGTAATTAAGTTACACCCTTATTATTTTATGTATTCTTCGTATCGGATAATGTTATGTATTCACAAGAAAGTTCTGGCAAAGAGTTTTACTTACTTTTAACTTGAGAAATTTTGAGTCGACCTCGTTTAATTGGAGGTCTATGCGCCTCTAATTTCAACATTATAAATCTAGTGTATGGAATGAAAACTTCGATTAAGTAGCCGATCTCCAGAACACTATTGACCAGTCGGTCTGTCGTTATGTCTTTCATTGGACTGTATCTGAACGGTTAAATGTTTGTACCAAATGATTGCAGCTTTAACAGTGCCTAGCATATGATCATTATAAAAGAGGACTCACAAAGATAACGTCAGTAATAAAAAAAGTTAACATTGTCTAGTGAAACTTATTTTAGAACACATTCACTTATACAAACACGTGTTAATCGCATTGACTTTATATGCTCCCTTTCTTGTAAAGAAGTGGACATTTCGATCGATAATTAAAGCAGTGGTAATGTCTTATATTAATATTAGTAATAAACCATTTGCCGAAAAATGAGTTTCTTACGTGCTGTCCGATCACAATCGTGATGACGCGAACATCAACATTCGTTACAATGTTTTGGTTGAATCTAAGTATCTGAATAAAAGAAGACCGACTAGAAGAAGACCGGGGTTGTTTGGAGATTTTATGCTGATATTATCCACAGGTCTGTGATAATATCGATGATTGCAAATTGTAAAGAGGTAGTTATGAAAAAACAGAAGAAAATCGATCGCGAACTTTTTTGAATGTAATAATATATATGTTATATATATATATATATTTATATATATATATATATATATATATATATATATAACATATAGCGTATAGCGAAATTAAAACATCTATATATGTTTTAATTTCGCTCAGAAATTTCATACCAAAAATCATTCTTACAGCTGAAATAACACAAGTGTATCCGAATTACAATGTTTAGGTCTCTCACTGGAGAAAACTTCTTATAATTCTGAAAAAAATTCAATTTTATTTGATTCTTTTCCTTGACTGTATACATGTCCCATACTTAAAAAGTAATACTAACTTTAGTCCGTTATCGCCTAATGAGCTATCTATAGGTGAAGTATTTTCGGCAAAATTTCTGTATTTTTTTCATGGGTACATAACATTCATATTAAAGGTTTCCCAATTTTTAATATTTTTTTTACTTTTAAAGAGACAACATTTGACATAAAAATAAATAAAAAAACTTGCAAACATCCCGTGCTTTTATCAATTAATGTACATATAAGTAAATACGTGTTTATGTATGCATGTATGAATTAAAACCCTATAAAAATCAGAATTCCGAACTTATTATTTCTCATTATATTTTTCATCCGTGTAGAATAAAAATGTATTGAAATTAATTGATACGGATCATTTACTTCGCTTTTTATATGACATTATTTAAAAAGACTTGCATTATTACCAACCCCTTCTATATATGAAACTAAAATTTGAAATATTTTCAATACATTTTTATTTTATTAAAGTAATCGAAACTGCACGCAGTGCCAAATTCGATTTACACTAAATACTACCCGAAGCGTTTCGAACTTCAATTTTTATTATTTCATTTTGTTATATATTAATAATTGTCCGTACAATTTCGATGATAAAGCCTCTATTAAAAATTGATAATAAACGTGTAAAAGTACAAAAATTAAGTTTTGAAATAGCATAACCGCCCATATATTATAAAACTTAGTTGTCACGGTAAGTCAACTAAGTCTTATAATATAGTATATGATCAGTACCTAATATATTTAGACAACAAATATATTAACTGTCTAATTGTTGCCATTTCGGTCCAGTTGCCACGTCATGCCAGTAATAAAAAGATAATTAAATCTATTTACTATAATTTATTTTATAACCTTCTATTTACACCCATAAAATCAAGAGGAGCAATCGATTACTTTCCATAAATTATATTGTTACGAAATTATTAACGATTATTAATGAACGCAACTTCGTAACGTATGAATGGAATTAATTATTAAAGTAATAATTATGCTACAAAACTTGATAAAAGAGAGATAAAATCATTATTAAATATTCCTTTATTTAAGTGACCCGATACGAATAGGAATAACTAACAATATATTTCAATGTTCGTAGTACATTTTCGGGAGAAAACGTACGCGTGCAAAATGGCAATTCTATGTTCTTGTTATGTGTCATGCTATCTTCTGTTTTTATTAATAATAAAATGTGCCAGCACTCTCGACCGACTTAAACAAATTTATGATGTAAATTTAAAACTCTACCTTCTTATGTACTTACAATACTAAATAGATTCATGGAAGGCGGATTTATAACATAAACATTTACATTTCTTCAAGTTGATCGGTGGTGCTGGTACCGACTTCAGAAATAAGTAATTTAGTTATTTATTGCAAATAAGTAGGTACCTACTTTGAGTTAATTATTTTTTATTTTTAGTACCTTACCTTTTTTGAAGGAGGTTTTTTAAAAGATTAATAAAATCATCTCACGGGCAAAAACTAATATATAGATAATTTCCTCTTTGTTTAAAATTGATTATCAATAATACATAGAAATGAAGCGATAGTAGTAGCCGCCAATGGCTAGATGTTAGCCGTCGAGGAGTTCAGTTCTCAATATCCAATATCAGTCAAATGAAAAATTACCACTTGAGGAGTTCCGTTCTCCGTATCTGAAATCTAAAGCAACAACTATATATACTAATATATATAAATATATATATATATATATATATGAATCATTATAAATTTACTACCATTCATCAGGAGTAACATTATTCATCTTCAGAACTCATCATCACATACTGATCTGGTTGATGGTGCAGTTATTTTGCAAAGTAAAAACTACCAGTAGTAAATATCTTGAATTACGTTTGATTTACTACCATCCGATAAGGAATTACATTGTTCATCTCTAGAACGCACCATCAGACTCTGACTTGACCAACAGTGCAGTTATTTTGTAAAGTAACAACTACCAGTAGCAAATATCTTGAATCATTCTCTCCGTTAAGGAGTTCTATTGTTCATCTCTAGAATTCATCATCAGATCCTGTTCTGGTCGACGGTGTAGTTATTTTGCAAAGTAACAACTACTAGTCGCAAATATATTTAATTACGGTTGATTTACTAATATCCGTTAAGGAGTTCCATCATTCATATCCAGAACTTATCATCAGATCCTTATTTGGTGAGTGGTGTAGTTATTTTGCAAAATAACTTCTATCCGTAGCAAATATCTTGAATCATAGTTGATTTACAGCTATTTTTTAAAGAGTTCCATCGTTGATTTCCCGACCTCATCATCAGATCATCATCATATTATCAACACTATTTGGGACCACGCCTATAGCACCCTGTTTTAAATAAAAAAATCATCAAAATCGGTCCACTAGATAAAGAATTATCGTTGAACGTACATGAAAAAAAGATTCCGACTAATTGAAAACCTCCTAGTTTTTGAAGTAGGTTAAAAATAACGTACCTTCATCTACTGTCCTGAGAACATGAAATAAAAATATGGGTATACATTAAAAGTGTTCTTTCAAAAGAAATGAAAGTGGCTTGTTAACCGGGTGCACTCAAAAATAGTCAAGTGTTCATACTAGGTACACCGTATTAAATTTCCTTTGAGTTCAAGAGATTGTAATTTCCCTCAAAGTCTACTTTGCGACGAACGTAAGCATGTCTAAGAGATAGCCATTAAAGGTAGTCTAGTAATACTTAAGGAAAAACTTCTTCTTGAACGTGAACTCACCCTGCAACCTGGTTATACTGACTCTTGAGAGAAAAACCAGAATAATCGTCTACAAAGACGTACTAGAGACACAATGGAAAAATTTAAGAGGTTAAATTTTGCTCCATTAATATCTTTGCCCATATTTCGAATTCCACTTAGACGAAGTCGGAGTAAGTCGGTAATGTCCACATTTATAAAATTTTACTTAAAATTAAATCGGGGGAAAATAATTTGTTGTTAGGCACATTAAAAGGCAAAGTTACCTTCATTATCAGTATATAACACAATTTGGCACCGCGGGTTGCAGGTCGCCTTCGTTCCAATATATTACATCTTATTAATGACAACAAACTTCAAATGTAAATCGTACATACAGTTAAGCCATCCATTGACAAGAACTGCTGTTTTTATAAAGGTACGATCCATTCCAATAACGTAGAAGCAATCCAAACCGCATAGGGAATGACATAATATTGCTGCACTTTCCAAACCGTAGGAGATTACAGCCCTTAGATGTGTATTTAATTCTATGAAGATATATTACATCGAAGCGACCAAAATATGAATTAAAACAAACTGTGACAAAACTGTAATTCAGTGTGAAATTGTGTAATTATTTAACAAGCGTTAAGTAAATCGATTCAAAATAAAACGGTTTGGCTAATAAACTGGAAAATTATTTCGAAAAATCCTATTAAAAAATTGTTCGAAAAATCCTATTAAAAAATTGAGCGTATTCATTTCTGAACTTAATGTTTTTTTATTTTTTAATTAATGTAATTTCATAAATACAAAAAATAAGAAAGTAAGACGATGAAAACAGCACGAAAACTCCTATTGCTATCAATGGAAACGCCATATATTGGCAAAATTAGCAAGTTAAGGTATATTAATAAATATAGAGTAATTAAACCTGTTTACAAATATTGAATATATTTGGCGTCAATTTTGTAAAAATTCATTATTCACAGTTAAATGAAACTACGTGATGTAGTATTATTTCTACTTTCTTTAAGGTCTTTACCACGACCTAGGTTTCGTTGTATTACAACATCTTCAGGTGGACTATTAGCAAAGATCATTTCTATTATATTAGCGATATTAGCAAAGATCATAGATCTTTGTCATAAATCGTGGCGTTCTTTGTCGTGGAACCTAGGTCGTGGTAAAGAACTTAAAGAAAGTAGAAATAATACTACAGCACGTTTTCATTTAATTGTACATAACTATAGCGGTTATATGAAAGAAAATCAATGTTGCTTCGGTAGAGGACTATTGTGCTCTGTATGATAGCTATATTTTGATATAAACAGCTTCATGAAACTTACAGTGATATTCCGGATATTCCCCATATTTGTTTAAAAAAAACTTGTTTAATTCTTGTGTCATTACTACTATCAATTTTACTTGTTTAATGTGTCATTACTACTATAAATTGCTTAAAAAAAACTTGTTTAAGCAATTTTACTTGTTTAATGTGTCATTACTACTATCAATTTTACTTGTTTAATGTGTCATTACTACTATAAATTGCTTAAAAAAACTTGTTTATGCAATTTTACTTGTTTAATGTGTCATTACTACTATCTTCTAAAAAATTAAAACATTACGAAAATAAAGAGTATTTGTTGCTGCTATTTGCTTATTTATTTGAAAGATAATATTTAGAAACCAAGTGGTTCCTAGATACATTTGTATAAATTGTACCTTTTTGTATATAAACGCAATATTCTCATAACTACTCTCTGAATAGATTTTAATCTGATTTCGTCATTTAAACACATTACTTGGAAAACTTATGAATTGATACAAAACTTCGCCGTGTTTTCAGAACTTTAACTAGTGGTTATAAAAGTGTAGAAAATTGAGGAACATTTACTGTTAATACGCAACACATTGTCGTGCCAAAATTATAGAGGATACCTCTAAAAAGTTCATACGTACGTCGGAGACACCCAAGACGTCTGAAAAGTTATACACATTCTGATTCTTGAAAACTATAGAACCTTGTCTGCTCTTCACAAAGAACTCACAGGAGGAAACTTATTTATCTTACATAGGTCTATTTCGCGTGGAAAAATGTCTTCTAAGTAAAATGTCTTCTTATTGAATTCCGATAGACAGACGTTAACAAACCTACGAAAATGTAACATGCTTTAGAAACAAAAACCTTAGACCAAACCTTAAACATTTAATCAAATATATTTCCCTCAAAATTTTTTTAGACGTTTTATCGAATTATTTATAATTTTTATTATCCTGTCATATGTTATAGAGTAATCGACACATGAAACTACATCAATATAACAAAGTTAAACACATAACATCTCTTTGCTCCGGAGCTTAAAAAATGCTTTAAAATTACAAAATGTTAGATCTCTGATTAACATAAAATGATGCTAAACTTTCGGTCCTCAAGACATATCAAATAAATCATAAAGCACTCCATCGCGCGATACCTTAAATTGACGGCGCACACGCCCCGCTGCGAGAATGGAAATTGATAAATAATTCAAGCAAACTAACAAGCTTATAATATAGTGAGACGCGCCGCTTGTAACGAAAGCTCGCTTTCATATAATTATTTTTGGCAACAAAGTTTAAAACGGCAAGCGTGAGTTAGAGCAGCCGTCGCTATCTACTAGTTACTACCTATTCGGATGAAACTTGCTACTTTCTGTAATTATGGACTAAGACATATATATATATATATATATATATATATATATATATATATATATATATATATATATATATATATATATATATGAGTATGTTTGTGAGCAGAGAGTTTGTGTACAATAGTTTTAAAATAAAGCACTATATCGGTGTAAGTAAATTTTATATCTATTTATTAGGAACAAAACTCTTAAATTGCCTTTATTTTAGACGTTGGTATTAATTTTTAAGATCCTCAAAGCCCGAACAAGTTGTAAAGCTTATTATTAATCCATTTTTTTTTAAATAGTTACAACGATAATAGATAGATATTTTCATCGGTAGGAATGATTCAGTAAAACACCGGATCCTTTCGTCTTTGCACATTTATTTGAACTCATAAAATAAAGACCAGGAAGTTCATCTATAATTTTCGAGAAGAAATAATAATTTCAGCGTGTGAGGACGATTGGAGCATAGTCGTAATGAAAAGCTATTTCAAAACAAAGTGCTTTTAACCAGAGTTTCAATCCAAGATTTTGTTCTCATAAATTGCAAGTTTGACTTTCCCAACTTATTGTTTGATTAAAATACCTTAGATTTTCAACCTAACGAAATTGGCCTATATTTTTTAAAAGAAGGAAGTTCTCGAAATTCTTATATGCTCTTCAGTATCGATACATAAATAATCCATAAAATTAAATCTATTACAATACCTTTACTTTAATTCAAAGACACTTTTTTTCTTCTGAACAAATTACAATCGTAATCTAAAATAATCATTTTTTCTCCCTTTCTACTAATTTTTTTTTCTCTTTTTGGAAGTTTGTCTTCAAACATCTATTCAACATTTGTCTTTGGATACCAAAGACAAATGTTGAATAGATGTTTTCGAAAATCAAGTATATCGTTTTAGAATAGTTTCAATAGATCCATAATTAACAACAACAATATGAATTGTATTTCCCAATGACGAAAATTACATAATATTTTGTCTTGTGTGTTTGATAAAAATGTAGTTTTTTGTAAGTTTTGTTTTCTACTATACATTTGAAATTTCATTGCATGAAAATTTACGTCTTCATTTGTATCCACCAATAAAAAGGTGCGCCTCAATGTCGGTTTACCGTTTCGTTCATAAAAACCGTTAGTCGTTGCGCGCACCCAGTCTTGAAAATTACCTATAACCAAAAATTATCTTACATATATTAAGATAAATATAACAGCTAAGCAACTCAGTTCACTTATCCTTATTAATATGAGCGTTGACTAATGCACACAGGATATTGGAAGCTGTTAGAGTGCGACAGGCCAACCAGCAGGGGTCTAACAGCTTCGCATATCCTTATTACCAATAGGAAGGGTAAACATGCATCGTGCACATCAGTTATATAAACATAAATTTACCTGATTGAGATAATGGAGTTTGAAGATGAGCAATAAATTGCAATGCTATAAGTAAAACTGACTAAATGAAAAATAAATTATTATAAAAAGCAACTTAAAAATAAACATGAAAATAATAAATGTGTTTCCAAATGCAACAAAGCTTGGATGCTGGAAACACTTCAAGATTGAATTTAAAGAAACGTCTCATGAGTAAACGAAAAACTTTGTATTAAATTTATAAATAGCAAAATACTTTAACAAAGACCACTTAAGAACTTATTTTCAAAATACCGCAGCTCGAGACATTTACTAATTGTAAACTCACTAACACATGCGTAGCAACGCTGCTTGTTGGTGTATAACAACTTTAAAGTCCATACGCCTTACCTTGATCGCTTACATTATTACTAAAATGAAAATATCTGTTTTATATTTTTTGGCAACCAATTTAATTTTTTTGTGTCATTAAAATTACATCGATACAAGACTGACAAATGTCAATTTTATTCCAGTTAACATGGACTTTGGGTTGTCTCATTGATAATTGTTGATTGTCTCATTGATGCCTGTAAATTAATATCACGGCATAAAACATGGCCATTAAAATGTGAATAAGAATTTAATAACTACAAAAAAGTTCCAAAACTTTACAAAGTTCTCTCCCTAATGCGCTTTTTGGAAGTTAACAATGTAGGATGAAATTAATATTATTAATTGTATTGAGTGCCAACGATAAATATGAAAATTAAGGGTCCAGTTTTTTTAGGACCAGCCTGTTGTAAACTAGTATAAATATGCCCTTTTAATGAACCGTTATAAACTATCACAATAAACTGACATGGTAGGGGCGCATAATATTTTAATGTAGCATAATATTTTAATATTTTTTATTCAATTTAGTGTTTATTAATAAAAATTGCTTATCAATAAAACTTGTCAACAAAAACATTGTAGCTTCCATTCGTAGATACTGCTTTTCCACCTCTCAACTATCTTTCAAACAATAGGGTATCATATTTCTTAGAAAACGTCATTGTACTTTAGTAATAAGCATCAAATAATAAAATGTACTATAAAATATTAACATACATTTTTCTTTGGATATCTACTATATCTTTTTCATACGTACATGAATTTTTGAATGAATGAGGTTCATGAATCTTTTAATTCAAGGATATGTAAATAAAACAAAACGGATAAAAATTTGTTGTGTGACTGTAAAATTAATACGCGTAATGCCATCTATTGTAAGAATTATAAAAGCAAACTTTTCCAAAAATACTTTATATTGAAATGTCAAATTACCACATCGTAGTTGATCGATTGCAACAAAAAAATAGACTATTTGTTTCCCAAAAGAACTCGCCAGCAAAAACTTTATTGAAATCCTTTTAACTATTCTTGCATAATGCGTGAACAAATGAACAGACTCATAGACAAACATTCTAAAAACAATATTTGTGTGTTCTGTTACTTTTCTTATGTTACCCTAAATATTCTTTTCTAAATAACTTCAATGTTCGTAAATACCTTCTAAACATATAATGAAGTACATAACAATGTATTTTATACAGCCCAATTCTAAGTCTATAATATGAATTTATTGTAAATATTTATTATGAATTATTATTAATCTAATAATATGAATATATTGTAAATATTAGTAATTTAATTATTACATTTTATAATAGATTATTTATAATAGATTCATATCAGAGTATTTATAATAGATTCATATCAGAGACTACACGCAACGTCGAATAATTGTATGTGCAGAAGACGCAATCTGGTACTTGTACTTCCAACATCACTCCATATTTCACTTCTAGCCAATGTATGTCCGAGTGGAAACTTTATTGTGCCTTGTAAAATATGCATGGCGCCATCTATTGATATATATAGGTTGTTTACATAACACATTTGTTTAATCACTGTGTCGAGCAGCTAAGCATTTCTTTGTTATGTTGTGGTATTGCGATGTAAATTCATTTTTGTAAATATTAAATTCACATATTTTCTAATAGAATGAACCGATTCCGATAAAACATAAACTAAATATTACTATATACTATTACTATATACTTTTTATTTATCAACCCCTATGTTACTAGAATTAGTTCGTAGTTTTTACGTGATGCCTATTCAAACAAGCACAGAAACGTAAACAGATAAAAATTCCAAAAACAATATTTTTATGTTCTTTTATTGTCACTAAGTAATTTTTTTATTTTTTGAAATATCTTCACTGTAGATGAGCCAATTCCACGGTTTTATTATCCTTACAAATATAATGCAAAAGTGTGTTTGTTGATTTTTCAACATGATAGTTGGCGAGAATTTGGAACATGATAGTTGGCGAGTCAGGAAACGACAGAGACTTCTTTTATCCTGAAAAATCTCACCCTAATTAATTTTATAATCCTAACTGATATTATAAATGTAAAAGTGTATTGTAATGTCCTTCTTCTACATCGTATTGGAGCAACAGATCAACGAGATTTTTTACATAAAAATACATATTGAGTGGGGAAATGACATAGGCTGCTATTATAATGAGAAATCTTATTACTTCGGAAAAATGCTTATTTGAAACTGAAAAATTCGATTTATGTATATAATTAATAATACACATAATAGAATAACGAAGCAACATCGCAATGAGTTGGCGTAATTTTTTGAAACGCTACATATGCAATATAAAGGAGGTTATAATCCTAAGCAATATTATAAATACGAAAGTGTGTTTGTTTGCCTTCCTTCCACATAACAACGGAGCAAAGTTAAAAGTTGGTGGGATTTCTGTGTAAGAAATAGTTGGTAAAATGAGAAATTATAGAGGCTACTTTTCGTTCAAGAAAATTCCACCTAGCTATTATTATAAAGGCGAGACTGTGTTAGTTTGTCCTTCTTTCGTCTCGCAATAAAGCAATGGCTTGTCGTGATTTTTTAAAACGCAACATACGCAGTACAAAGGAACAACTGAATCCAATTTAGAAACAGAAACTTGATTTAGAAAGAAATGTTTTTGTTTTCATTGTCATTTGCATTATAAAGGCACGAAAATAAAAATTAGTATTTAAATTCTATTTGAATATTTCAGATGACGATGATAAGTTTGATACCTACCACGTGAGCGAAGCCGCGGGTAAAAGTTAGTACATATAGTTAAAACTAGTTCTTCTTTTAGAATTTTGTATACCAACTTTGATAAATTAGTGTTATTCTGGAGTGTAATCTTAGTTTGAAATTCAATAAAAAAAACAGAACTCGTCGTAGCTTTTCATTCGCTTGCATATATTCAGTCAAAACTTATAAAAAATGGACGTAATAATTCAAATAGTTCTTGAAAGTCTACTTACAAAAATAAGTTTCTGGAACGAATAAGTTCAATGCACCATATTTGAAACATTGTTACTTGTTATAATAATTAACCAATACTCAAATACAAAACAAATCAAATTCCTTTTGAAAGCGATATCCCACCTGTAATTAATATATTCACCTCAATTTAAATTACTTCTTCTAATTGTGATTTTATGATTAGATCATATAAAAACAAGTCAAACAGTACAGTACAATTACTGACATTCTCGATAAACGTAAACTTATGTATGAATGATATTTATAATATCATAATAAATGTTTATCATTTCATTTTATTGTTGGGTTTATAAAGTATTTATATTATTGTATTCATAAAAAAACATTACAGCGCTCACTTAAGTTTCATTTGAGAGATATCTTCATCAAGTTTCCCCTGGGAAAGGCGAGTTATGGCATACCATTAAAACTAATTTGGCGAAAAGCAAGTTGTGAAAATCGAATTGTAAACATTTTTTTACAATTCGATTTTCACAACTTGCTTTGTTAATTTATGTTTATGTGGTTAATTTGTGTTTATGTACAACTCAAACAGGTCCACAATTGAATGCTTTCCCCCTATGTCTAACCATACTTTTCGACGTTATATATATACGTAGAAACATGTAAGAAAAACACAGAACCTTTTTATAAATGAATATGGGAAATATTTTGAACAAGGCATAATTCAAAACGCAGCGGGACATTACGAAAAATAATCGTGTGGCGCGAATTAGGTTCTCAGTATTAATTTAAATTGAAAACTAGTATGATATAGAAATTCAACATTCATTGTACACACGTGTACAAGCAACGCGCTCCATGTATCTCTATATTCAAATCCTTCGTCGTAAAAAACGTCTAAACTATCTGCCCGGCTTATAAGTTAAATTGAATTAATATAAAATACGTATTATTTTTAAAATGAGATCACGTCTCACAATATGTGACACAAATTTATATTAAGTTCTATGAAAGAACTCGATCGTTACATTTAACATTAACGCGACCTGGCTACACATTTCCCTACATAGATCATATTGATATAGGTTACAATTCCACATGAATTCAACTCTCTTCTAATTGAGTCTACTGAGGTACTTATGAAAGAAAAACCTAAGCACGTTAGAGACATTCTCTCTAGTATTGACAGCTAAAGATATTTGAAAATTAAAAATGATATTTTTTTCTCTCAATCTCGTTATAGCAGAAAGTAATAGAAATGTATTTTGATCTATCTTATAGTTAAACTTTGTAGTTTAAATAGTTATTTAACGAGATGCTAGAAACCATAGCACTTGACTAACTGATATCGACTAGGGTGTATCAGTGCGCTAAACTATTTTCTTAAGGAACACTGTAATAAATTATGAGTATAAAACATGGACAAAAAACAGATAAGATAAACTAATTTTACAACAAGGAGAAGTTTTTTTTGCTGTTTATTTATTAGAATTTGGCTGAAAAAAGACCTATCCAATTGACATAGAGCTTTCACCATCGTATACTTTACTGTATCCAGACGGACTTAGAGTACCTATATAGCATATATTTTAAAAAGTTTGTATTATGGATAAATAAAAAATATATAAATGAAGGTTATCGATGTGTGCCGGAAACATTTTTAAATTTCACTCTTAAATAATGCACCAAGATATTGTAGATAATACTCAATATTGCAGATATATTACCATTTGTTTTCTAATTCAAAAATTGTACCCATAAATACTAAATACAAAAAAAATTGTAAGTATAGGGCTAAATATTTAGAATTATTTGTTAAAAATGTTTTCATATCACAAGATTAGGCCATACAAATATTTACTTGACTAAAAAACATGATAAATAACAAAAGACGTTAAAAACACTAGTCAATTAACTGTTAATAAATTCAATAATCGTGCGATGAAAATCAAATACGATCATGTTGTCTTTTTCACTGGAAAAGAACCGGGAAGGGCAGTGAGTTTACAAATATTGGAATAAAGAAAATGTACAACAGGATAGAGGAAAGAAGAAAATCAAATTACATTATAGCTTAATTACTTTTCGCATTGAGCCACAAAAAACTTAAAAGCATACTCGTGTAATCAAGATACATTGCAAAAATCAGTGTAGAATTTGTTCGACGATTCAGCAGGATATGCAAGAGAATACGGCTATAAGGATGTATGATGTTGTTGCTTATTTTGAGGTAAATAAAAACTTCGCAGTATTATGGCCGTTTTAATAAACTATATTTGCATTTCAAAAATTTTGTACCATATCTAGCCATAAAAATATTATGGGTATTTCTTTAAGTCGATCGAAAAGACAGTTCATTATAAGAAAACAATTATCGATCCAAGCCGCCCTAAATAACGCATAGAGAAATGTAATTAAGAAAACCTGGCCATCACAGATCATAAAACTTAAATATACAAATTATGGATTTCCACTTATATCCAATTTCGAAACAAGAAACTAAACTGTAGGTGTTAGAAATGCGACACAGAAAAAATTACATTAGTTTGAACTAATTTTTGATGTGGAGTTTTATATGTGCTGATATTTTAAAAATAGAGACCTGTAGCTTCCAAATGAAATTATGGTAATAAAGTTTCCTATTACCATAGTTTCGGTACAATAATGTCATTGGTGTAAGATTATGGTGATAGGGATAACCTATTAGCACACGGCATTTTAAAGTTCCGTAACCGAATAGCAAAAACCTCGAATAATTTTGTTATACCCGTCTATCTATCCGTATGTCACTGCACCATAACTTTAATTTATGACAGATTGTGATGAAATTTTACAGGAAGACGTAGTTGAAGTATGAAAACCCGTGTTAATAATATTCATAGAGATCGATAAGACTTTTCATTTTTTTAAACTGCTCCCCAAATTTGACATGTGTGGACACGTGAAATATGGGGATGAACACTTTTTTCTCACGCATTGTATCAAGTAAGGTAACGATGAAAATTCTATACAAAATGTCTAGTAATATTTTCTGATTCAATTTAAAATGTCTAGTAATCTTTCCTTCTTGAGCTATAAGTTTTTATGGTGATGTGTACTGTGTGTCGGGGCTTTTAACTGGAAAGGGGGAGGTTTTAACTTTTAACCATGTATTAATAAATTATAATATTGGTAATTAATAAATTAAAAAGATATAGCTGACCGAGTCATTCCACATAGTAAGCTCCATAGAAACTTTATAGGACGAAAATACTTTATCCCAAATAACTTGCACAATTTACGCGATTTTCGCGTCGCTTTTCTACAAACACTTAACTATGCTGTTCTAAGTTAATACGTGCTCAACATGCATGTGAATGTGTTGCAGTATTAAAAAAATAAATTGTGCCAACTTTAAAAGACAAACTCCCACGCGCTTCAGTGCAATAGGGAAACAGAAACAGTTTACGCGCGCCGCGGAATTGGATAATAAAATGTACGAATCAATTTGCAAAGATCACGCGACTCGCGAGATTAAATCCAAATTGCTTTTTAGTTCACGTTGGAAGTTTAAGGTTTCTTCCCGGGGCAGACGCGCTTTTATAATGTACTTCCGCCTAGGTTGAATGAAAAGAACATTTGCGACAATCATTCGCTTCGCTTTCGACGTTAATATTATATTAAACACAAACGCGTTAAATACGTACATTTACAAAGATATTCTTTGATGTTCTACGTCCTCCCCGGTGTTCCACCTACTTTTAATATCAAACGAGGCCATGAAAATGGTAACTGGCTATATTATAATAGGAAAAATACATCCTATATACTAATAATACATCCCAAAAATACAACCATTAAATAATAGCAAATGTAAATTTGGTTATTATCCTAATTCCAACTTCGTCGTCCTATTCACACAAAGATGTACTCATTCTATTCACACAAAGATGTACTCATTCTATTCACACAAAGATGTGACATCATTTTTTTCTCAGCAACTACTATTGCTAATAACTTGAAATTTGACATATTTGTAAAATTTGTTTGTACGCGTCTATTTCCAAAATTTACAAATATTTTTATTTTTAATCATAATGGGGTTGAAAATAAGTATTTAAAAGTTAAAAGGCAACAATATCATGACAACAATATATGAAGTATCGTATGGAAGAGCTTTGTATAGGTATTAAAACTATTTTTATTTTGTTTTTGCCAACAAGTTTTCACTTATAACTAAAAAAAATTGAAAAATATCCCTCCGTATACCGGGGGTAGTGTGGCTATAGCTGTAATGTGGAAGCAAGAATTTCGTTGACCACGTTTGAACAAATAGCACGGTAATATAGTCGAGTAAGCATTCCGAACACCGACAATGTTATATGTTTAAATGACATTAGGTTTTTGAATTAAATCTTATTTTATTGCAACATCAATCATCTTCTGAAATAGAGCAGACCAATTAACTGATGTTTTTTTTCTTCTATTTGAAATACCTTTTTAACCAATACTGTTATTTGCTACTCATAGTATATGTGTGTCATTATTTTCATTGCGTATAAAAGTAAGATAGTAGAATTTTGTACTCGATTGTGAGATATGTCGCTAATTTATTATCATCTCGAAAGGGGTACATGTAATAAGATAAGCTGAATAATATGCACTCAGCTAAATTTAGAACAACTAAATAAATATGACGCAATAATTAATTATAAAGTCGTTACAAATAGTATTTAAAGAGAATCTTAATATGAATATTATGACGTAGAGTTAAATTGACTACCCAACACAACTGCTATGTAGAGATTTAAATGTAACGAAATGCAATAAATATTCAAAAATATGAAAATTAAATCATTCAAAGAACATACTATAAGAAACACGTTATATTTTACGTATATAATTAAAAATTAAGAATGCAGCCCTTTCTAAAACTATTAAGCAGCCGGCTGTGGAAACGCTCATGGGTAGCATATTTTCTAATAATTATAATAGTAATAATTTCATATAATAAGACAGTTTACAAGTGGTATGACTCAAATCTTTTTCCATCACTATGAATAATTTTTATTGGTTAAAGTTGCTAAACGAATAAACAATTAATTGCAATAATGTCTTGGATACTAAACTGAAGTATCGACTCGAGTTACACTTGGTGGATTAATTCTTTTTGCGAATAGTACTCATATCGTTCTGATAATTCCGCGCGGCACCTGGTGTGCGTGCCAAGTTAAAACAACGCGGACTCCTGGCGAGTAAAGTTAAAATAGTATGTCTCAAGAACGGAAGAGATATAAAAAAAATGTATAAATTATAATAGTCTTGTTTTGTATTCAGGAAGCCATAGAAATCGGTTGCTAAAGCAATTTAATAACACCTTTAATTATTTAATGTTAGTTACGCTTCCGCCAGTTCGTCTGCGACAACCTGTTTTTTTCTAATTCCGTCCTACGTAAAATGTTGAAATTTAGTATTGTTACCAACTCTTAAATATTTAATACATAGTTAAGAAATAATTGCCTGATAAAAGTAGAAGAGGTTTAGGAAAATTTAGTGAAAAATACGTTTTCGATCGTGAATATACCGCTGACACCGAGAGAGATGGCTAATGGTTAAGCTAATGTTAAAATTTTAAAAAATAGATTTACTAGAAGTCCATCTGAATTTTTTAAGAACCCTTAAATGTTTAAGCTTTCTCATATACCAAAGCGCATACCATTTACTTGAAAACTATAGCCATGATTCCAGATCCAGCAGTTTTTGAGCGATTCAATACACTCTTTTCTGATACCGGCGAAAGACCTACGGCACAATATATTTACACCATGAAAAATAATATTTCTAAATAATTTATTGGAGATACTATGCGACCTTAAGTATTTTAACTTTCATATGTAGCTACGTATATATAGAACTACCGTAATACGAGTTCTACTCGTACTGGACAGGTTTTTTTTACTTCTCACTCAAAACTCTTTTAATAAATCTTCTTTTTAGTGCAGTCATTTTTTATATTTTTAATTTTGTCACATTTTTTTAACTGTTATTTTTTATGTCAATAACAAAATTAAACCAACCGATACTTAGTAATATATAATTTCATGACTTAATACTTATTGAATATATTTGGCGTTAATTTTGTAGAAATTTATATTCACAATTAAATGAAACTACGTGATGTAGTATTATTTCTACTTTCTTTAAGTTCTTTACCACGACCTAGATTTCGTTGTATTACAACATCTTCAGGTGGGCTATTAGCAAAGATTAATCTAATCCTAACCCGTTAATCTTTGCTAATAGCCCACCTGAAAATGTTGTAATACAACGAAACCTAGGTCGGGGTAAAGAACTTAAAGAAAGTAGAAATAATACTACATCACGTAGTGAGTTTCATTTAATTCGGACTTAATACTTAAATATATAATTTAATTTATGGAAGTAAATACTTCTTTAGGCGCTCCATGTGCACTTTTCCTGAGCAGTGAATGAAACTGAAACTTGATGCTCAGGTCGGTCACGCTGAATCGGGTAAACTCGGTTTTCTTCGTCATCGGCTGAACGAGTTTAGACAGTAAACTAACACAGACTGCATCATTTCAAGAATTACATTTTATTTCGGATTTATGTTTTATTTGAGAATAGTTAATATGCGTTTGTTATTGTATTTTTTGTCTTAGTTTTCACTTCTATCGTGTGGTCATAAGTGTTTCGTTCATGCAAGGCAACATATATTTCATTTTGTATAACTATTAATTACCACAATGGACATTTGTTGTTAGAGGACGTTTAAAATATTATATATGTTAGTCTCAATATAAAAATTTCATTACAACTCAGTCATGTGTGTTATTTTCTATACAACCCAAAGCAAATAAGTACACATAATAAAAAGCGAACATGCCACTAAGTATATCCATGTTTCTCACCGAAAACTAAATAGAAACCAAAAGTTATGTCCTTTCTATATCCCTTAAACCGAGACTAAAAATTAAGGGTCTAATCGCTCTATTTCGGTGGGGTTGAGATGTAAATCTCGTGAGGTATATGCACGGCTTGGCATACGACCAGGCGCACGCAGTACGCGGACGCAGGTTCTAACGACGAATCCGGAGAGACGTCGCTACATCTGTGTGGACAATGGTTTGGAGCGGCCCATTGTTAGTACCGGTTTACCGCATAGAACTGGACCCCCGACAGTTAGGTGTGGGGTTGGTATATACGTTGTCTCATCGAAACATTTCACTGTCGCGATTTAAAAATGTAGGGGATGCCTATTGTGTATGAGTTTGTACAAAATTTTAGTTCGCCTTTAGGGTCGATGTTGAAAAAAGTTTGGTCGCGTCGTCACCAATTCGATATGATGGAATATGAATACAAACTTACGGGTTTATACTGCTTCCGAAAGAAAATAGTTTTTAAACGTATTCATTTTTTTAATATTTTCGGCAGTCTTTTTGTTATAATGCGTGTAGAAACGCCGACAGAATTCCTGATTAACTTTACAATGGGACAGCAATTAATAATTGCTCTCCCATTGTAAAGTCAAAAACTAACAAAAGTCTAAGTTGGTGAATTTATGAATTCCACCTATAATCCTAGTATTTGTAGAATTGTATTAATTCAGGCCTTTCAGGTAAAATATTACTAAAATTCCAATCATTACAGCTCCATACTCAACTTTCAAATTTACATTTATTGTATTTAAAAGATGATATTTATAAAAAATGTAATTAATACCTGTAAACTGCACTCTCGATTTTAAACCACGTAGAAAAAAAAATCTCTTGCTTTAAAATATAAAATATGATAATGTCAGTTTACATCGATATTTTTTATGTTCATATTTTTAACATTTTGATGTTGATCGTTTTTATGTTCACATTTTTTATATTTTGATTACCTCGTCCACACTGATCCATTTGAAAATAAATAGTTTGTTATGCAACAAGGGATATAAGAATTTAACAATATGTTTAATAATTATAACAACGTAATTTAATGTTGACCGATTATCATTTTATTAGCGCTGTATAAGTACAAAAAGCAGTCGTATTAAAACTTCTCGATGGGGTATAATGATTAATATATTGTGTGATAAAATAGGTGATAAAATAAATGTCTAAACAGAACATTTTTGAAATATTTTATTACTCCTCTATCTACAAGTTCAAAGTCTCTAAAGCTATTCTAGAGGTATGAAAATAAATAATTTAAAAAACAGTGAAGTCTGATTCAAAATACCTTTTTAAAAATTTTAAATTTTGAAGTACATGCTTCGGTTGCCCACGATTAATTGTTCTTAATTTAAATGAAAATCTTTAAATAAACTCGATCTCGATAAGACTAGCTCCAAGTTATTAGTATTACGTTCTTTGTTTCACATTATCTTTTACTTTTATTATATTCACGAAATGAAATTTTATTTGAAAAGCGAAGTTTTATTACTAAATTTGAAGCTTATGAATCCTAATACAAGAACGAGTAAACGAATTTATTACATTTTTTGTATTTGGGCATTTGGAAGTATCACCTTTCACTATGGTAGTATCACACATCACACGTTACACTGCCTAAACGCGGCAGCCAAAATAAAATAAATCGCTCATAAGAGCGTAAATACTTGCTTTTCATTTTAAGATCGTTAGATTAATACCATTCCCGTCATTAATATTATTCCCATCCATTCATTGATTAACATTATTCCCATATATTCATTGATTAATATCATTCCCATCATTAATATCATTCCCATGCATTCATTGATTAATATTATTCCCATCATCCACCCATAGAGGGCGCAACAAAATAGTCATTTGCTTTTACTTTTAAATATCGCTCATATTATTTTGGTCACGCTGCACACCAAAAGGATTGAATAAATGAATAGTTATTATATTACACAAAATATAATAAATTGGTTGATTATTTTCCATGGTAATTTTAGATAACATGATGTCGCACGTAATCTCGTGTTAAAATCTTCTAAATTCGAAAAGTAGTCAAAAATTTAGGAATAAACAATCTTCAAATTAAATTTATAAGTCTGATACGACTATATGTATTACCAGACCACCACCAATAAACTAAATGTTATTTGAAAGTGATTTTTCGAGCTCCCTACCCTAAAAAACCGAATAGAACCTTCGCTCTCGCTCCATATGCGTCCGTCTCTCTGTAACTAACCTCTGTCTTCGAAATTGTAAATGAAATATTCATAAATTGTTTAAAGTTTACGTAACCGTAATAATTTAAACGAATTAAAAACAAACCGATTTGGAACATATTTAATAATTTTTTTTGTCATCTGAACTTGAGACATCCGAAAATAGGTAAAAATTGAAGGCCAAATATTCTAAATTACTTTTATTTCATATAAAAATCAGTAAAAATTGATAAATTACTCCATTTAAAGCTTAACACAGCACATACGTTTCGTTTTAACATTTTATACAGTTTAAGAAAAATCGTCTTTTTTTGATATTCCAAAAAATAATAATTAATATTTAGAAACAATTTAATAAAAACATTTTCTTTTCTTAAATGTTGAAATTTTGATAGGTTTTTAAATACATTAACTATTATCATATTTCGATCAAAAATTCAAATATGTATTTATGTGCGGAATTTTCAAAATGTATATCTAGGGTGGTGGTATGACTGCCAGTCGCCCCTATAGACCCTTGGTCTAACACAGTTGATCTTTACTAGACTTTGTGCATTTTATATGCCAATGAAATTATTATTAAACTATGTCAATTTATAATGTTCCTTCTCTACAGCCCTCTCTACAAGAAACATATACAAATAAACACGTTACTTGTACAGAGGACGATCACTGAAGAAGGACATATGTGATAACATATATGCAAAATGTTTTCATGCGGTCACTCATTCGAGTACCAAACTTTATGCGGAAAACGAATGAGGAAAGATCCTAATAATTATAGATTTATGGTATTTATTAGCACCATTTTGTTTTATAAACATCCTATGATTTAAATTTAGCTTAATTAAAATACAAATGAACCATCATATGTCGGTCAACGCAAGTGGCGGCAGTCGTGATGATTTTTATCGCAATCCCGTTGTTTCAGCATTACCTCACAATACTTACAGCAATTGACTTATAGATGGCGTTAGAATCGCATCGTGTGTTGCTGAAACGCTACGGAACTGCAACTCAGCGCTTCATCTATCAATACGAAACAAGTCTCACTTCAGAAATTAAAAAAGGGACAGAGTTGTTTTCTACGCCATGGCAGCTAAAATAACTTAATCTAAAGATTTTCGGCAACCATAAAAACGTCTGATATGGTTTGCATTGGCGACTTACTATATTTCAATGGCTAAATTCTATTGTTCAGAACATTTGTGAAATGGTATTAATTTATAAAATTTATATCGATTGTTGTTAAAATGGTATAGCACACCTTCTCATATGACTTCCTGAGTACAAAATGAAAAGATTATAATTAATAAATTATTTCTCTATATATAATAGCTATCTCATAAATGTGATTGCGGCTCATTCACGAGATAGCTATTTTAGTGTTTATATAAGGAACATGTAGTACACATATACCGGTCGCCACGCGACATCGTCAAAGCATAACGACTTGACGTTGCGAACCTTTTACTTAAGTTTGAATGTTGAAAAAAAATTATAATTTCACAGAAAGAATAACCAATTTATACTGGGAATTCAGCTCTTTCTCATATTTTTGTCGTGAATTTAATGGTATTGAAACGTGTAAATGAAATTATAATTGATAAAATAAAAAATATTTTAGTGTCGAAAAATTCATTATTTCTCCTTAATAAAAATCTAAATGAAAAGAACTGCGTAGTAGTTTGATCTTATATTTTTTATTTGTATGTAAAAAAAATTTTCCACACTAATTAACCAACCACTATATGGAGAAAGTGGCGAAAGAATCAATATACGGCTACAGAGAGCGTGACTTTACACTAACACGACGTCATAAATTAACACGACAGGATGGCGTTATTACTTCACAAAATAATATAACATTTATAAAGCATTCTTACATGATTATTGAACGTGTCTGATTGGAAAACGCCCATCGATGTATTTACACATTTGTAATTGTCTAGCATTTAGATGGATCAAGGTGTCAAAATGGATTTATTCTGCTAGCTGCTAACCTTGATTATAATTGATGAGATCCCTTAATCAATGTTTGATGTATTTCACCTCTATCTACATCTGGCTACCTATAAATATGAATAAATAAATAGATAATATAAAATTGATACCTCTAACCGAACGGACGTAATAGTAAAAGTGAAACTCTACATATAATTGGCAGCCTTATCATTACGATAACATTTTGATGTATATATATTTATACAATCTACATATAAATATAATAAAAAGACAAGGCTGTGTCTGTGCGTGCATCATACAAAATCTAATGAATATATTTAACCAAACTTCATAGCTTGCAATCAATTACCACTATATTGATTGCAAGCTATGAAGTTTCGTTAATTAATAGGTCACTACTTAATTATTTAACAGTGATACTTGTTACTTTTATATGTGACGGCTATAAATATAAATCTAATTCTCCGCCGGACAGCGATAGTTACTTTATTAACCAACTTCAAACTGGGGCAAGTTTCTCAATTCGAGCATATTATTTTATATAAGAACACTTATGTACGGTATTTATAAAACTATTTGAATGATGCTTATATTTAATTTAGAAGGTTATAGCTCAAGGCTGCTCCCATATAAATTTCATTCTAATCTTTAAAAAACTCATTATGAAAATATACTTAAAAGTTATCGGTGTCGATGTAGTTAATTACGGTAAATAATTCTTTTCACTTTTTCAGGTAAATAAAAAACTTCATTTTTGAAGTTGGCTTTTCTTTATTTTTAAAGTTAAATATATTTCAAATGAAAGGTTAATTACTCTTTATATCATATTATCTTTTGCCTGCGGCTTCACTCGAATAGTTAAGTGAATTTATATAGAGAAACGAAAACATGCAGCGCCGTTTATAATTATTAAGAGAAATTAAATAACATGTCTTTATTTTCGTGAATTTGTAATCAAATCACAGTTAAAAAAAATAAATTCCCCCCAAATCAGGGATTGAAGGTTGTTCTGTTGCTATTTTATATTGCGCATGTAGCTTCGTCTTACCGCTGCTCCATTGTGACGCTGCTTCGTTATTCCGTTTGTATTCAGCTTCAAATAAAAATTTTCCCGAAGTGTTGAGATTTTCCTGAATGAAAAGTAGATTACGTCATTTCCCGGCACACGTTCTATCTCTGTGGAAAAAAATTACAATCTGTTATTCCATTGTGACGGGAAAGAAGGGCAAACAAACACAGGCTGTCATCTACAATGTTAGGATTTCCAATATTCATTTCATCTGTAATAATATTTTTTTAAATTTCGTAATACATTATATTTACACTCTATCTTCCCGAACGCATGCCAAAGGAAAAAAATGAAAAGATCTAGAAATGCGTAACATAATAAATTTCTTCGAAAATGTGCAAAATGCTTCCCTATAAAATGTGCAAAACTTGAGCATAATCGGAATACAGACACCATAAATTCATTCCCTATTAATGTTTTCTCGTCACCCCTAATTCCTATCGCTACTTAATTCCTTCTGGCTCCCTTTCCGTACCTCTTAATAAATACGTCTTATAAAATCACACGCATTCCCTTTTCTGTGTAACGGCTGTTTTTCTCAGAAAACGTTTTACACACAAACAAGAAATTTGACATAATTATAAAGTATATTAGCCTTCGTATATATTAATAGTTATATGAATTAAACAGCGTTAATAAAGGTTTCTCCCAGTAGTTTCAGTAGTTCTGCATCGAATAGGTTTTTAGAAACTCACTCTAATTTTACACCTGTGAAGGATACATATATTAGGCAATATAATAACATGGTGAAAATAATATTAATGTTTTTAAATAATTATACAGAAATATTATGCACCACTAAATGTTTACGGAAGTGTGAACAGAACCTCCGTAACGTGAGCAATACTCTTACTTACCACTTCGACAATTTATTCAATAAAATCTTCAAATAAACATAAGCACCGTTGCTAACGGAACCGAAAAAAGTCATACTACAATACCCAGTCTCTGATTATTATTACTGACATACTATATATTTAGTATCTGTAAGCTTGCCAACATAATTAGTACAATAATTACATCGCTGCCGACCATACCATGCTATCTTATATCCTACCCTATTTAAGGTTCAAGGTTATCCTAATAAAAGCGTTCTATATTATTAAACAACATACAAATCTATCTAAGTGGTCCAACTACATTCAAGTCGCGCCGAAAAGGTCACAGATGACGCAAATTACCCTGACGGGACATAATTACCTTCGGAAGACCGTCTCACTACTGTTACCGTACGGACGATCATTAGCTCTCTTCAACGAAAGCAATGGGCTTCTAATTAACATCTGGTTCATGGAAGCTTTTGAAAGCTCAGTTTCTATAGCAGAAACTTTTGAATACGATACTCGTAGTTCGTAGTTGTGAAATTTGTGGATGACGTAAATTTTTCTATTTATTTATTTAATTTTCTTATTTCATATATCTCTGCCCGTCAGTATACAACAGAATATGTTTCTAAATTGCCCTAGGACTATAAATTGAAAATATGGAAGAAGACTCCGATCGAAAAAAAATATAAATACATGTAACCAAATCGTAAGAAGGTCGTATCTCTGCGGTCATCACGCAAAAAACATCGACTGATTTTATTGAAAATATACCGTTTTGTATTTTAACGCTTGGTAACATCCTTAGTTGAAATTGTCAAGATTATTGCTCCACTCAGCTACTACAAAATTAATTGACAGCGACCTCTGTTTTTTCGTAAGCAACCATGATAAATATGTAGTTTTATAATTGTCCACTAGATGGAGGTATATATCATTATTTTACCTTCTAAATGAGGCCTAGAACGCATAGGTGCACCATGGAAAGTGAAAATTTGAAAATCTGGAAATTATAATATGGTTAATTTAAATTACAATACAAATGTTAACGCGCGAAGAATCAGCAAAATTACTAGTTTCATATATTTATGCCTGTATATCTCCAAAAACATAATAAAATATAGATACATATATATTTATATATATATATATATATATATATATATATGTATATATATATATATATATATGTATATATATATATATATATATATATATATATATATATATATGTACTAGCTTCTCGTCCGCGGCTTCGCTCGCATAGACGATCCGTTTTCTAAACTTCAGTTAAATTTTTAATTAACTTCACAAAGGTGCTTATAAATTCGATCCAAATATATTTAATATTATTAAATATGTTAGGCTTTTAAGGCTTCTAAAGGAGTGCATAAAATTTCAAAAAATTATGAATATTTTCCATATGATTTTCCACATATCTCTCAGAAACTAATAATCAGATTACAATCAATCTTAATCGTATTCTTATTTTTATCGGCTTACGTATCGTTTAACTTAGAGAATAGTGAAAATTTTATAAAAATCGCTTTTGCAGTTTAAAATATAAAATAAAAAGTCAGTTTCATTTTTATTAAGTTACTGCTGACTTGTATGTTGTTAACCCTATTGTTTTTTTATAGATCAACAAACTCTACGAACAGTGTCTACCTAGTTTAGGTAAATAAAGCAGCAGAGAGGAAGTTTGAATTTAGTACAGCACTTCCTTGTGTACCGCATTGGTGGTTGTGTGAAAAGCAATCATCCTCTAAGTCAATGCATACCACATTTTGTAACTGGCCCTAAGATTTATTAATCGACGTTGCGAAACAGACTCTAAGAGAAAAGCGTAGTCGTTTGATTCAAAAACGTATTAATAAAGTATAAGCGGTATTATAAGTATGAAAACAGACCCCCCCTCCCCCCCCCCCCCAATACAGCCAGTGTACACGGTGGCACGTAAAAAATTTAATATAAATATTTTTCCAGTACGAACTTAGCTACCAATTTTCATCCTATTAGAGAATGAATTTCGTAAAATTTTTAAATACTTGTTACATTAGTTGTATTTAAAATATTCCCATTCAAATGTAGCAACCACTTTTTAACCCTTATGTTCTTTCTTTTTAACCCTGAATTTCAGAATATGCTTAAATGCTTGTTAAATTATTTTTATTGCAAATCATTAACACAAATTTTTAAATAAAAATGATAATAACAATTTTCTTGACCTACAAATCAGCCACTCCTTTTCATCCACTTAGGGGATGAATATAGAAATGCTTAAGTAAAAAGACAAGTGTTTAATGCTTAAATACTTGTTTCATGTTTTGTATTGAAAACTATTAATACAAATTTTTAAGTAAAAATTACCATAAAATTTTTTTCCCGTACAAATTTAGCAACCCTTTTACAATCCTTTTTTGTTTTGGTTAAATGCTTGTTGTTACTGAAATGCATTAATAGAAATTTTTAAATAAAAATTACCATAACGCAGTTTTCCTATACAAATTTAGCCACAACTTTTCACCCGTTGGGGTTTTAATCCCGGAAAATGCTTAATACTTGTTTCATTATTTGTATTTAATAACATCAATATAAATTTTCCATTACAATTTTTTCTCATACAAATTTCGCGACCCCTTTTCATCCCGTTAGGGTTAGAATATCAGAAAATGCTTAATTTCTTGTTTAATAATTTGTATGGAAAAGCTTTAATAACAAATTTTAATTAAAAATAACCATAACAATTTCATTACCATACAAATTTAGCCACCATTTTTCACCCCCTTAAGGGCTGAATATCGGAAATTTTCGTATTGAAAAGCATTAATGCAAATTTTTAAGTAAAAATTACCAAAATAATTTTTTTCCGTACAAATTTTGCCACCCTTTTTCACCCCCCTAGGGATTGAATTTCAGAAAATTCTAAAGCATATGTTGTATTATTTGTATTGAAGAGAATTACTACCAACTTTCAAATAAAAATTACCATAAGAATATTTTTCCCATAGAACTGTAGCCACCCCTTTTCTCCCCCTTAGAGGTAGTATCTCGGAAAATTCTGAAATACGAGTAACATTATTTTTATTAAAGAGCATGAACACATAATTTTAAGTAAAAATTACCACAAAAATATTTTTCCCGTACAAAATTAGTCACACCGTTTCATCTCCTTAGAGGATGAATTTCGAAAAATCCCTTCTTAAACAATGCCTATGCCTTAAATAATGCTGTTATAAAATCGATACCCTGAGAATAGTAACTAAAACTGAAAACTTGAAAAAAAAATTTTAAAAATTTTTAATCATGCATTTTGTATGATAAATCAAATATTTTTTTATAACACCCACGACCGGAAATTATTTTAGTTTAATAAATTCAAAAGGTCTGTATTCCCAAAAAGTAAAAGTACCAAAAAGACTTAAGGATCGTGAAACAAATTTCAAATTAGTATGATTGATTATTTTTTTATCTGACATTATTAAAACTTTCCTACTTTTTTTAATGCGTTCTCCATTTTTATTTTTAATTTATTTAATTTACTTTTATTATTAGTGTACATTAAATGTGTAATGTCTGCTCATAAATTCATTGTGAAACTAATGAAAAAAGTTAGAAATAAACAAATTTTAAGATATTTCTCATGGGTAATTTTTTTTTCAAATCGATATTTTTATAATAAGTAATCGCGAGCAACAATTTTTTTCAAATACGTCGTTTTCGATGTATATTCTTTCATGTCATTTTAAAAAAATAATCAAATTTTCATTGTTACTAAACTGCACTTGTTCCGAGAAAACCTGGTATTTTTTGCGAAGTCAGTTTACTTTTCTATAAAATTTACAAATACTATGTCCACGTACTCTTTACACCGACTAGATAAAGCAACGTGCAGATTGTGTCTCGTTGTAACCTCTTCACACATGTAACATACTAAGCCATTAACTAGTAAGACGAACGGGTTATCGATAAAACCACGTAACATCCAAAAAGAGCGAATAATACATTCATTTTGACAACAGAACGAATGTCAATTTAACAGTTTATATTTAATTAATGTAGCCAATGGGTAAAATTTTAAAAAGCAATCGGTGTTGATTATTTTTGTAATTGTTTCTTAAATCTTATAATGTACTTTGATAGATTTTTCTACTACTTTCGACTATTCTTGATGTTTTAATAATATTATATAAGCGCGTTTATGAAGATGCCTTTTTTCTTTTGTATAATGGCTACAAATTACATTTTACTTTTTGTTCTTCCCTGATTGTCAATTGCTGAAATCCTTGGTTTTTGTATTCTATATTATACCGTCTCTTTTAAAAATTGTATTTTAGTTCTGTAATATAGGAGCATTTTTACCCGTCTCCATTCATGTTTCTACCTAATTGTCTTTTAGAAGTTAGAAGCACGTGATAGACAGACAGACGGACGGACGGATAGGTGACTGACAATGTTACCTCCACAATAAGAATCCATTCAGAACTTTCTGACGTGAAAGCCCTAATGGAGACAACTACATGCGACGTGGCGTTCTATTTATTTTTCTTATATAGACTACGTGCTAGATGGCATAAAGTCGTTCACTTATACAATGTCACCACCGTAGTGTGTCGAGTTGATCGATGGCTTTACGACCTGTGACGGTGCGGTCCACCGCCGGATCACGAGTGCAATTCACTGCCGCTCGTCGAGCGAGGCTGGACTGGTGTTCTGGGTGGCTGTAAAAGATTGATCTCGTGACAATAAGTCCGCCATTCAATTAACAATGAACATTAAAGTCTGTAAATAAATAAAGACATAAAAATCTGCGGCCCACCGGACTGTTGTCATCCGCATAGACAAATCCTGTGATCAATTCTTATCTCCCAATTTTACCAGTTCAGCGCTTCAACCGCAACTCAATATAATCACTTTACAGTATCGATTAAGTTCAGCTGAAATAATCGTCTTAAAGATTTTCCCTTAGTATGTTGTTTAAATGTTAAATCGACTATTAAATTCGCGTACCGTGAAGCCTGAGGCACGATAAGAGGGATAGAGAGACATTAAAGATACCTCGAATTACCCTCAATAAGTAAGTTCCACTTTTATGTAATATCATATTGTTTTATGTCTTCACAATAAAATTCTGTTTCATGCATTTTCCTTACATTTAGCTTAGGAAATTTTCGATCGACCTCATTTTACAAAAGGTTTATCTGCCTGTAATTTCAACATTATCGTTCTAGTTTATGGAAACAAAAACCCGATTATGTGCCATATCTCCGGACCTATATTAGCCTGTATGTCGGTCATTTGACTATATTGGACCGGTTAGAGGTATAACCTTTAACCTTACCTGATCTCTGAATATTGTAAAAAATGGGCTAAAATGTTAGTAATAAGGAAAAGTTATGGTATATAGCATATAACATTCTGAGCTAATTCGATAGAGTGTGAAAATCTTCTTATACTTTTTTGGAAAATATGACATTTTCACTTAAACAAATACGTATTTACGTGCATTGATTTTATTCTCTTCCGTTCTTGTTCAGTGGAGGATATTTCGATGTGATACCATCAAAACTGCTTATTATACTTTTATTAATTATGTCATAATAATATGTAATTAAATTATTATGTTAATATCAAAACCGTATTAAATCATTTACATGAAGAATGGGTTTCTCACATGCTGGTCGAACAGGGTGATGACGTTTGCGCCAACCATCGACACTCGTCCCAGTGTTATGGTTGAATCTAAATGTCCAAATAAAACAATGTCCAACACAAGTCAGTCAGAAGAAGCTCATTGGGGCAGTTTGGAAGTTCTGTGCAGATGTTATCCATAAGGCTGTGTACTATCAAAATTTTCAAAATATAAAGAGCTCACTATCAAACAACCAAAACAAATCGCTATCATTTTTAATGTAATAACATTCGATATAATGCTTTAAAAGTGTACGTAAAAAAATTTATTTTCAATTCAATTTTATGTGAAATTCAGTAGATTTTGATTAGTATTTGAAATTATATTTTGACTTATAGGATATTTCATAACAAAAATAATTTCAAATAACACAATTGTGTCCGAATTACAGTTTGTAAGTCTTTTACTGGAGCTTTACAACTATATATAAGTTCATGGAAGTTCTAAGAACTCATATTAGAATAACTAAACATATTTTCGTTTTTATTTATTTTTCTTAGTGTATTTGTCTTAAAATGTCCGCGTATCTGAAATTTGCAGCCTTTTGGAATGTGCGGAATCTATTTACTGCCATTATTAGCAATGATCAGTAATAATCAAGGTAAATGACATGTTCCCTTAGTGCGTTAATACAATCAAGCGTATTTGGCGCCACACGCGTTTTTGCATGACATGCATACCAACTAGTAATTTTTAAATTCGCTTTTTAACTAACTTCAAAAAAGGAGGAGGTTCTCAATTCGTCGGAATCTTTTTTTTATGTATGTTCAGCGATAATTCTTTACCGAGTGAACTGATTTCGAAACTGGGTACGTTATGGGTTGTCCCATGTAAATAGGATGATGCAAAGTAAAAAATACCCGTATCAAATATCTTGAATCACATGTTATTTACTAGCATCTGTTAAGGAGTTCCATGGTTCGTTTCCTGATCTCATCATCAGATCATCAACATATTTATATGGGACCATTCTTTTCCAATGAATGATTCAATAAGAATATTCTCAACCTTCTCCTTTTTTGAAGCCGGTTAAACATAAATATTCATGTTTAAGTCAGTTACTTATAAGATTACTGATTTTAACGTTATATTTAAATGATTCTTTTTTCGTTGCTTCTTCCTAACAAATTAATTTATTACGAAAATTAAGTTTAGTTGAAATTAAGTACTGTTGAAAAAAACATCTTTACTTTTTCAGACAACGTCTTTACTTTTTCAGTTTAAGACCTATTTTGTTGAAAATTTGCAAAGAGAAGTAGATTTATTTCGCAAACATACAAATACAATTAACATATAAATTCATTCATTCATTCATTCAGTTCCTGTCGCTCCGGTCGGAGCCTAGGCAGACGTAAAATTTCTCCATTTTGTGCGGTCAGCGGCCAGTTGCTTAACCTCTCTCCAGGTCTTTCCAGCTGTATTTACTTCTTCCTGAACCGTTCTCTGCCAGGTCCTTTTTGGTCCGCCACGTCGTCTTGCTCCTTGGGGATTCCAGTCGAGGGCTGCCTTCTCAATGACTTCATCAGCCTTTCGTAGCGTGTGGCCGATCCAACGCCACTTCCTCTCTCTAATCTGGTCTGCGATGGGTTTTTGGTCTGTTTCAGCCCACAGTTCCTCGTTCCTCTTCACCTCCGGCCATCTCACGTTCATGATACGGCGAAGGCATCTATTCACGAAGAACTGTAGTTGGTGGGTGAGACCTTTGGAGACCCTCCACGTCTCACAGCCGTACATCAGGACGGATTTGACGTTGGTGTTGAAGAGTCTGATCTTCGTCCTTTTGGAAATGGATCCACTTCCCCACACCGGGTATAGCTGGACGAACGCTCCATTTACCTTTCTCACCCTGCTCTTCACATCCTCCTCGGCTCCTCCGTCCCTCGTCACCATACTTCCGAGGTACTGAAAGCTCTCTACCTTATCGACCTTCTTGTCGCCCAGCTTCAGGGGTGTATCAACGGCGGTATTGAGGTCTTGCCGACGTTGATTTTGAGCCCCGTTCTCTCTGCTTCGGCCCGCACCCTCTTCAACTTATCGTCAATGTCTCTAAAGCGTCCCGCCAGAATACAAAGGTGTTATTATTTTTTTTATAATAATACATTTCACCGTGACATTCCCCATCCATCAAATTAGGTGATGTTTTTTTTCATGGGCCACGTCTAGTGGCGGCTAAACTTTTACATGTAATACGAATTTTACTCTTCCTTAAAAGGTGTTATGTTAAATTTTAAATGGTAGAATGTAGACAATTTTCCCGTAATCAAAATAATTCTATCGCAATATAATACACTTACACATATTTACTTTTTTAAAAACGATAATAATCATTCTTAAAATCCCTTATAAAGCAATTGATATCACCAAAATAGTTTTAATCTTAGAAATATTTTAGATGGTGAGAAAGTGCGAAATTTTTGAAGTTGCTTTATATTACATTGCATAAAAGAGAACATCGCTGTATCTACCTCTTTTATATGAACGCAATATCCTCATAAACTGTTCTCTATATCGATTTTATTTAAATTTCATCACATAAATACAATCCTTAAGAAACTTATGAATCAATAAAACGTTCACCGTTTTTTTCAGAATTTTAAGTAGCTAGTATAAAGGTGCAATAACTCAATAAAGGGTTGATTTCGATAAGGAATCCAAGGTAATGCCAAAATTGTAGAAAATGCCGTCTGAAAATTTTATGGAAATGTTTCGAGACGTTTTATCAATTTATCTATAATCTTATCCTATAATGTGTTATCAATATCAAATATCAAGGCATAAAACGACAATAACGTAACCAAAAATACCAAATTAAACCCATACCATCACTTTGCTCTCGGAGTTTTAAAATCTCTTAAAATTTCAAAATCATGGCTTTATAAACGATCTACGTTTATTTAGCCCTGATTAACATAAAATGATGATAAACTTTCGCTCCTCAAGACATCTCAAATTAATCTTAAAGCACTCCATCGCGCAATACCTTAAATTGGAGACTTCACCAATGCAGCGGCGGCGCACACGCCCCGCTGCGAGAAAGGAAAATGATAAATAATTCAAGCAAGGTAACAAGCTTATAATATAGTGAGACGCGCCGCTTGTAACGAAAGCTCGCTTTCATACAATTATTTTTGGCAACTACTTTAAAGCGGTAAACGTGAGCTAGCGCAGCCGTCGCTATCGTATCCAACTTGTTGCTACTGTTTTTGCTACTTGGGGAACTTGGAATAGACGATGTTCTTTATCATTTCGAATTGGTATATTTATATTTATATATATACACACACATATATATATATATATATATATATATATATATATATATATATATATATACATATATATATATATATATATATATACATATATATATATATATATATATACATATATATATATATATATATATATATATATATATATATATATATGTATGTATATGTATATATATATATACATATATATATATATACTGTATCATAGAGATTATGTAATATTGTAATGGAATCGTCTAACCTGAAAATTGTAAAACGTGTAATTCAAATAAATAACGAAACGAGTATTTCTGAAAGTTACTGAGAAGTTTACAGAGCTTTACTGAATTTTTCGATTAGTGATGATATTTTAATGCTAACGGTTTGATGTTTTTTTAATTAGGCCAAATTTTCCAAAATTAAACTTCTTACGAAAATCTACTATTTAAAAATAATTTTAAATTATTCCTTACAGGTACATCGTAAAAAAATATTTTACGTTAATGGTGTGGGGGCGTCTGATACATAATGTGCGGAATTATAAAGGAATGTTATACCATAACCTATAATCCTTCAAAAGATACACACACGCTGACACCCATACAGACATTTGGATAGACGAATATACGCCATACAGTAGAGAAATATACAGAGATTAGAATATACAATACAAACGAATATACTACAAAATAAACTACTTAGATAGTATATTAGAATACATCAGTATAAAACAATCGAATATATGATACGAACAGACGAACGTACAGAAAGAGACAAACTTATACACGAACTATCTATGTATTTTATAAAGACAGTTTATTAGAAAATATAAGAATATATGGACAAAGAAAACGAATATACAGCCAAAGGAACAGGCGAACGGATGGACGTATGGAAAAAGAAAATGTCGAAACATTGTATTAATAAAGATCCATTCTGTCGCGTACGAAGTTCCAAAAATGCAAAGGATTCAAGTGTGGAAGTTAAACACATTAGTTCAACGTCCATTTTATCGATTGTTAATGATATTTTTTTCCACAGTAGAGATGTAAACAAGACAAATAGCAACTCATAATCTGGCCTTCATACCTTTTAGACTAATTTACTCTTTCTCATGTACGAATCTTCCTTAATGCTGATATTACGAGGACAAAACAGAAAGTTTTAAGATTTAAACACCACTCCAAATAATTTGAGATTCTGAGTGCAAACGATAGTTCATTTTTTCAAAAATAAAATAAATAAGCTTATTACCAATATTTTTACTTTTTTTTAGATTTTTGCTTAATTTGAAGGTCGTTTAGTTTTCCATCAATAATGAGATAAAAAATGTTAAACGCCTATTTCTCAAAATAATTTATTTCTGATTGATTTACAAGGTAACTCAAAAATATTTCATCCGATTCATTTGACGTTCTTGAACCTGAAACCTTCAAAAATCAATTCCCTTAAAAACACGTATGGGTTCTTAGACACGTGGAAAACTTTTTTGTTATACATAATTATTGGCAAAAAATGTTGCCACTTCTACCTGCTATTGCATACCTCTACCCACTTCGGGATCGTGACAAGTCATGAAACCTACACGCTGTTTTGTATACCGCACAATCTAGTAAAAATTTCCGCTAAATTATACCATGAAAATAATTAGATTTATTATAAATTAGGTATAATTATAATAAAATAAAAAAGGGTGCGTGTACTTATGTACGCGCGTGAGAAGTTATACTTCTTTGGCATCATTAAATAATACATACGGATAGATAACCTCAATTATATCGGAGCACTTGAAAAAGTCTATAAACACAATTTTTTCACTAATATTTACGAATAGTAAATATATTAATCAAAATATTGAATTTAAATCACTACTGAATATAATTTATCAGCACATATATAAATCGCACTTATATGAAACTAAAACACGTTTGTGAATGTAGACACTAGAAACATGTGGATAAATACTATGAATATGAAAACAGTGAACAGAGGCGACGATGGTGCCAATAGCTTTTGTTTCGAGACTGCAACCGCTGCAACTTCATACTGTAACTTTTGTGTGACGAATCTTAAAATTTCACTCTCATCATTTTTCACAGCAGCAAGAAACCGCACATCTCACTTAAATGTTGTATTATAGATATATTAATTAGGTTTTTTTTGCGGGAATATTATTATATTTAATTTTAAACTTTTTAAAAAATCGAATTGTAATCCTTTTTTTTCTGTGAATTTTGAGACCAGAAAAAAATTTGCCGAAAAAATATTCATATTTTTTTTTTTAAATTGTAAAACTTCATCCAGATCGGTCCATTAGCTTAGATGCAAGACCACTGAATACGAGTACACAATTTGTTTTTCATTCTCTTTTAAAAGTTTTATTGTATCTATGTAAAGGATTTTCATAAACAACACGAGTCTGAATTTTCGTTCCATTGCTATATTTCCTTCATTTCGTACATCGCTCGAAAGTAAAAAAGGTCGCCCATAACCTGCCTGAAATACTTTTTCTTCTCGGCAAACTTGTTTATAGACAATTTCTTTCAATACCCTACAATTCGAGACCAAATTGACTAGTACTATAAAAAGAGGGAATAAAAGAAAAAAAAGTTCCTTATATCCTCTAGTAGAATTAGAATACATCGACTTGCTTTACAAAAAAGGTTATATGACATATCGTATTTCTTTTATACGATCACAATTTTAACTTTCCAGTATTTTCCAGGATTTCCTGTAGCGCGTTTTTAAAAGAAATCAGAAGTCTCTTCTAGTCCTATGATATAAACGATTTATTTTATCGACACAGTTAATCTGTGTCTATCAAATGATTTATCGAAATATGATTTATCGACACAGTTAATCTGTGTCTATCAAACAACTCAAAATAGGTAAAGAAAAGTTAAAAGATTTAAATAAATTATTTAAGGGCCAATTTAACCATGACAAAAGTATTCGGGACGACAAGAAAGCTATTTGTTAATCCGTAGCATAAGGTATCATTCTGTAGAAATTCTTTTCAAAATCAACTAACGATGTGATAAAGTAAGAAACATTGAACCGAACCACGGATTTAAAACAATAGAAGAAATTAACAAATGAAAACATGTGAAAATACATATCTTAACGTTAGTTGGGATATCGCCAAGGTTGCCAACTTTTCGTCATTCAGATTCTACGTTTTAATGCTAGGTAAAGTATAGCTTCATACAACAATTATGGAGATTCAACCTCGCATTTTGACTATACTTATCAGAATCAACATCAGGTTTTTTTCCGATACGCTAATAATTTTAAAATTATACATGTGTTAAAATGTATAGCACACATTATAATAAGTCTTATTATATATAACAATAAATGAAAGTCGAAATATAAATTTACGAATATGAAGATGTTGACAGAAAGACATACCGCTTGAAAAACGTTATAATTTAACATTCTGAAAAACTGAACACTTTACAACCGGCCGAAAAATCGTATGGTTGATAACCCGGGATATCACATATATCCCATCGAAATAATTGCTATGGGGCCAATTGCTAAATAGTATATTGCTTGGAGCTTGATACTGTAATACTTTCAACTAAACCTCAACACCGTCGATTAAAAACATTTGCAAAGAAATGAGCTCACCATTTCCTGGATTGTACCCACACGTTCAAAGTTCAAAGCAGAGCCACAGCGACTGAGCATTAGGAATGATAATTATGTAGCATAATTATGAGTTTTATTTTCAAGTTAATTTAAATTACAAACTAATGTGTCACGACGTGTCTTATTTATTATACAGGTGTGCATGAAACGGAAGACGCAATTTACGGGTATGGTACTAGTATGTACCCTTCCTTATAGTGTATTTCACTGTAAAGAAGGCGTCTAAAGTAAACTATCTTCCCAGGCTATGGTTTGAATTAAATGAATATAAAATATGTATTACCATAAAAATGAGATCACATTCCATAATATATAACAAATTTATATCAAGTTTTATAACAGAGCTCAATCTTCATTACAAGTTGTTAAAGTTAAAATCCAAGGCATCTGCTTACCCATCTCCGTATATATGCATTACAATTCCACGTGAATTCAACGCTCTTGCTCACCTATACTAGGTCTGCTGAGATACTTATGAACGAAAAATCTCAGCCTGCTGGAAACTGAAGATATTCCCTCTGGTACTGATACCTAAAGGTATTTAAAAATTAAAGATGGTGTTTTCTTTTTTGTCTTTTAATCTTTTCGGAACAGAAAGTTATGGAAATGTAATATGATTTACATTGTACTTTTAACCTTGTATCCTAAAAATAGTTTTTAATGAGTTACCAGAATTTGCGACACTTTATTCGTTAATATTAACTGAGAGGCACCAATATGTAAAATTAATTTCTTCTGGAACACTATAACCAAAATATCGACGAAAAAACAAATAGATATCATTAATTTTATTCCAAGCAAGTTTGTTTGTTTATTGCAATTTGGCTCAAAAATGCTTAACTTGATTGACATTAAACTTTCACTTTCAAATAAATTATACTATCCAGATAAATATTGCGTGTATAATATATTTTTCAGAACGTGTGAGTAACGAATAATAATAATATAAATGAAGGATATGTGAAGGTAGTGAACCTTTATGGAATCCTAAACCGTGACTCTGCTACATCTGTATGGAATCACCATGCGAATTCTACTCGCACTTGACAGTTTTTCTCTCTTCGATTGACAAAATAATCTCTCAATAAATCCAGTTACCTTTTTCCTTATGTCAATAAAAATCTAAAGGAACAATTTATGTGAAAATACTACCCATGATTATTTCTTTAATATTTATTTAACCTGGGAATGTCACCTTATTATTATATTATATATATATATATATATATATATATATATATATATATATATATATATATATATATATATATTACTCTCAATATGAAACTTTTATTACAACTCAAACGAAATATGTATGTATAATAAAATGATAACATACTATTAAATTGAATCTAGGTTGCTCGTCGAAGATTAAATAGAAACCAAAAGTTATGTCCCTTCTATATCCCTCAAACCACGACTAAAAATTTATCAACCGCTCTATATCGCTAGACTCAAATGTAACGCACGGTTTGGTATACCACCAGGCGAACGTAGCATGCGGACTCAGGCTCTAACGACGAATCCGGAAAAGAAGTTGCTAAATTTCTGTAGAAAATGGTTTGGAGCAGCCCATTGTTAGCACCGGTTCACCGCTTACTACTGGACCCCCAACAATTAGGTTTGATTTTAATTTGTATATTATCTCAAAGAAATATTTCACTGTGCGATTTAGAAATATAAAGGTGCCGATTGTGTATGGGTTTGTAGAAATATTAGGGTGTAGCGAAATTGTGAGGTTTAAAATTTGGGTCCGGCTGTAATAAAGGCGTTGAGAAAGTTTTAGATGCGTCGTTACCGTTTCGATGTGATGGAGTGTGAATTTAAACACACGGATTTATACCACTTCTAAAAAAAATACGAGTAATTTTGAAATTATTTTATTCCTTTGTTAGTATTTTCGGAAGTATTTTTTCTAATCCATATAAAAAGGTTGATGTAATTGACAATGGGATAGAAATTGACAATGGAAAAGAAAAGTCCAAGGCGATGAAGTTATGAATTTCACTATATCTCTTATTTTAAAATTTGTACTAATTAACGCCTTTTAGGTAAATTATTACTAAAATTCCGATCATTGCAACTCCATATTTAGCTTCGACAGTTAATTTTACACAATTCTAGGTATACAGCTACATTTATTATACATAAAAGATGATTTTCATAAAAAAATTAATAAACTGTAAATTGCACTTTTGATTTTGAACCACTTAGAAAAAAAATGTGTGTGTACTTATTTAAGTTATACTTCTTTGGCCTAATACAAGAATAACTTTTGGAGCGAGATTATAAATACAGTTGGTAAAATCTAAATTCGATCAAATAATTAAATTTTAAAATTTTAATCCTATTTGACAGATGAGTTGGCCGCTGCTTTATTTTTCTGCTGGCTTTCAATTGTGAGCCAATCATCTGCTTGACTGTTTCCAAATTATCACGTTTCAAGTTTATTATTTTAATCTTGTGTTTAGCTCCTCTACACTTTGCGCCTCTTCTGTGTGAACTAACCGCTTTATCTCCGACCACAAATCAAAGTCTACACGTATCAGGTCGGAGCTGCGAGCAAACCATGGAACAGGATTCCGACCAACGATCGCCAAATATATCATTAAAGTACTCCCGTACCGCAAGTAGGTACTAAGCCGAGCGACAATCACGCAGCGCGTCAGTGAATCAGTTAAAAATTGCATTTTGTTTTAACCGCGAATACGAAAAGATAATGGGCGGGGTCACGGTCTCACCATTGTGTCAGCCTTATACTGGTTGGTCTAATTACCGAGCGGTTTATGTTTGAGACAGTGGGTCCACATGAACCAAACATTTTTATTGGTTAATTATTACTAAGCGGGATCGTGTCGGAACGCGGGTAAAATTGTATTTATACAAATTGGTTATTTTTTTGTTTAGGATTTTAAACTTTGTATATAAAATTTCGTCATCGTGAATTGTGTCTGATAATTACTTTAATATTGCTAACTGTTAGTATTCGTGATAAACATGATGCAGAACTATGAAAAAAGCTAAGTTCAGTCGAAATAATCAGCTTAAAACTTTCCCCTTATTATGTCGTTTAAAAGTTAGACTGACTATTAAATTCGCTTACCGCGAAACCTGAGAAGCGAAGAAAGAGATAGAAGGACATTAAAGACACCTCGACTTGCCCTCAATAAGTAAGTTCCAGTATCATGTAATATTATATTGCTTTATGTCTTCACAGGAAAATTCCGGGCAAAGCGTTTTACTTACTTTTAGTTTGGAAAGTTTTCGACCGACCTTATTTTACAGGCGGTTTATGCACCTCTAATTCCAATATTATCATTCTAGTACATGGGAATAAAAACCTGATTACGCAATTATGATGCTTTAGCTTGTCTATCTGTCGTTCCGTCTATCATTGGGCTGTATCTGAACGGTTAAAGGTAAAAGCTTGAACCATGCCTGGCAACTGAAAATGTTAATAGAGGAATCACAAATATAATGTTAGTAATTAAAAAAGTTATCGTATGTAGCATATAAACATTCCGAGTTAATGCAATAGAATGTGATAATCTTTTGATATTTTTTTTGGAAAATTTGACTTATTCTGAACACTTCAAATTTTATACGCGTATTAATTTCAATCCTTCCGTTCTTGTATAGTTGTGAAGCGATACTATCAAAATAGCTAATATTTTAACTAATTATTTCGTACTAATAAATAACTAAAGTTTTATGTTAATATTAAAACAGTAATAAGTCATTTTTCCGAAAAATGCGTTCCTCACAAACTGATCGGAGACGATTGCCACGTTTGCGATAATCGCCGACACTCGTCGCAATGCTATGATTAAATTTAAATTGCTAATTATAATGAGCTCACCGTCAAAATACCGAAACTAATCAATCGTTAACACTTTTTTAACATAGGCTTCGACTGTAACGTACAGAGGGACATACATACGGTTAGGCAAATGGACATGAAAAAATTATAAGGGTTCCTCTTATTCCTTTTGACTACGAAGCCAGAAATACTGAAAAAGAAAACAATTTCGATAAAATCACAAAATTACTTACTTTCTTGAGAAGTTTCATACAAGTAACAAGTTATGTTAAATGCACGAAAAATATGCATTATCTTTATTACTCTCGTCACACTCACCTTACCTACCGAACGGCGACGGCCACATGTTGTTGAAGCACAGGAATGTCTCCACAAGGACAATTCTAAATCAATATCAATATTACCTTTTATAAACGTTTTTGCAAATATATTTTTTTAAATATACATGGCGCATATGACCCAAATATTTTCTCATTAAACAATAAAAGTTTAAACGCACTCGATACACTCGATTATTAAATTGTGTTGTCATAGGGTGATGAACGACATCTATTGAAAATGTTAATGATTGACCCTTTATTCCAATTTGCTGTGCATTTTAGGTAGACGACGATTAATTTCTGTCCTGGGAGAATTATTTGAGAGCTTAAAACTGAGTATTCTAAGTAAAAATTTGTGAAAAAACTGTTTGTAGAAAATTAAATTATCTACAAACTTTAGTAATAATTTTTTCACGAATCATTAATAACTAAAATACTACTAGTCGGATAAAAGAATAATTTTGATAAATAAAGTTAAAGACGCTCATATAACAACTACATTTTTGAACAAAATACACTTAAACTATTTTATAAAGAAATTCAAGATAAACATTTTCAGGTACGTATTTTTTGCATTATCACTACTTTTACGGAACGATAAAAGAGGGAAATCAAATGTAGATAAAGTGCGTTTGCAGCTTTGAAGCGCTGTTTAAGAAATAAAACAAGATATAAATTAAAGTTATACTTTCTGACTCGTAAATTCTATAATTCCCTCTCGTCAAATTTAAAATGATTTGAATTTAGCCGGAGAAAGCAAAAAGTTTCGGTAAACAAATCTTTAAAGCGTCATTCCCATATTTATGTGCAAATTGTTGAAAAAAAATACATTAATTATTTTTTAAGAACTTTCAAGATAAAAAATTTAATGTAAGTACATTAATTTTGCTTTAAATTATCGCTGGAATTTGTATGTTTTTTTTTCTGTTTGAAGCACAGAAAAAACTGTAAGAGTAGAGATAGAGATACAAAAGAATATTTTTTTATAAAATGGAAAATAAAGACGTTATAGTGCCTTGAATATTTTTTAACGAATTTTTTTTGGGTTTTTGGCTCATAAAATTTTAATTGTTAAACCTATGTGAAAAGGGTGTGAGTAAAATTGTAAATAAATTTATTTCCAACAAAAAGTGTTGTTCAAAATTTTTATCAGGCTTATGGTTATTTAAATGTAACTAAATATTTACACCCTTTATTAAATAACGACCAAATGACATTGGATTGAAAACTCGGTTTTGACACTTCTGCCCGTAACTATCGAAATAACCGTAACTACCTCCCCGTAACTATCGAAATAAATAATCGCTGTATACCATAATGAACATAGCCCTTTTTTCGACCATTTAACTGGATTAAACTATTTCAAAAATCTTCAACATGGTTACATACGGTCTATGAATCCCAGGGCTATGTTTGAATAGAGACAGCTTTGGTGCGTATGTTTTTTCGAAGTCCATTATTTACTAACGTCTTTATATCATTTACATCATTTAGTAGGCATTTTCCTTTCCGATGTTTTAGTAGTACGTATTATTGTATATGCATTATTACACATATAGTTAAGTAATAAAATTATTTATCAGTAACTAGATTCTATATTTATCTATATTTAATTTAGCGAGCATTTAATATTAAGCAGTGTTTAATATAGTATGATAACCGTAATAAACCGTAATAACCGTTGATAACCGTAAGAGTGATTTAATTTCTTAAAAGTATCTTTACTCGTACTACTTTTGTGTCTAAAAATACTACTAGTGAAGATACTTTTAAAAACTTGCATTGATGATGGAAATATGCTCACAAAATTTAAGTGTAGGTTTTTTAAGAATTCCTTACATTTTGATCAATTTTTTATGTATAGATACGGAAAACTTTAAAAATAATGAACGCTGAGTTGCACTTTAGTTTTTCTTGTTCTCATATTTGAAGTTCAAAAACCTTTTAAGTACTAAAGTAAGCTACAGAACAAAAATGTAGAATTTTTAGCACCTTAGTCTCCTAGACTATTTAAATGATTTTAAAATTATTGTAATATCGGTGTATAGTTTGATGTGTCTAACTATACAAAATAGGCGATAAATTAATTGAGGATAAAAACGAAATACAAAAATATCGCTGAAGGTTTAATTGATTTAAAGAAATACTCAAACTGGCAATGTCATTAACTCGCAATTAAGACAGCGCGATCTTGAATATCTTTAAGACTAATCAAACTTTAAGTGAAGCAATTTTTCTGCGAACATTAAGTGAATAAAATTTAATAGAAATAATTGCTACTTAAATATTTTTCCTGTTTATTATTTAACCGACCGATTTTTACAAATGACGAATTAATCATGGCATAAGAGGTTTCCGCAGAACTACAACATGAATGAGTACATTAATTATTACTTATTAGGTTGTTAATGGTCATATTTCATGTTATTCAACATATATATTAAATTATATATTTAGCAACGTATTGGCGCATATACGAGCTTTTGCTTCCTTTTGTGCATGCGCAAGTAGAGCGCTATTATAAAGATAACTAAGTATAGTGAGTATAACAATTATATTGGTCGCTTTTGAAGAAGTACCGCGCGCGTCATTAGATCAGGTGTAAGTATCGGGTGTGATAAAAAGGTCACGCGTAATATATTTTTTTAATTTATTGAAAGGACGTCTTTCATTTTATTTCACCTACAATTTATTACTTTATACGAATACCGTATTTATTTTCCCGACCTCTGTTCATGAACACCGTGTATAAATATATATTCGTGAAGACTTACGCACACCTCATACATATTAATTTTCAATAATGCTACTAACAAAGACCCTGCTTCTTATTAATGTTAATGTTACATTAAAGTTATACATATTATATTTTATTAAACAAATTCTATGCATTAATATCATTAGAGCAAGATGTAATGCAGGTTCCTAAAACTTGCGTCTAGTAAAACATATTGTTCTTAAATTTCTGTGTTTAAAAAAAAGTACGTTTAACTACTCTTAATTTTACAATTATTGGATTAAAAGCTAACATAGGTTTTTACAATTTCTTTGCAACTATGTCTTAACTTTGTTGGATTAATAGTTTTCAATTAAGACAAGAAACTGAATCGTTGCTTGATTCCTTTGTTCGTTGTAAGAATTTGATTGTTGTGTTAGATGCACCATTAGGGCAATAATTACGGGAATGAAAGTGCCTACTTTAAATTTTTCCTTGGCCCTTAGTTGCACAGATTCCTCTCAATCTAAAAATATTATACGTGAACTTCAGGTTGTTATTCTTAAGATAGATCCCCATATTTATCTTTTGGATTTCTTTTAACAGATGATTCCAACTTATTAAAGTCACCTGGACATTGTTGATGAAATCACCAAGTGAATTAGACAATTTTGTTGCAAAGTACATTTCTATAGTGTTTTTTTGAATCCATGACTTATTTTTACTGTCTTATATAGTACTCCACATTTCTGATAGAATAATGGTATACCCCTTTTTCTATTTTTGCAAATAAACTAGCAGAATCACTTCTAATTTCTACAAAATGCTCGGTAACTTTAGCTTTGGATATTAAGGCTTTAAGACACACACACACACAAATATATGTATATATATATATATATATATATATATATATATATATAAAGATAACCTTCTTAGGTAACATTTGTTCTTTTTTTAATGGAAACAATTTTGGCATAATCAAATTTTTGGTCAAATATGAGTTATCCATAAATATTTAAAAAATCGGTTTCCAAAAAAAACCACTTTCATGATAGCATCATTTCATTGTACGGGAGAAAAAATCTAGACAGCAGACGTTGATCAAATGTTAGAAAAACTAGTTCATAAAAAACATGTTAATTTTAGTATTGTAATTTAAATGTAATCTAGGTACTTAACACATCAATATTGTATTGTGTAAGGGTTACTTCTGTATTTTAATTTTAGTTAGGGAGATAGGGGCTGGAACTGCCGCAGGCAAATTGTGCTGATGGTAATATCTTTGACAATAAGAGTTAGCTGTAGTTTCTAATTAAGTCACAAAATATCCAGCGACCTTGCTCAACCGGCAACCATTTTAGTTGCGTCGATGACGCGGATTGAACAGGAGTGCGTGATTTATGTTTTGAGGATACGTGGGTAAATATTTTCCTGTTCACAATTTTTGGTCAATTTTGTTAATTTCTAGACCTACTCATTTTATTATTTTATGCTTTAGTGGGGTAAATTTCATAGAAAATCACATAGTCTACTGCATTTTGCATACAATGTAATTATTTTTTTAGATACAATTCAATATGCTTCATTTCGCCATAAGGTTGATAGTGGCTTTCATCGGAGGCTTCAGCCGCGGGACAACTAGCCCCAAGTGAACCAGGTTATGACTAATGTATGTATTTGACAGGATGAGGACTTACCAATGCAAAACAAACAGAGGCACGACATTTCTGGAGTTTCTTCAAAGAGCTACCAATGAGGTAATTGAAGATAAACATAAATTGAAAACCGTAGCACGGAAATTAGAAATAAATTATACGACATTACAACGATACGTGAACAATCTGAGAAAAGGACAGACACCCAGTGTTGAATATAAGTCTAGGTTGCTATTTACAACTGAACAAGAGGGATGTTTATCATCATATCTTTTGAGATTTGCTTCCACTTACTTCGGCCTTTACCAGAGGAGGTAAGAAAACTGGATTATGAATATGCGATAAAATTTGACATAAAAAATATTCCACCAACATGGCATGAAAATAGTATGGCTGGTAAGGAATGGTTTACAGGTTTCATAAAAAGAAACCCGGCTCTAACAATAAAGACACAAGAGGCAACGAGCGTTGGTAGTGCGACGCCTTTCAATAAGCATAATTTTAAGCAGTTTTTTTTAAGACTCGGCGAAGATCTCGAAAAGAATCTGTTTATTCCCTCACGTATCTGAAATCTAGATGAAACTGGAGTGCAGATTGTCCTGAAGCCAAAGAAAATTATAGCAGCAAAAGGCACAAAACAAGTGGGAGACCGTGTGTCTGCCGAGCGTGGAACACCAGTAACCGTGGAGTTAGCGGCAAATGCTCTGGGAAGCACAATTCCCCCATGTTTGTATTTCCATGTTTGAAATTCAAAGATATTTTTTTCAAATCGGCCGCCTGAGTGTACTGGCGCTGGTAATGGCTGTATGACTATGATATGTGATCACTTCATCAAATATGTCAAGCCAAATTCACCAGAACCAGTACTTTTACTCTTGGATAACCTCCTAATACTCTTCCCATATTGACATCGAAGTGGTTGAAAAAGCGAAAGAGAATTCAATTGTCATGCTCTGCTTTCCTCCACATTGCACTCACAACTTTAAACCGCTTGGTGTTGATGTTAATGATCCATTCAAGACATATTACACTAAAGCTCAAAATGACTGGATGAAAACTAACCCTATGGATAGAGTGCACCTTGTGTAAAAACTGTTTGAACAAAATTAAAAGGATACTGTTCCTTATACCACTTTAATGCGTTATTGGGCTTCGATAGTCACAAAAGTACGGTTCAATTAAATCTACTTTATGGATTTGAGATAACGCCATGGTGAATCACAAGCAGTAAACTGAACATGAAAAATGCAAATAATAATTAAAACAATGAAGTTCCTTAATTGAATTTAATTTTTGTTCAAAGAGTTCATGAATAGCATGGAGATCGTAAATCTGTCTGCAAATACATTTCTGTCATTACAAAAAAGTGCTCGCTATCTGAATTTCTTGTAGTATCGACAAATGATGTTATATCCTGTGAATACTTTATACTTGAAATTTAATATAGAATTCAAATAAAGACCTAACCTCTACACAATACAATACGAGTATTAATGTGTCATGTACCTCGACTAAATGTAATGTACATTTAGTCGAGGTACATAACACGTTAATATTGTATTGTGTAGAGGTTAGGTCTTTATTTGAATTTTACACATTATTATTAGTCGAGGACAATATTAAATTTTCAGGTATTCTACAAAAAGTTTTTTATAAAAGTTGACCAATTTCTACTGTCCACATTTTTTTCCTCTTGTACAATGAAATGATACTATCAAGAAAATGAGTCGATTCACAAAAAATATGTTTGTAAATTTTTTTAATTTTTTGGGAAATTCACACTTGCAGTTTTCTTGTATCTTGGATTTGGATTAAAAAAACACCGTATATATATATATATATATATGTATATATATATATATATATATATATATATATGTACATATATATTTATATAACACTGAACGATTTCATATATTCATTAAAACTAAAATTCTTCTTAAACTAAAAGTAAAAGTTTCTTCATCCGCTGTCCTATGACACGTTTTGCCAATCTTAAAGCCACGACTTTATAAAACCCATGAAAACTATTAAAGCATCAGGTGCCCGATTATCACTTGGAGACACAACTCAGTTTTTGACAATGAGAAATGGATGCACCAGGCGATGCATTAATAGGTGAGATATTTTAATGTTACATAAATAAAAAAAGAAATGAAATAATGAAAGCTAACATTCTTTTTGAAATAGGTTTTCAAAAAAGTGACATTGGGTTATTGTTAATTCAGTGCCAGTTGGGTTAATATATCCAGTGTTAAAATACAAGTCATTGCCATCCATTTTTAATAAAAATTTATTTACGCATAAAAATGCATTGCATGTAAAAAAGGACAATCCTTAATTATACTATCTTGTTATTAAGTGCTAATAAAAGCCATTTTTATTTGAATATCTCCCAATTCACAACACATGCATGGTGCATAAACAAAGAAATGCATTTCAACACCACTCGGGGCACTAGTAATATCCGTTAAAGTAAATACATTACACACAATAAAACAATGTAACTTATCTGTTATGACACTTCAATATAATGTATACATATATGTGTGCAAGTACATGTAAGAAAGAATGCACCCTGCATTCAATGTTCTAAAGACAAATATTTTCTGTATTTTTATTTACATATCTATACATATAAAAAAACTCACTACCTGGCATCAATGTAGAATCCAGACTCTTGAAATTTTGTACAGATATTTCTCAAACAACGTAAACATCCAGTAAGAAAGGATTTTTGAAATTTATCACTTAGGGAATGAATAAGGGCCCAAAGTTTGAAAAAAAATTAGATAGTACTATGAATTCAGAAACTCGTAGAAGCACTCTGAAAATAAATAATTAAATATGAGTTTTCTATCTATTAAATTTGAAAGTCATAAAAATGTGAACCTGTATTCAACCACCATTTTATTGTGGAGCCTACCACTATAAAATGGTGGTTCAATATTCCTACAGAGAAAAAAATATTAGATGTTTTTATTACTTCAAAACTTAGTGATTGTTCTCTAAAAAGTAAATAAATTAATGAAATCAAAACCCCAAGGGTATGAAATGTGGGTTCAAATTTCGTATGATTAAAAAATATTAGATGATCCTATTAACGCGAGAGTTCATTGAAGTGCTTTCAAAAATAAATAAACGTGGGTTAAAAATTTTTTTAGAAAATCAAGTCCTTAGGAGAAATTAGTTCAAGATTTCTATGGAGTAAAATTGTTAAACAATTATATTCATTTGCAGGGAACATTCCTAATATAATGTAAGCGGCTACTAAAAAGCAATTTTATAAAATTCAAGTCCTAAAGGGGCAAAATGAGGAAAAAAGTTTAGGGCGAATTGGAATAGTAAAGTTCACAATCACGTGTTTCCTATTCATGAACTCCTTGCCATATCCCGAGCTAGTACCAGCACGCTAACTTGAAAAATTATAGATTAGATAAAAGAGAAAGAGAAAAATAGGATAAATCAAAGGATAGCGAGGTGTAAAGGACATTGTTTGATCGTAAAAGGAACATCCAATTAATATGAAGTGCTACCATCTCCGATGCAAGAAAAGGCTGTTTCATTAATTGCCGTTTATAATGCGAGTGGATGTTTGCTATATCCATATGTTTAATAGATGAATTTAAATTATTTTTTAACCAATTTTTTTTTAAATTCTGGTTTAAAGGATGGAATTGAAGAATAATTTAAAATCAGAAAAAAGAAATATTCTATTACCTTGCAGGATTTGTTTAATATAGGTATCTGAAATTCTGAAAAGAAATATTCTATTACCTTGCAGGATCTGTTTAATATAGTAGTGCAATTTATATCACATCAATTTTTCATGTTTTTCACTTTATATATAAGTGACTAAGTTTAGTTTCCACGATTTCCATAAATTGTACTACTGGGAGTTATGTATAAATACTTCTTTATATCAAGCCTTTCTAAACTAGTCCCATCTAATATAAAAAACCGACCAAGTGAAAGTCGGACTTGTGCAAGAAGGGTTCCTTAGCAAAATAAAGTTATTGCTGCGGTCGGTATAGAAAAAATCGAAAAATCTCAAAAATTACACAACATATTTTGTTCAAACCAATTTTTTTCAAAGTTTATTTTAAGTTCTACTACCTTAGTGATACACTTTAAGATTTTAGAAGCCCATATCTCACCAATTATTGACTGAAATAAAAAAGTTGTTTTGGAACCTCTATTTCATTTTTAAGACCTATCTAACGATACTCCACATGCCTATGCTTACTAGATTTTTTTTCATCCCTCAGTTACATGTATGAAGTGTCACCCTTAATATTATTTTTTTCATAATTTCACTATTTTATTATATGGTGGTTTATAAAAGATACCTACCGACCAAATTTCATCTACATAGGGCCAATAGTCTCCGAATAATTTGGCTGTGACAGATAAACAGACGGACTGACGGACAGGACGAAATTATAAGAGTTCTCTTTTTGCCATTTGGTTATGGAACCCTAAAAATACAAAACTTAACTGTTCAACTGATTCCCGTGAAAATTGAAGCCACAAGCAACAGCTAGCAGGTAAATGTAAGGCCAAGATGAAAGCACAACATTTCATGGAAAGATGCCTGCCGTATCTTGTTGTTATATATTTAAGACATCATTTTTATCTCTTCTCCAAACAAAAATATTTCTATAATACTGCAACAGAATCACCAAATAACTCTAAATCAGTGCATTTATTCATCAATTTGCGAACATAAAAATTTTTTTGTTTAGTTTTTTTTATGGAAATAGAATCTTTTTATTTCAATAAAACAGTTCGTTAAAAGGAGTTTGAAACAACATATGACAGTACCTAGTGGGCATATAAAATGATGGTGAGGATAATTCAAGTTCTTTGTGGAAAATGAATCAAAGGAACTGGTTGCAAAAATAGTCACTAGCATGTCCTTGATGGTTTCAAGAAGATAATTGTTATAAGTGGTTTAAAGGTAAAAAATCTAGGCTAATTAATTTTCAGCTCAATATCATATTAGGAGGTTGCTCGGCTATGTATATTAATGAATCATAGTCTCACTGACTAAGCGTCAATAGAGAAAGTTTTTCACAATAAAGGTTACTTTTAATGACTATTGCAGCAGAACATTATCTTTGGAGCTTGTATAGGATTCTGACAGACACAGAATTTATTATAGAAACTAGTATTCTTTATTCACATAAATTTTATATAATAAAATATATTTTAAAAGGAAACAACTTGTCAAGCATGAACTTATAACATTTAAGGGTACGTAGTAGTTCGATTAAACTATTACCTATATTTAATATATTGCGTTATTTAACTGTCACAGTCATAAACATATGGTGAATGTTGAAAGAATTATGAGAGCTAGGATATTCACTATTAATTTTCCTATTACCTTTGCGTAGAACCTCTGAAGATATACCTAAATTGAAGAAAAATATTTTGAGCTCCTTTTTATTATATAAGCCAGTTCGTCAAACGTAGTACAAAAAATAACACTATTAGAAGATTTGTCATGTTGTTTTTTAGCAAGTTCGAGGAGGAAAATGGCCAGGACCCGTATGAAATTAGTCTACTGTAAGTTCACATGCTTTGAATTTGATTACTGTTTGATTTTGTTACTGTCGGTGTAAAATTCATTTGAACCAGTAGAGATAATTATGATTCTGCTTTGTTTGTGTTATTGGAATAAGATTAGATTAAATGAATGTTATTTAGCTATTATTTCTGGAAATCTCATTTTATATATAGCTGAAATACAGTATAAGTAAATTATATACATTATGTCAGTATATTATGGTATGTAATCATTCATTGCAATTTTTAACAAACGAGTCTCTAGCCATTGTTAAAAATTCACATTAACTCATCAAATTTAGATTTTTTCGAAGTTCAATAAGACTTTTACCAAAGTGATTGACTAGAATGACTTCGTGTTGAGATGTAATCTATTTTAGTATTCGTTGTTATTATAAAAGAAATTCACTCATTGTAATTGTTGTGCTACTTACTACTAAAAACATATTTTATCTTTCTTTATCTTATTAATTTTAGCCTCCACTTATCTGTGCTTCCCTTCTTAGATTTAAATAGAAATTGTTGTGCCCTAAATAATTGTTTTATCTACATACAAGTAGTTGAACTATAGGAATGCTGAAAAGATATATAGTTAAACAGCTTGACACATTTAGTGTGAATGTTGACACATCGTCAATATAACGTGTCTGTTTTGTAAATTTCTTATACACAAAAATAGTTAAAAGTGAAAGAAATAAAAGTTATTAAAGAAGTATAAAATTCAGTCAACTATCAAGGTTTTTTAATTAGTAAAGGTCTGACAAAGCACGTTCAAAAACATGTGCCACACTGAATGTGTTAAGTCAATCATTCAATATAAATGTGTCTAATCCGTCATCTAGTTTATAATTTTTTAACATGTTAACTAATAAATGAAAACATTAAAACAGTATGTGTGTTATATCATTCTCATTGTATAAAATTAACCAGTATTTAAAAAAATTCAAGTGAATTTGTAGAAACTACATTATTGTGAATGGTTTATAACTAATTTAATTATGTGTATATTTCTGGCAAACTATGTAAAATAATGATTATTATTGTATGTTGTAGTATATCATAGTATGTTATAATAAATAGATAAAATAGATAATAGTAAAAATTAATATTAATTCAGGATATTTGTTCAAAAAATATTTTAATTAAGAAAATAATAAACAGCACCATCTTTGTTACAATTCAAAATTCAGCATTTGTTTCAATAAATATTGTAGATAGCTTTATAAGATATAAAAATTGGTTGATAGAGGGCATTAGGATAGTATCATATAACAGTAAAACACTATGAAATCACACCACAGTGTTTCATTTATCAATATAAAATGGCGTTTCGTTTATAAATACAAAAGAAATTTCATTTCATTAGCAGATATGCTTCATTTCAGAAGCAAATGAATTTAGTCCCTTCACTGAATAAATTTGGCAAATGTACACTTCTAGCAGGAAAAACATTTTAAAGTCAGCCGTTAAAATTTGATTCACCCACAATGTTGTAGTGTTTTTGTTGGTACTCACTTCAGCCTCTTAACAAAGCAATGAGAAACTAATCTTTCTCATTAATTTCAAAATATTTATTCTTCATGATTCTTTCATTCTCCTTGTCGGTTTCAATCTTAATATAATTATTAAATTTATTACCACTTATAATTTTATTATCACTCATATAATTAATACTCATATAAGTTACTTGTTGCAACTAAGGCTATAAACATAATTAATAACTATTTTCACTTTGTAGCTTAAGCTTCTACTAATTTTTGTTAACGTCAGTTTTAAACAATTTTTATTTATATTTGTTTAGTCTGGATGATGTTTGGTCATATTTGTTTTTTCCGTGCAGTAGCTATTTGAGTATCGCAACTAAATATAGTGACTGTATATTTTCTTTAGTGTATATTTATAGACTGTATAGCTACTTAATTACAATTTATGTCATTTTAACAATGTTTTTAATCAGTATTTCAAGTTAATAACAATATATACCAATTTTTTTTAAGCCACATTTTTTGGTTAAGTTGATATTTAAACATTAGGTGCTATGGTCTATTAGTTGTATATGTCTAATGTCCATCCTATACTTATCAGCGGGAAGTCAGTATTAAGATTGATTGAGTGCAGAATGAACCTCATATAACATATTAAACAGTCAAAAGACAACCATAAACTAAGCATTTTATCATGAAATGCTAGACTGTACATTTGTCTACTTTATTAAGGAGGGTTTAAAAAATCATCAGTTATTTTCTTTTACTTTAAAATTTTATTCCTGTGACAGTTTTGTTATAACAAAATAGAAAATTAATTAAATTAAATAGGGAATTAGGGGGAAGGGAACGCACAGCCACACGGAAAGTAAAGCTTCATCATATTGGTTTTGGTTTTTCTTGAAATATGGAACTCAAAATGATTAAACATTTAGAGAAATTTTGTGCATGGTGGAGCTTTAGATTTTTCTCTATGCCTGAAAGCCATAAAGCGAGAATTATTTTAAATCAATTTTCTGTAGGCTTATAACTGTATTTATACTCTTTAATACCATCCATTATTTTTATGACTTACATGATGTTATTACAAGTAATGGTTAAAATTAAACTGATACTTACCCATAATGAGCAACCGTAATACTTTTAAGCCAATCACAACAAAGTGGCAGAGCGCATTTTGTAAAAGTGAGGCGCAAAAAAAAAATTAACCTACTTCTAATAAAAAAATTGCCTAAGACCTGATTATAAACTTGTCCCTCATAGTTTAAAAAACAGACATTATTACATTGACTAAAAGTTATAAATCTAACCCAATGCTCAAAGTGGCACATTATACACACTTAAACCACCTTCTCCTAATTAATTTAATACACTTGTCTCTTCGGACTGAAGCAACCCTGAGAAAAACCTGGAAGCATATTTTAATTTAATACAGAGTCTTTGTCAATCCAATATTACACTTTAGTACACACTGATTAAATTACACAATTACTAATAAATATTATTATATTTGTACTCTCATATGCAAGGCAAGTAATTATCGAAACCATCGTGGCGTAATATACAAAAAAGGCTTTATGGTTTTTGCACAAAATTATTAATGAAACATTAAGAGTATAATGTTACAGCATTTTAAATTCGATACAAAAATATTTAAGTTCTAAATTATCCATATAAAACAATTTTAATAAATTCCCTATTAAGATATAGATAACAGTTCTATTTACTCGTAACTAATTGCTATTATTGCTCGAAACAGAGTTTGTTTGTATGTACAGCATGCATTTTCCATAACTGAATTCTTTTATCAATATTACAGCTTCAAGTAACCACATATTACAATGTAGAGTAATATTCTGCTCAAAGTTTCTAAATGTGGCTGCTATATTTTTTTATGCCAATGATTGTGAGATTTATACAATAACAAAACAAATTAATGTATATATTGACAAATGAAGATCCCCACAATAATAAAACTAGTTCCGGAAGATTTGTGGTGTTAGTATGTAATGCTTATAGGCAGTGTGGGGAAAAGATAAAAATATGGAAATCAACACTCATGAGTGATTAGATACAGTGATTCTCTTTGCCTAATTAAAACCAATATTCTTGGTCTAAAATCTTACATTTTGTAACCGATGACTGTTAATAGTAAGATAAAATCAATGATATTAAGATAAGTAACACGTTTAATTTATGAGAATTATTTAAATAAGACGACAACTTGAAAAAAGAAATAAAGTAACAGTTACGTTTTATGATAATTTTAATAGAAAAACGGCAGGTCACAAACATCCAAACTTTTTCGTCTTTTTAAATATTAGCGTAATATAATAGCGAAGATTAAGGTTGGTAACGATACATATTTATAAAATGCACCTTAAGATTGCACCTTATTATTCAAATTTAATTTTAGAGACATAAAATGTTTTGTCAATTTTGATAATAAATGTAGTAATTATATTAAGACTGAAACCGACAAGGAGAATGAAAGAATCATGAATTATATTTTAGTTGTATTTAAAACATAGTGTACAAACAATCTTTGCCTCACTTATATAATTAAATATGCCCGCACTTACATATTCAGCCTGTTGATCCCTAATATTTCTAATTAAAAACATGCCATATAATATATTTTATTTTTGACACTTTAGTAATCAAGTTTCTAACTCTAGTTGACATATAAAGTGTGTGATATGTCAATATAACTGTTTATCGTTTGGAAGATTAAATGTTGTCTTAGTTCGATCTCAACTAATTTTAATTCTAAATGTGAGATGAATTAAACAGGTGAAAGGACAGGGAAGAATTTTTTAGAATAAAGAAATAAAAAATAAAGTCAAGTAGAATTAATACTATATTACTCCACAGCTGATGGCTCATATGAACAAGTTTGATTTCTATCTACCATTGCCAGGCCATAACAATATTACTTATTATCATATTACATATAAAGTCAATTATTGTTAGCATTTAAATTTTTTTTTCTAATTCAAATGCTATTTCAATAATATTATAAACTCTCTCTACAAATAAAATCTGCATTGACACAGAATTAATAAAGACATTATGGTCGGAAATGACAGAAATTCAATTGTAAGACTATTCAATTGTAAGACAAGATAATTGTAAGACAAGATTTATATAATAACATTTTTATGTAATAATATCATTTTTTGACAATAAATGGCTGTAAAATTACTAATTATTCTTTTAAATGAATTTTAATTAATCGTCTAATGATTATCACACAAAGTAATTCAACATTTTCTTTTAAAATATATTGCCTAAAAACTTATAAAACTAAAATGCCTTTCTTATAATAATCAAATTACATAATTCTAACAATGTACACAGCAGAAGTATCTATAATTATAATTTACATATATGACTTGTAAAACTTATTTTTTACTTATATTCGTTAGAATTTTATATGTTCATCATCTCGCGTTGCTTTTTATTCCGTTATGTAAAACCTCATTAAAACTAATTACTTGCTTATATATCTTTATGGATAAACAATTGTTATTTATTCTGAAATTGTATAGAAAAGACTTTCAAATTGTTATCGGAATTATGCTTTATAAACAAACTCACATAAATTAAGAAATTTGCAATGGACATTCTTTTAAAAAAATATATAAAGCACCCAGAAGAACAAGGTATGAGCTTATTTTATCATTTCACTGTGAATTTGAAATTTTTGTAATTTTTCACATGACATGAGAATTCATCACTTCTATTAAACAATTACATAAAAGTGGCATTTATCGCTAGTGGGTATTGGATCAAGTCTGAAATTTGTCTGCCTATTATGCGCCAATCAGGTTAACAGCAACATGAATCTTTTTCTTTGTCGTGAATGACATTTCTTACATTTAAAATAAGAATGGCAGACATTAAAACTAAAGTAGACCTTCTAATTGTCATTATGTGACAAGGCAAAAAATTATTATTAGTCTAAGTTATAGAAAATGAGATGTAATAACTTGAAAAAAGTGTCTCCTTTAAATTATGGAAATGACACTGAAGTCTCAGTACGCCCCAAGAACATATATGTGGGTTTAGTGCAAGTGAATGTTTTAGTGCAAGCCCTCACTGAACATTGTTGTAAAGTATAATTCTAAGTGATATGTTATGTGAATAACAGTAAAGAACCTAAACAATAATTACATAAATAAATAGAATTACTTAAATAGGCCATTTGAAACATCGAATTCGTTGCAAAATTAAAGAGTATAATTAGTTACGATAAGAAAAATTAACACAGACTACTATCTGAGAGTAAATGGCAAAATATAATTACTTATACATTATAACGGTTGCCTTTTCTTTACTTTATATTCATATTTCATATTCTCAGAGATACTTTTAAAGAGGCCACGTACTAAGTAGGAAGTTCCTTTTTTTAGGGGACACATTGTTAAATTTTATGATAAAAAATTAAAGTCATTACAAAGAAAAATTTGAAAACCTTCAGCCAGTTTTAAATACAATTTTCTCATAATCAATAGCAGTATCCTATATAAGTAGTTACAATATAAATTCAATACAATAGTTAATCCAAACGCAAACATATTAAATTGTTTAAAAAATAAACCATAGTCGAGTAGCAAAATGATGATTAAATGACTTTTGAAAACCATAAGACCTAAACATATCTATGGCAACAAATCTTAAAACACAAAATGTTAGCTAATGTGATGAAATAATATAAATTATGCCTTACATATATGAAAACAACCGTCTCTTACATTCTCAGAAGAGGAAGAATTTTTCACAAAGAATAACCCTTACATTGTACAAGAACACCAATAAGTTTTATTTCTATTGCAACTGCTTTAATCCCAGAAAGATAGTCTGTGAAATAAATTGAAGACTGCAAAATAAATTGACGTAAGTGTGAGGTAAATGTAGCTCTCTTTTTCTAAATATTACAAATAATATTTGCAAATCAGGCGCATTGCTTTGATGATATCCCAATTTGTGTCTCGTGCTTTTGGGAGGTATATGTGTCACTGAGGTAAATCTTGCCAATTTTGAAAGTATAATGACCATGTGAGTCAAAATGATTCATGATTATCTGTAAAGTGACTTTAAAATTTCTTACTTTTTTCAGTTTCATGATATTTTCATGGTATTTTATTGTATTTTTGTGGATCATACTTATTTTCTTTCAAAATAAATATGATCCATAAAATGTATATAACTTTTTTTTTTTTTTTTTTTTCTTATTACAATCTGTCCAAGAGACATTCAGCAATATTTGTGTCAATATTATAGATTTTGCAAGGTAAACATCCTATGACATTTCCTTAATTAATTTAATATAAGTCCTGTGGTACTCTTCTTTTCAGTCTCTGAACACTTGGGAATATGTCATCCATAAGATGGTGTGCCAGTTCATTTGGGTATATCTGTAGTCTCTCTTTGTAAGTTTTAATGGTGTCTGTTATTACTTCCTTCACAGATTTTATACCAAGGTCGTGGTGAAGTCTCTCGTTTGTGACATACCATGGTGCATCAACTATCATTCTTAATATTTTTGATTGGAATCTTTGTAAGACTTCCAGGTTTAAGTTCGCAGTTGTGCCCCACAGCTGTATGCCGTATGTCCATATTGGCTTTATTATGGCTTTATATATTAGGAGTTTATTTTCCATTGACAGTGGACTGTTTTTATTAATTAACCAGTACAGCTTGCGTACTTGTTGACCCATTGCAAGGCGTTTAGTAAAAATGTGTTTCCTCCATGTCAAACGACGGTCTAGATACATTCCAAGGTATTTAGCCTCTTCTGCTTGTGGGATCGGTATACCATTTAGTGTTACAGGCGGGCACGTTTGTCTTCGGGTAGTAAATGTGACTTGAACAGATTTGGCTTCGTTCGCCTTAATGCGCCAGTCTTTTAGCCAATTTGTTATTTTGTCTAAGCTGGCCTGCAGTTTGTAAGATGCCCGATTTGGTGTATCGTCAGAAGCCATAATAGCTGTATCGTCTGCAAATGTCCCCATAACGACATCATCTGATATTGGTAAATCTGCTGTGTACAGAGGGTACAGAGTAGGTCCCATTATACTTCCTTGCGGCACTCCTGCTAGGATTTCTTTTAGCTCTGTTGTTGCTTCTCCTTGGCTGACAAAGAAGTGTCTACCAATCAGATATGATCTAATAAAGTTGTAGAATCTTATTGGCAATGTCATTTTTATTTTATATAACAGGCCGTCATGCCAAACTCTATCAAACGCCAGGGATATGTCAAGGAATGAGGCTGTGCAGTAACCTTTCTGTTCAAATGTTTTGGCGATTCCCTCAACTAGCCTGTGAATTTGCTCGATTGTACTGTGGTGTCTTCTAAAGCCGAACTGATGGTCAGGTATCAATTTGGACTTTTTTATTATAGGATTAAGCCCCTTCAGGAACAAGATCTCCATGACTTTGGAGAGAATTGGAAGTAAACTAATTGGTCTATATGACTTAGCTTCTTGCGGACTTTTACCTGGCTTAGGAATCATGATAATTTTTGCCACTTTCCATTGTGGTGGCACAAATTCTCTCCTTATAATGGCATTATACAACAGTGTTAGGACTCTAATACCGTCATCAGACAATTCTCTTAAAACAGTCGCTGTTATGAGGTCGTAGCCTGGTGCTTTCCCTACGTCTAGTTTTCGGATTGCTGATTTTATTTCGGCTTTGTTGAATTTTGTAATTGGTGGCTCTAGTTGGTGTATTGTATCTAGAAATTCGCAGACCATTTCAACTTTTGTGGAACCAACATCTGGATTGGGCTTGAAAACTTCTGGTAGATGTTCCATAAATACTTGAGCTTTCTCTGCATCGTTAGTGGCCCAAGAGTTATTTGCCTTGCGAAGGGGTGGCTGGTGACTTATAGGACGTTTGAGATATTTGGTTGCTTTCCACAATGAGTAATCAGTCGAGGGTTTACTATCCAGCTCTTGTAAATATGTCGTAAGGCTTTGGTTACGGTCATCACCTAGCAGTTGTTTAAGTTGTGCCGTCAATTTGTTATATTTTATTTTATCACCCGGATATCTTGTCTGCCATTTTTTTCTAGCCTTACGCTTCTCAGCCAACAGTTCCCTGATAGTTAGAGAACAATGAAGACCGTCGTTAGTGGTGGGAGGAGGCTGAGGTGTAGCTTCCCATGCAGCCTGTTGGATACTATTGGTAATGTATTCCACTGCCTGTGTGATGTCCTCATCCGACTCTAAAGGTATTGTTGTGTTAATGGAGTTTGTAATTAATTCCCTGAAGTAATTCCAATTTGTTCTACGGGTATGAAGTCTGCACGGTTTTTCCCTTCTAAGAATTGTACGACTTAATTTTATCTCAACAGGTGAGTGATCAGAAGAGAGATCTGTACTGGAATTGCAGCTAAAATATACGCTGTTGATACCTTTAGTGACACAGAAGTCTATTAAATCTGGTTTCTTCTTTGTGTCAGTAGGCCAGTATGTTAGCTCACCAGTAGAAACGACTCCAAGATGCAATTTTTTAATAGTCAATAATAACTGCCGTCCCTTAGGTGAGATTATCCGAGAACCCCAGTGCGTGTGTTTAGCATTAAAGTCACCACCTGCTACGAATCTTGGCCCCAATGTTGCAAAGTACTCCTCATAGTCCTCTTGTTTTATGTTATGTTTAGGGGGACTGTAAACGGCTGATAAGGTCACAGGCCCAGACCAGTCTTCTATCACTATGTTAGTAGCCTGCAGTTTTTCTGTACAATAATGGTTAACCAAGTAGTGTCTAATATTATTCTTAATTAAAATTGCACTTCCTCCGTGAGCTTTACCGTCAGGATGCGTTGTGTGATAGAATTTGTGTCCTAGTATACTGAAATGATTCTTCCTAGTAAAGTGCGTCTCTGATATTAACATTATGTCAATGTTATTTAAATACATATATTGTTTAACCTCAAGGGTATGTTTTGACAGTCCATTTGCATTCTAAAGAGATATTTTTATGGAGTCCAGTTTGGAGTTAATTTGGACGTGAGATTTAGAATAAGATTTGTCATAGCTGTTAACTGTTGCATCATTTGTTTCATTAATGTCATTAATTCTCTTATGTCATTGTTATTACTTATGTCATTACTATTACTAATTTGATTCATAGGTTCTTTAGGTTGCTGTTTATCAGTTGCATTTTTTGTAAGTTCTGCATATTTAAAGCCTGTTGTTGTTGTCATGTTAGATAATTGTTTTGTCTTATCGATTTGTGGAGGTCTCTTAATTCTTTCTGGTGGCTGTGCGAATTTAATATTTTGTAGCTCTCTGTAGACTTTGCAACCCTTATAATTTGCTGGATGGTTACCTTCACACAGTATACACTTTACTTGGTCAGATCTGCTTTTTCAGCTGACAAGTGATCTCCTGCACATTTTATGCATTTTGGGCTTCTCCTACAGTAAGCTTTTGTATGTCCATATTGAAGACACCTTCCACATTGAGGAATTTCCCTCTTAAGTCTAGGAGGTTCAAATACTACTTGGTAGTGGTTTTTTAGTCGCATGTTGTTTTATATTCCAAATATTGGTGCTTTCATGATCAAGTTCTGCTAATGCTTCTTTTATTTCGTTAGTGTTTGTGGAGGGATGCATATTTTTTAAGACCACTTTGAAGCTCCTATCTTGTTTTGGTTTATATGTGTAAAATTCAGTTTCTTTTTTTTCCAGCTCTTTGACGATTTTGGTGTACATTTCTGACGTTTTGGGTTGAATCTTTACCTGTTCCTTATGAAATATCTTCATCTCATATTTATTGAGAGCATGAGCTTCTAATAGGTCTATTAGTGGTTGGATATTGCTCACTCTGTCAACGAAAATTGGAGGTGGCTTACTTGTTTTTACAATTTTAGTGTCATTTTCCGTATTAAGATGTCGTACTGCTTCATATTCCAAGAGAGCAAAGCTGTTTGATGTAGTTATATGTGAGGGTTAAGATAGCCAGTAAGAATCAAGTTTGCTTTGTTTCTGGAATCTTAGTGGTTCAGGGCTAGACCGTAGTCGTTTTTTATTTGTAACTTGAGCCCAGTCCGTTACCATTTCTGTGGTTTTTTGGGGTTCTGCCCGAATGTCACTGGTCGATGACGATCTTGGCCTGTGGAACATGCTTGTGTGGAATAATTGTTGTGTCAGCGTTTTTTTGTCTCAATCTGATTAAATTGTCGTTGATTTTCAGATTTTGATTTTTCCGTTGTCTCCATCAAGTCTATACTTTCTTTTACCTTACTATTTGTAGTCGCTTTCCCAATATATCCATCTTCTATAGAGAGCGAAATTTTGCCCCCCCAGATCCTGAGGGGCTGCCCGAGATTGACTCGGGGAGGGATTCTCCGGTAATACCGGTACCCTCCTGGGGTAGTTTAGTATACAACAATATTAAGACAACAAGACATGGTAGATTTTCAACTTTGAATACTGTTAGAACTGTGAGGGATTCAACAGAAATGTGCCGCAACCTATATAAACTCATCTTATACTTCAATTTTTTACTGATGAAACCATAAAGTGAACTAACTCTGAAATATCTTTGAAAAAACAGGGCTGTATGCCTGGTGCAGTATTCAGAGATACCGCTGAAGTTATCATAATATAATGTGCGACAATTGGTTTATCTTAATTTCTTTGGTAAAGAACTTACTACAAGCACCCTATAAATTGACTTTGGTTGGAACTGTAAGATCTGATAAATCTGAGATCCCCGAAGAGCTGAAACCCACTCGTATTAGACCTGTAGGAACCTCAATCTTTTTTTACGATAGACCTCTTATTCTAGTTTCTTATAAGCCAAAGCTTGCCAAGATGGTATACCTAATATTGTCATGTGATAAAGACGCCAATGAAAACAGTGGCAAACCTGAAATGATTATGTATTATAATCAAACCAAAGGAAGTCTGGACAACTTTGACCAAATGTCCTGTAGTAGGAAAACAAATAGATGGCCCAAATTATATGAAAAACTTGAGAAAAGCTCTAACATTGCCATATATTGCAAAAAAAAGTTTAAAAGTTCCGACTTTCAAAAGATATCTAAGAGACGATATAACTAATTTTTATCAAGGAAGACATTCCAGAACAACCTTTACCCAAAAAACGTACTTCCTGTACACTTTGCCCCTTCAAAATAAGATGAAAGGCAAATGTATAGTGCACTAAGAGTAAATAATGATACATAGAGGACATAATATTGACTTATGCCAAAGCTATTTGTAATTTTTTTTATTTATCCTCTGATTTTTTTATGACATAGCTTCTTTATTATCTAATTTATAAGTTAATGACTGACTAATGTTAAGATTATTTGACTTGTGATGAAAACAAGAAATATGTTTAAATAATAGATTTTTTGAAGTTTAAAGTTTTTGTTTTATTATTATTTTTAAAAATAAATAACACCTGATAAACGTATGGTACTTGTATATATAGTTTTATTTTACGATAAATAAAATATAATACCTGTTAGACATTTTCACAAATTATCATAAAATAAGGTCAATAATAGTTGATGAGACATGTTTGTGTATTTAGTATATGATCTGTGTTTGTGTACAACTAAAATTATTACCTTTCCAGCATTAAGGAGTTGCCAGTTATAATTTCTCAAAATGGCATAATTTCTTTCCACTTGTAATTGGAAGTTTTTAATCTTCAACAAAAAGCATAAGTTTCTTTTCTCAGATAAATCTTGGTCATTATTATGTTTGTACATAATTTATTAACAATATTATCAAATTATTTTGAGGATTGTTTTAAAACCATAATATATATCCAAAACTGTTTTTGACAGAAACATATTTGAGTAAACATTTACTGTAAAATTTTTTTTGAAAAATGACACGTAAATTGTAAAGAAAGTTGATCACACCCTCCTACCTACATAAAATGAATTTTCCATCATAAAATCTCTGTATCAAAATGCTATCTTATTAATAAATTGAAAATAAATTCTTATAGTTTCTTATGTTTAGCGTCAAACAAAATTACACAACAAAAAAAAATTTTAATATGTAAAATTTATATGAAGAAGCCATTGCACGATTCGAAAATAGTCAAATCGCTTACAAACAATAATTATTAATTATAATAATGTACAAATAATCTATTTACCAGGGGGTGGTCAAGCAGGTACTCGATTTGGTGACAGCATCTCTTAAGGAAATTGGCGGCAAATTTAAATGTGTACAGCGACCTCTAGTGACGGCTATGCAAGAGACGCTACGAACACTCTAGAAAACACAGACAGAAACCGCTCAACACTGAGTCTGCTTGAAACGAGTGACAGATATTTACTGCGCAAAAACATATTACACGCATTTAATATTATAAGTTTTGTATATTAATTAAGTAAAAAAGGTGTTGTAGCTATTGTTTTGTTATGTGTTCAGATCTTTGTTATTTTGTTTTATTATATATTAAGATCTTTGTTTTATTTTGTAATGGCGTGTATTGTACCGGGGTGTAATTCCGACAAAGGACAAAATGTAATTTTTTTCCCTGCCTCATAATGAAAGCCGGTAAGTGTTATCCATTATTGCTTATTATACATTTCAAAAATTAATATAAATTTTATACACTAACGGCGCAAAGCAATTGCGATGTTGCAGTTGTTTGTCAAAATTTAATACGAAGAGTTGCAAAGTTCTGGTTAAAACGAATTTTTACTGTTTTATTTAAAAGAAAACTTGCACTAAAAGATGTTTTAGTTAGTTATCGACGATATTTATATAAAAAAATGGATTTTAAAAATTACCACACAAATTACAATTTTGTGACAAAATTTTTTCTTGTCAGAAAACTCCGAGAAAATTACTTCTGTCACACAGTTGGGTGTATTCGCCGGTAGTAAATTGGCTTTCCAAATATAATTTTTTACTAAATAATGTTGTGAGCAGCATTTATATTTAATCAAACGTTGTTTATTGTAAGTTTTCTTCCAATTGAAAGAAAGGAAAAGGCGTTTTGATTGAAATTAATATACCTAACTTAATGTTTTCTTTTTTTGCAGGGCAAAAGCGTGGCTGAAATTGTGTGGCAGGGAGAATTGGGCAGTTACTTGGAATGACCTCCTCAGACATAAACATAGAATCTGCGGACGACACTTTACTAATGAGAACTTTAAAACTTTTCAGCCTAGGGAATTATTATATAGTAACGCTACACCGAGCCAGTAGTTGCCAACACCAACTGAAGAAGCCAGAGCAGCAGTCGAACAACCAAGCACGAGCTCAGACACAGTTGCGACAGGAAACTATCAGCAAGACCTTACGTCTAAGGTTATTTAAGTGATAACACCATAATATCCTTATGCACTCATTTTTTGCTTGCACAACTGAATATGTCATATAAACATCATGTATAATTTTGAAATAACACATGTCATGAATACAACTTTTATTATAATTAAAGGAAGACGTACACTTAGAGGCAGCGTCTTTGGGGTCTGGATCGTTGAAGAGCGAAAAAGGCGGAAAGTTGAAGAGGTCCAGACTTGTAAGGAAGATTCGTCAACAGAACAAGACGATTCAGCAGCTCAGACGGAAGTTAAGAAGATTGCGGAAACCTATGCGGCGTAGTAATATGGAAAGTATACAAATTAATAAAATAAAACAAATGTTAAAACTAATTTTATCAAAAGAATCATATCTTTTATTTGAACATGAATTGAAAAATAATTTTTTTATTTATAATTATTTATTGGCCAAGCGTGGGGTTTTGACACAAGTTTGAAAATATACTCCAACCACTAATAGGTATCGCTATAATCATGTCTGCTTTGTGTATGTTTTTGCTTGTTTTCAGTTGTTGAGGAGTTGCCCACTTTCATTTATGCAATTACCACCTAGTTGATTCCAGAGTGCTACCTGGAGACGCCTGATACTATTTACGATTGTATTTTCTATTCTATTTAAAGTTTTTTGAATTGTATTCTCATAGTAATGATATTTAAAAATATTAAATTGTATAGTAATGTTATTTTCATATTTGTCTTTTGTGAAATATTTTTATAATTTTAATAAATTTAAGGATTAAAATTACTTTTTTCTTTGATAACGCCATCTGTGATCAACAGAGAGTAAGAAATTACGCCATCTATGGGCATTAATAATAATTACACAAGTCTTTGGTCAGGAGAAGTGAGGCGAGTTACTTTGACAGCGTTTCGCCATGAATGAAAAAGTGGTACTCTTTTTATATGGGCTAGTATGGATCGTATCCGTTCTGTATCGTATCTATTCTGTGCTATTTACATTGCTATTCCTAATGCATTCCGTCATATTTATCAATCTTGTCAATAATACAATCGTTACACATATTTTTAACCCCATCTGATGTTTTGAAATTTTTAACCAGATAGTATTCATGCAATAAATAAATACTTAATTTTGCGATTTAATAATGTGAAATTTTGTCATTAAAAAAATTGAGTAAACTTCTAGAATCAGTATATAATGGATGTAGACATTAAAAGTAAACCTAAAATCTCCTTGCAGCTGAAAGTGAAAGTCAATTAAATTAACTTCTATGCAAATAATCACTGATAGTTAAAAAACATGAGATTTGTCTACACCTTCTGTTTCGATTTGTCATTACGAGTGAATGGGAAGACACCGTCACCCACGATGGCCGCGTTATGTCACAAATTATCAATCACTGCATGGGTCTTATCCACTGGAACATGCTTCACACTTTGTCCACTGTTTATCAAATTTTAAAAGCTCATAATTGATGTTTTAAATGGTCACCTGTAACAATACTTATGGTTAATGTAACGTACATAACTTGTAAGCTTACATTTGAGGTAAAGGAGTGATGGTGGCATGGGATGTGCGGATCAATGAGGTGTTGGGGTGCATGGTAGAGCAGACAGGCATGTAGGGATAGAAACAGGTGAGGCGAGGTGCTCTATGTCTGGTGCCCCTGCCCCATAAGTGGGGGAGTGACTACACTGAGAAATCACATGTAATGGAAGATATTTCAGTAAAAAATTACAATGTTAATAACTAATGTTATGATAATAAAATCAGTATAAATGTAGCCATAGAGAAACATAATGTATTTTCCGCAGTAGCGAATAAAAATATGAAAGTCAAAATATGAACTTTATTCAAAATTGACAGAATATTGTGGATACACATGAACCATATCAGAGTTTGTGAGGGTATAAGTTTGTATACACCTACCTATGTAGGTACATTAACCATAATTATTGTTACATTAACCACAAGTATTGTTACAGGATGTGTGTAAATATTGTTTCGATGGCTCAACAAAATTGAATAGAGTGTCTGATTGCCTTCAGGCTTGCTTTATTATCATAGTTCCCGGCTACACTTACATAATAATATATTTCAGGTTTGTGGAAACTATACTTTTCCCGAGACATAAACCTTAAAATTTAAACATTAATTTTGATTAGAATTTTTTATTAAAAGCACCTTGTGATCAAAAGTGATTCTAATTGTAAATCCTATAAGATTTTCTTGTAAAGAAATCTTATCGGATTCATAATTAAAATCACCTTTGTTCACAAGGTGTATATTAATAGAAAATTCTAATCAATATATGTCTAATGAGATAAAACCAATTGATAAAAATATGGGGAACATAAATTAATTACACTGTCGTTAATAGTAGCGGCTAATTTTTACAATTTTTTAACATCACAATCACTTATGATAATAACAATATTTACATTAATAGGAAATACTAATAAATACACATCTAATAAAAAAATCATGGGAAGTTGATTAATTACATTATCACAGATGGATTTTTGGAATTACAAATCTAATGAAATATGCAAAGAAGTAGCTACGCACATGGAAAAAATGTTTAATATTGTACACAAAAAACATTTTAAACTACAATCAAATCAAGACATAACTCTGCTAATACTGAATATCTTTTAACGAGTCGATTGTGCAAAAATGTAATGAAATAAAATTAATACCTTTAATGTGAGATACAAAAACAAAATGAACAGAACTAATTATGTTGTATCACAGGTTCTGAAATGTAATGGATTTACATATAAGCAATATTAAGGAGTAAATAATTTGCGCTTTGCCATATCTTACATAAAAACGAAATTTCATTTGAGATTAATGTCTGAAATTAAAACTCAGGCACAAACAATATATATATATATATATATATATATATATATATATATATATATATATATATATATATATATTTATACTAGCTTTCCGCCAGTAGCTTCGCCCGCATGGCATTCCATTTTCTCCCGTTAAAATATAGCCTATATCATGTAGTGATAACATAGCATTTTACTGGAAAGAATTTTTAAAATCGGAAGAGTAGTTTCGAAGATTACCTCCTACATACAAAGTCACTCAAAACCGTTTCACCCGCATAAGTCCCAAATATCAGCATAAAAAGTAGTCTATGGGATACTGCAAACTGCCTACATACATATACAATCTATCAAGTCGTAATCTATCTCTGCCAAATTACTTTCGGATTTGTAATATTAGTAGATATAGTACACATAATATTATATGCTAACGTGATCCGCTTCGGCATAGTACAAATAGAAAAAAAAACAGAATAAGCTTGTACAAATAGATAGTAAATCAGTGGGGATCATCGGTATCCTAGGAATATGAGCTAATTCACCAGCTGTAGGGCCAGTGATAATGGTCGCTACAATTAAGTTCTCTTTCAATTCCTTTATAAACGGCTTCTCCCCGTTGCACATGTTAATAGGGCTTAAATTTCTCAGAAGCATGATTGGCGTTCTGATTTTTAATGATAATTCGTGAGTTGGTAGGCCAGCGGGGTTAAGTGAATTTAAAAATTCCTGTGGGTAATGTACTGTGTTTTCGATATTAGTAACGGTGTCTATCGATGTGTCATGTTTGACCTGGCTGGGGACTTTTTGTGTGATCAAATTGTTTATTTCATCGACCATGTCATTCCTGACACTGTTGCTCTAGAACACAGCCAACATAAGTATTTTTCCTGTAAATTTTCGATATCTGAATCGATTTGATAAATTTAAATAGGAATTTACATGAATAAAATCAACCTGGATAATGAAACTCTCTAGTTGCAAAAGGATTAATAACGTGATACGAATGTCATTATTTACCTCGGGTTACCTTATTGCAATTGTCATGAATATTAAATTAATACACTTTATAATATTAGTTTCAATATTAACATATCTCGGAAAGTAAACTCCTAACATACAGCGGGTTGCAATATTCGCGACAATTTTTATTTTGCTATACTTAACTGTAAAACGAATGTACCGATTTGAATAAGTCAAATAGTAATTTACTCCTACGTAAACAGCCTTAATGATTTAATAATTGATTTGGATAAGGATTAATATCATTATACGGATATAATCACTTTTTTGTTCGCATCTGTGTTTTAGTTGATTAATTTGACAAAAAATGTTTATTGTAACGTAACTATAACAATTACATATATTGTCTCGTGATCTTTTTTGTTCATATTAGTGAGACCGTTCAATATGTATCCCATTTTTTTATATAATAGCAATAGTTTTTGCAGGGAGCGCGAAGAAAGCATATTTTTAGGCGATTTTTTATACCTTGTGTAAAACTTTTTATGAGGAATAAATCTTTTTTCAAAATAAAATATAGCCTATGTCACTCGCTGGTAATGTAGCTTTATATTGGTGATATAAAGCTACATTATCAGTGAGTAACATAGGATCTAAAGAATTTTTAAAATCGATCCAGTAGTTTTTTAATTTATCCATTACAAACTAACAAAAAAACAAAAAACAAAAAACTTTCGAATAGAATATATTAAATAGATTCTAAAAAAACTCCGATATATTCAGCCTTAGAACAACTTAGCATGTCAGTATCTGAAACATTTAATTTTAAATGTTCTGCTGTTACTAATGTGTTAGATATAAATTACCTAAGTGAATGTAAAAAAAAATTTACATCAATAAAAATCTTATAATTCAAAATTAAGTTTTCTTTTATATCTACATTACATACGATTCTTTTTACTAACAACCCACATTCTTGGTCATTGTATAATTTATGTGGTGTAAGATTTTTCTAATTTTTTATACCAAAACACGTAATAAAACTAAAATTACGCTTAAACATATAATCATTTAACGAATGTCCATTAAGTTTTGTCTGTAAATTTCCTATACCTAAGTTATTTTAATTAGTATTTTTGGTGTTATGGAAAGAATTATATGTTTCCTAATGGATTTTCAAACAAGCCACGTTCATAATTTTTGGACGGCTAGTTACACTACGCCAGTCCATCCAGTTATCGATACCCATATATACATAAAATGTTGAAATTTAGCTTGGTTATGGAACTTAATGACCCTAATGTTTTACAATAATTTGCAATAATAATTGTTAGAGGCACTTTCCATTTAATATGAGTCCTCGTAGTTCTTATTCAATGTGTCCTACTTCGTCAACTGCTAGTGCGACAGGAAGAAAAATAGGTAGAAGAAATTGATCGAAGCCTTATCGTAACAATGTTCATCTCCAATACCAAGTCGAAGAATTACTGAAAAAGCTACGGAAATTTAAGAAAAGGCTTCAACAAAAAAATAAGAAGGTAAGAGACGAAAACTGTGAAAATCGCAGTAAAACGGACAAAAAACATTCTACCAAATTGATTATGCAATATTACAAGAAATAAAAGGCTACAAATGACGCAGTACGTATACAACAATTACCGACCCTACGATTTAATAAAAGATTGGAAATTTTGAAATACAGAGAACTTTCTTTGGAAATACAGAGAACTTTCACAAATTGTTTTGCCAAAAATGTATTTCTTGATTTCTATCGAAGGGATGATGTGTCGCATACTACTGTCAAAAAAAACTGAAACCTATTTAAGTGCTCTTTCGGACACGGCGCTTCTTATAAGCGGTGTTTCATATGATTTTCAAGTGAACAAGACACAGTCGTCATTAATAAAAAAAAGAAGACGTCTTTTAGCACAACTCATTAGCGAAAGAAAATTTGAATACTTAGGCATCACCAAGAGCGAAGCTGACGAAGAAGGAAATGTGAGAATAATGCTCTACAAGACTATCGGCGACAGCGCATAACTATTTAAATTACTAAAGACAGATATGTCAGATCTGAACTTTTAAAAATTGCTAAAAATATTTCTAACTTTAGGAGTTTCTTAATGTAAAAGTGGAATTCTTATACTATACGAATTCGATGAGCCAATAGAAGTATTTGAAAATTAATTTTGTGACTTCTAGATATAAACGAGGTGATCAGAGTGATTTTAATTAGATTAACAAAAAAATTAATTAATAACAGCGATAAAAGCATTTATAATAAGTACAAGAAATATAGTTTTTGTCCTTATTTTAATATTGAAATAATGTTTAATAAGTTAAGTTAGTGTCTTAAGTAGAGTCCCTGTTGTATTTTTTATTTTTTAATAACTTATGCTTACTGCCCTATTACAAGTTTGTCTTTTTCAAGTATTTTGTACTAAAAAAGAAATACACACACACACACATATATATATATATATATATATATATATATGTATTTATATAAATATATATGTATATATATTTTTTTTTTCATATCAGTAAGTTTATGATTATAACAATATTTTAAAGTGTGCTTCCTTTTTATTAAGAACGTAGCAGAATGGTATTAAGCGAAATATTTTTATTTTATAAATAAGAGCACAATAACAGTGTGTTGCTCAAAAGGAAGTCGTTGTTTTCTAGTTTTAATTGTATCTATGAACAATTTTATATTTCAGTGATTTTTATAAACAAAATTGAGTACTATGCGTTTGTTTTTTGTCAGCACCAGCCAAAGAAAAACATCTCGTCCATATTTTTATGTTCATATTTTCGATATTAAACCTCGCCCCTTTTTTTAATTAAATAGTTTATGTCATACAATAAGTAACATAACAATTTAACAATATATATATATATATATATATATATATATAATTATAATTTGTAATGACTTAATTTAATACGGAGTGACTGTTTTATTAATGTATAAACTAATTATTTTATTCCATGAATGCAGAAGAGTTTTTTTTTTTGCTATTAAATTATTTCGATTGGTAACTTTTTATTGTAGAAATAATACGATTAAGAAAAAAAATGAACGTGCAGAGAACGATCACCGGAAAAATTAAATAAATTGAAATAAAACCAAACAATATTTTTATGCGGACACCCATTCGAGTACCGAACGCGCTCGCGTCACTAATTTCGGTATTCAGCTAATTATAGAAAGACTGCCACGTACCCGTTATGTGAAGTAAAAATTAAAATGCATTTATTACTTCAAGAGACATTACGCGAAAAATAAAAATATTACTTAAGATTTATAGTTTTATTACCGTTTAACTTATCACGGCAATTATTAACGTTGTTTTGTTATATAAACAACATGTTATTTGGTTTCCGAATGTGCTTTCAATCTTATGGTTTAAATACAGCTTAAATAAAATAATAATGAACAACCGTATGTCGGTCCACGAAATGGGTGGTGGCTATAATGCTTTTTATCGTAATCTCATCGTTTCAACATGCATTATCTTGCAATAATTAACTATATAAATTGATATATAGATGGCGTTAGAATCGCACCATGTGCCGGTGAAACGCTTCAGAACTGCTGCTCAGTGTTTCATCAATCAATACAAAACAAGTTTCGCTTCTGAAAATCAAATAGACAAAGAGTTATATTTTTTTCAATGCCACTTAATATTCCTTAATATAAAGATTTTCGACAATAACAAAAAAAGTGAGGCGTCACTGTACGCCTGGCAGATGTGAAACATCGTGTTCGTACAAGTAATATGCATAAAAGACAAGATTATTACAGGAACTAAATATAGCATAATGAAAATATAAAGTATTACGAATTTCTTACAGAAAATTGTGACTTTATTTAATAAACATTTATTTACAATTAATACAAAAATAATAATGCACAGGTTATGTGTACCGTAGTAAACAACAGCGTCGAACTGAGTGAGGAGGTGGCGTAGTCGGTTGCGCATGGCGACACGTCGCTATACCGTACACCCTACTACATATGGACTATATATATACCTTAGTATAGCGTGGCGACACGTCGCCACGGCAAGCGTCGCCACGCCAACGATCCGGTTTACACCTGCGCCTATAGATGTTTCACATCAAAAATTTGATACGATTTGCATTGTCGCCTTACCATATCTGGCTGGCTAAATTCTGTTGTTCAGAATATTTATGAAATTATTTTAATAATAGATACTATAGCGTTATTCATGTTGTTAAAATGGTATCGCATAGCGCCTTATATGGGTCTTCGAGTATAAAATAAGAAGACAATAATCGATAAGTTCTTTTCCTATGTCGTTTCGTTCTCGAGATACACTATTCTAATGTTTATACAAGAGTGCAGAATCCTACAGTACACCGGGCGCCGCGCAATATCGTCAAAACATTACGACATAACGCTTCGAGCCCATCACTCGACTTTGAACATTGAGCAAAAATTAATTTACCGGAAAGAAAAATTAAATTATACTGACAAAATTAACAATTTTCTCAATTATTCTCCAATGGAGATTCAATTTGTGATAATGAAACATTAAAATATAAGTGTATTTAAGAAAATGTCGAAAGTAAAAACATTTTATTACTGAAAATTAAATTAGTCGACATAGTACGAGGTAGTAAAGGTTATATATTATTTTGATGTTATATTTTCAACACGAATATAAGAAAAAATATTGCTACACCAATTAACCAACCACTGTATAGAGAAAATGATGAAGGAATCAACATGCCTCTACAAAGAGCGCAAAGTCCGTTATGATTTAACTCAACAAGATTACGTTATACACTTTACTTTACATAAACAGCCATCTAACATTATTATTGAATGTTTGATTGGAAAACGCATATCAATGTATTTACACAATTGTACATTTGTAATTGTCCGGCATTTAGATGGATCAAGATGCCAAGATCGATTTCTTCTACCGACTACTAACCTTGATTATAATTTATGAGATACTTTAGTCAATGTCTAATATAATTTACCTAACTACATCTGTCTACCTATAAATTTGAATAAACAAAGAGTTAATATAAAATTGATAACTTTAACCGAACGTACTGTTGTACACCTGACTTAACAGCCATAATGCTTAATAAACGAATAAGCCTAGCCCAGGTGTCGTATGATATTATCTTTGTCCAAATCTGACACCATTTTTAATAACTTAAATAAGGCTAACATACAGGGTAACCAGCCACAAACTCACAGCATATCTAACATAAAACATAACGTCCACACGGGTAACCAGCCCCAAGCTAATGGGAATTTAAATAAGGCTATCGGACACGGTAACCAGCCCCAAACTCGCAGCCAATCTAATATAAAACATGAAGTCCGCACGGGTAATCAGCCCTAAGCAAATGACAATGTAAATAACGCTAATGGACAGGGTAACCCGCCCCAAACTCACAGTCAATCTAATATGAAACATAAAGTCCACAAGGGTTAACCATTTCAACTTATAGCGAACTCTATAGTACGAGGAAAAGATAATAGTCGAATAAATATATCCATCGTAAACACCTCTGACAAATCTGTGAATTCTAACCCGAAACTGAACCTCGCTCTCCTCACTCCATCCATTAATACGATATCTTGTTCCTAAAATCACTCTATCAACTCATTACAACGTACTAATGAAGTTTTAAATGTACTTCCAATTTCACACCTCAATGACGAGGAAATAAACTCTTTATGTGACATATGTTCTCAAAATCCAGATATATTTCACTTCCCTTCAGATCCGTTAAGAAAAACCAATGCCGTTGTCCATGAAATCAAATCAATTTCAAATATACCTAAACATACCAAATCCTACAGATTTCACAGGAAACAGGAAGTTAGCAAACAGATAAATCAAATGTTAGATCAGGGTTTTATCAAAGCCTCTATGTCTTCTTGATCATCGCCCATTTGAGTAGTTTAAAAAAGAGGCAACTCAAATGAAAAAATGGCGAGTTGTAATCGAATACAGAAAATTAAATGATATCACAATTGGTGAGTCTTATCCAATACCCCCTAGTTCTTAAATCCTTTACCTATTAGGCAAAAGTAAATATTTCTCAACTCTCGATCTTGCTTCAGGATTTTTAGAGTGGCTGAAGACACTCTAAAAACTGCATTCGATGCGCTGCTAGAACACTTTGAATTTGCGCACCATATGGGCTAAAAAAATGTGCCCTCCACATTTCAACGCCTAATGAATTCGGCTCTTTCCGGTCTTCAAGGTATTCGATGCTTTTTTATTTAGACGACATCGTTATCTATTCCCAAGATCTAAAATCATACATAGAAAACTTGTCTATTATTTTTGAAAGGTCGCAAAAATTTAATTTAAAACTTCAACCCGACAAATTTAAATTTTTACCCAAGGAAATCGCTTACGTAGGCCATGTAGGTGTCAAATCAAACCCTAAAAATAAAATCAGTTAACGATTTCTCAACACCTCAATCATCCAAGGATATCAAATCCTTCCTGGGTCTCGTATTATCGTAGATTCAACCCTGACTTTTCAAAATTATCAAAACCACTCACAACCTTCCTAAAAAAAGGATGTACTAAAACGAATAATAACTTCGACCCCTTTACTCGCTTAACCTGATTTTAACCCAAACCATTCATTCCGCCTTGTGATGCATCCAATTACGCTATAAATGCTATTATTTCACATGGAAAAATTGGGAAAGATGGACGAATAGCATATGCCTCCCGAACCGTAAATAAATGCGAATGCAACTTAAGTGCAACAGAAAAAGAACTTTTGACTATTATTTTCGGCTGTAAAAACTTCCGACCATATCTTTTTGGCCGGACATTCGAAATTGTCACCGACCATCACCATTTAAAGTGGCTTTTTAATCACAAAGATTCGAGCAGTAAGCTTATAAGTATCAGTACAAAATTTAGTAGTAGCGTTATCCAGTGAACTCTATTCAATTTGAAGCCCATGATAATGATGACCAAGATACTTCAATTCCAGTTCCAGATCCTCCCAAATCTCTAATACTCCAACCACCTTCTAGTTCCGAAAATCTGAATTTTTTTGAACGGTAACCTACTAAAAACACAACAGAAATCGATTATCATTCCCACATGTGTACACTTGGAAGAATATGTACCTCATATTGAAAAAATCCTAAAAAATTATCAAAATTCTGAAGAATTAGTGATCTGAAATAGGGCTACACTCTCACGCCTTGTTTATAATAAATGACAAAACCTACTTCTTATTATTTACTAAAAGCCATTATTTTTATTCTTGTTTATCCACCGACATATTCGATATGCTGAAAAACTTAAGAAATGAGTTACTAACAGGCTCCACTGAACCAATAAAGGAACTAACAATTTCAGACTTCAAAAATCCTTTTGATAAATATTCATAAATCAAAATATATAATATCCTCGCGCACTTATTCCACAATACCTATATTCAAATGCACATATACAAAAATCGAGTTATTTTCTCATCATTGAGTGATGTTCTTTGCCAACAGCATAATATACTTGTCTACATGGAGTGTCATAATCTCGTTCAACCACTTTCCATTCGTTATCATGGTATAATTACCAATTTCGATTTCATGCCCTATTTAATTTCTACAAGATCCAAACGTTCAACTTAATTTAGCGGTGTTGGAACAGTTTTTTAACGTATTTTGGTTACAATAAACGAGTATGACGCAGTAAAATATAACAACCCCATTCAAACTGTAGAAAGAGACCCAAAAAAAATTAGTAAAATATGTCAAATAAAACATTTTAGTTACTTCATCAATATTTTCAGCTTTTCAGGAAACCTTAAACAAAATAGATAGTAACGAAGAAACTTTGAATAGCGCTGTTGAGAGCATTATCTTAAGATAAAAAACCTAACTGCTGTATCAAATAGTTTACTATTTAAATGTAAGTTTCCTTAATTGTTAAAGATGTTAGAAAATGGTCTATTGACATTATTATTTAATATGACAGGTATACTAAACCCTGTAATGTTTAGTGAACATAATATATTAATATAATAATATATTAATAATTAACTGTTATCTCACAGAAACAATTGTATCAAGAACTAGTGAAAAATTATAAACTTATACCTAGTTTGAAGTTATTACTATATACTTATACTTATATATATATATATATATATATATATATATATAAATATATATATATATATATATATATATATGTATATAAACATGTTTTAAGTATGTTATAAGATCTATAAATGTTATAATTTTAATAGATATGTAGTAAAATCCTTTTCAAATCAAGGTAATATAGATCTTGAACATATTTCTGACACCAATACAGTCAATACTCTAATTCCTGTGCCTAGGCACAGGAATTAGACATTAAGACGTCTACGACATAAACTCACACAAGGATGTAAGTTTGATCTTCAACGGGGGATCTGTTATATCCCTGACTTGCCAGCCATAATGCTTATGCAGCATCGCTCCAAAGCATATCATGTTAACATAATAAAACCATCCGGTCCCCAGCATCTCAACATCCTGAGATAATGCTTCGTTCGCAGAAACCTCAGCAATAACATTCCCAAGGTGAATCAGCATTCCTATTCTTTGTAAACCCCAGGTTCAAGCCCCACAGTAGATCAGAAGTTTGTAATCCCAGCTCACGTCAGTCATCATTATAGTTCAGTTTTAATTATTACATTTTGCTTATAAGAAAGTATTTGTTTGTAATAATATTATTAAAATTTATTTTTTAATTTTAAAATAAATCTAAATGAATTGTCACAAAATCGTTTTTTTTAAAGTACGCCAACGAATCCATTATAGCAGTATGTTTAAAAGTGAAACCCTATGTACAACTGGCGGCCTTATCATTAAGAGTATATTTTGATAAACATTTATATAATACACATATAAATTTATTAAAATTGCAAGGATCTGTGCGTGGATCATATCTAATGAACTGACTCCAATGAAACCTTTTATCTTGAATTTTAACGAAAGCTGCAATAAGGATTAATTAATAGATTACTACTTAGTTATTTAACAGTGATACCTGTGATGTTTCTTTTATAAGTGACCGCAGTGAACATAATTTTATAACTCTCCGCCAAACTGCGATGTTTACTTTGTTAATTTACTTCGAACAGAGAGAAGTTTCTCTCGCCCTTTCGTGGTGAGTATTTTTTAGAAACGTTTCTTTAGGTATGTTAACATATACAAAGAAACATATCTAAAAGAATGCTATTCGAGCGTATTTATTTAAGTAAGTTAACGATTATATACGGTATTTATAAAGCGGTTTGAATAATTATTATTAATACGCTTTTATTAGCTTGACTTACATATATGTACATATATATATATATATATATATATATATATATATATATATATATATATATATATATATGTACATATGTATGTACGAATGCAAAGAAAATAACATTTCAATTAAATTTTCACCCACTTCCAGACGTCAGATTTATTTTAAATTTTGCAAACATGTATGATGAATCGATGACAATACAATCATTAAAAAAATTAAATTATTGTAAAATGACTTTAAAAACCTTTTTTTGTCTTAAAACAAAAATTTTGTATGTAAACAAACGCTTTTGTGGCAATTAAAAAACAAAAATAATCTTAAAATATAAAGATTTTGGTCAAGAGCGAAATAATGTCCCAAAGTTCGGTATAATTTAATTTTTTGAATCAGCTTAAAATAAGAATAAAGTGATTGACAAAAAAATAACTTTTAAGGTAAAAAAGCGTGGGGTCAAGGACGATATCGGTTGTCGTATTTTTTTCATCGCTAGCTGTTTTTAAATATAGTGTCATTAGGAAAATGTATCATCCTTCCGCTCTTGACCAAAATCTTTATATTTAAAGATTATTTTTTGTTTTTTATTCGTATTGCTACAAAAGCGTGATTTTTAGTTTTTTTTTTAATATAATTTTTTATTTACAAAATTGTAACTCAAAGCTAATTATACATTAATTACTATTAAAATAAATTAAAAAAGTGTCGGCGTTAAAGTACTTTTTAGTCATTTTTAATAAAGTAAATTTTTAGTGCCAAATAAAAGACATCGTTCGGAGATCGTTTTTTTTTATTTTTAAAATTCAATGTTATGAAGAACTGGCGGCTTCGCTCGCATGGTTATATACAATGATACAAACTCGTAAGGATAAATTAAAGCATACAACGTCAGTTAGAAAGATTAAGAAAAATTAAATAAGAACTATGTTCGTGACTTTATAATACAAATGACAATAAAAACACAAATATTTCCCTCTAAGGGATTAAACGGTGTCATTTTCTTGCGTTTTAAAAACGCACTTCGATCCGTCGCGTTGCTACGTTGCGACCTTGCGTCGTCATTCAGTTTGTGTAATATTTCATTTTCAAATAATAATTTTCCCAAAGTAATGGGATTTTCTCTTTCCCAATCCACCAACTATCTTTGTGTAGGAATCCTCCAAATGAGTAGAAAAATCAATTCAATCTATTGTGAAAAAAAAACAAGCTTTTGCATTAATAATATTAGTTCTCCTCTAGGTGACAATATTTATTTTCTTTATAAATTTCAACACGCGCTTCAAAACACTCCGGACAGGAAAAAAGTACAAAGGTCAATACACAACTTCTTTAGCATAATCACATCACATACTATATTTCTAAGTCCATATCACAATTCAAATGAGATGTAATACAAATATTCGGGTTTATAATCGACGCCATCTCTATGTATTTACATTTTTTTATTATTTTACAAAACGTGTCGATGCAAAAAAATCTCTGTTTCGAGCTGCGTGCCTCGAAAGAAAGAAAATAGAAACCTTGTAAGATCACCAACACGTCCACCACTCTCTCTGCCATGACTGTTTCTCTCAGAGACCGCTAAAATATATATATGGAATATTATAAGGACCAAATTAAATTTCCAAAAAAATTGTTGACCGTTTCATGTGCCTTATAGGTATAGATTGAAAGGACGATTTTTAAGGATTTTGTCACAAAATGTTATAGAAATCTAGATATATTTTAAAAAATATCCATGAAAACATGCCAATACCCCCATAGTCCCCGCCTCCGTCTTCGAAACTACTAAAATCAAAGATATGAAAAAACAGTATTACTAAAGGTTCATCTAGTTCACCGGAAGTTTACTCCTACTACAGATACGTATTCTGGGCAATATATTTACGTGGTTAAAAATAAAATTAACATTTTTAAATAACTTGATAGAAAATGGTTACGGAAATGTGTAAATATGTACAGAATCCTTATAATGCAAGTTTAACTTGTACCTACCACATTTCTATTTTTCTGCTATTTGTTCGATAAAACCTTCAAATTAAAATTAGTATCATTGTTGACGGAACAGAAATATGTTTATACAAAAATACCATTGGCTGATTCTTTACTATTGACATATATTTAGTATCGGTCAGCTCGTCAACACATTTAGTTCAAATAATTATATCACTACCAACCTTACTACTCTGTCTTATATCCTATCTTATTAAGGGTCCAAGGCTATCCTAATAAAAACGTTCTACATCATTAAACAACATACAAATCTAGCTAAGTGGTCCAAACTACATTCAGCTCGCGCCGAAAGGTCGCAGATGACACAAATTACCCTGACGGGACGTAATTGCCTTCGGAACACTGTTACCGTCCGGGCGATCATTAGCTCTCTTCAGCAAAAGCTAATTAACATCTGGTTCATAGAAGCTTTGAAAGCTCAGTTTGTATGGTAGAACGGACTTTTGAATTCTGATTTTGTTATCGCCATTGTGAAATTTGTGGATAACTCTTCAGACTATCACAGCAGAAATATTGCTATATGTTTGTCCCTAGGGGTAACATTTAGTAATATTTCGCCATATTCATTACATTGATTAAAAAAACTGTGGAAGGGAAACCGATAGAAAGAAAATTTAATGTAAATATAATGAGTAAAATAGTAAGAAAGCAGAGTATCTGTGCGAACATCGCGTATAAAGCACAAACGGATTTTAATAAAAATGCAGTTTTATATTTTAAACGCTCGGTAAATACCGGTAATAGAAATCGTCAATATCATTACTCAACTCCACTACGACATAATTAATTGACAGCGATATCTCTTTCTTTCATCAGCAACCCTCTTAAACGTATAGAATTATAAATCGCCACTAGATTCTGACAGATTTCGATTAAATTTTTTGAAATGTTAGATGGTCGTCCATAATAACCTAATATCCCATACGGATGATAACCCTTCAAGCGCCGTTCCATTTAACTAATAACTATGCGCCAATAGTGCACACAGGTGAGAATACGTTATCATTAAGCATTTATTCACATTAAAATTTAGCTTATTGCTCAGACTCTATTGAAATACTGTGTCGAAATTACAACTTACAATCAAATTGCTTTTTTACACTAAGAAATTTTCAAATTATCAACAAACATAAGGCAGCGAATAACGTTGACGAATGATAATAAATTGAATGTCCTTAAGGTGTAAGGTGTTAAGGTCCTGTAAGGTGTTAAGGACATTAAATTTGCAACAATGTGCTATCCATATTAATAAAATATATCGACACTAATTCTTAGTTATTGAAACAATTTTTAAATTTACTATAGCGCCTACCATCATTATTTTAGTACCATAATTTAGAGCCTAGAAACCATTACTCGGTAGTGTAATAGTTTATATTTTCTAAATTATGGTACTAAAATATGGCATATGTCGCTGGCGTAAATGGCGCTGCAGTCGCGTGCAGCACGACTCATTCGGAATTCAATTTATTATCGCGCGCTGTGTTTAATTAGAGATTACTCAGTAGTACATTAATCAATTCGAGCGGGAGTGGTCGCGTTTGACAGAGGTCACGACGTTATAATAGGTATGATACATAAAACTCATACTTGTGACCATTAGAAGTTATAGAATTTAAAAAAAGTGTTTTATGAAAACAAAATTGACGAATGCTCTATTATGGCTCCAACGCGTGCAGCAGGTACGTAACTTACAAAACTGGCGTGCAAGAGATCGGGTAGCAAGAGAGATTCCTATCTACACGTCCTTCTCTATCTCAATTTACACATATCCTTCAGACAGAACGTGAAGCTCCTTTAGAGCTGCTAACAGAAGCGTAACCCTCTACAATACGCACAATTATGCACAGAAAGAAATGAGCCAGGATAACTAATGACATTATAGTATAAAGACATATGACTAGCGCTCTAAAAGTATTCCTCAAAGATGAGTAATCTGTCACATATTTAGTTAGTTCTTATTTAATATGAATTTCGATTCGTAATATAGTTGACTACCGCCATTGCTTATTTTATAGAAATACCTATACCTACATATATATATATATATATATATATATATATATATATATATATATATATAACATATATATATATATATATATATATATATATATATATATATATATATATATATATATATATACTAGCCATTCCCCCCTGTTTCGCTGGAGGTATTTAAATACAAGAGATACTTAACTATACGTTTAGGTGCTAGATTTCCAATTATTTCATGAACAAAAACTAACATAAATGCAAACAGCTCACAGATTTCATGCGAAGAAACAGAAATAACCACTTCTGCCAAAGTGCGAATCCAGTAAGCATCATCTTCCAGCAAGCCAAATGCTCTACAAGTATCTAGAAATGTTGGCTGTACTACCTCTACTACAGTTTTTAGACCAGTAAATGACGTTGGGACAGAAGACATGAGTTCATGCAGCAGAAGACGTAGGTAGTACTCATTATTACCGGGATGAACAGTATACACTCTACCTAAAATATGATCTTTTTAATTCTTTACTCCTGAAACACTCTTTGTTTTTTTTCATATGTAGTAAGATTCAACTTCGCACTACAAAAGAGTTTTTTTGAGAAATCAAAATTCACAAAACAAAACGAATTGACAAAATTCAAAAAATTCCGTAAGTGTTATTATATTCAGAGGATTATTAATCCTGTCAAAGCCATTATATTCTGTGAAAAACGTTTTTTTCGAGATGTACAGCAAGGTGTATAACAAGCGTATCCCTCGTGAATAGAGAACAGAACACACCAAACTGCTTCAGAGATGCTGATGTAACATCCTGCCTCGTAGTTTGTCACCTCATCTAGATCGGTCCAGCCAGATCTAACATACTTTAAATGTACCCTACGTTTATATGAACCTTGAAAGTGCGAGGTAGTACAAGATCGTATGGCACTACCCATCGCTTTTAGTTCCTTTAATTTTACTTTTATTCCGCTGTCTCCTAGACATTGTCTACGACAGTGAGGATAGGCGTCTTCTCCAGTTTGAGTTTCTTCCAAAAAGAGCTTTGGGTATTTTTTACAGGTGGTTATTATTAAATAACATGTTATTATATTAAATAACATGCAGGATGAATTTCTACTGAGGGATCCATGTGGACCGTGGATCATACTCGTCTTATTAATTTGATAGAGTTCGCGTCAAAGACAATACCAGCTAATTAGCGCTAATAACTTTGACAGTGGACTATGGTCGTATCTTTTCATCTGAACAGAGAAGGATATAGATGTGCGGAAATGTTTTGCTGCTCCACGGTATACGTATGACAAAGATACAAACTTTCGTTTTCATCTTATGTTTTGCTTTTACATGGAAAACTCTCGCTACTATGTCATGTGGATCGTATGAATTTTAACCTTAACGACAAAATATGTTATTTCGGGTCATTTGGGAGTGCAAGTATAATAAACAAATCCGGTCATTCAAAATGCAGCACATACGTCATAGCATCTTGAGTTCGCTCATGCATATCGCGGGGTCCATCAGTAAAAGAAGACGGCAATACAACCATATTTCTCAGTTCTGAAAACATTATATCAGTTCTCCTGATGGCGTCTTTAACATGAATATATTCTTTACTTCTCAGCTCTTTTTCGTTGTAATGAATAAAGTTAAGTCTTCCGGTCTCCATTTTTGCATACATGTCGACTAAAAATTATTTAAACGACTGTGAAACGATAAGAGCTAGTTTTCTTCTGTAAAATTATGAAGCAAATACGGTCTTATCGAGAAGAGCTTTAGTTTTCATATCGCACTTAGATATATTGATATGATCATCAGTCATATTTCCTCAACAAAATATCAGTAGATTTGCGAAACGTCATATGCACGATGTGTCTCACTAATTCATACTAATCTGTTGTCTCTGCCGTAGAGAACAATATGTCTTTTTTTAATCTTGTCCGACAATGAGAACAACTGCTTCTTTAGTCTTAAGAGTATTATAATGACTTTTATATTCTCCGAAGGGCTTTTTATCAGCGTTAATCATTACCTGGGACTATCTCTAGCTCCAAAAAATTATATATATAAATATATATATATATATATATGTATATATATATATATATATATATATTTATATAAATATATGTATATATATATATATATATATATATATACACACATGTATATCAAAATGCCTTTCGATATAATGAAAGAGGCTTTTATTTTCTCAGCTACCACGTTATTATTAGTAAGAAATAATACAAATAATATTAAAATTAATTTTTTACAATATTTGTTTTTGCTTCTTTAAAATTAACTGGAATTCAAGAATTAGGTTGCAATAGGGAATATTTGCTTATTCTCGTCACCCTTGCATTACGTCAGGAAATGTAAGAGAACCAAAACTGTATTCAGTCGTTTCTTTATGGATTTGCATGATACCACCATTATCTAAAGGGTATGCGTTACAGCCATGCTACATTGGTACCTACCATATGTTATGCTCGCTCATCTATAATACAAATTTAGAAATGTTCATTATTATTACTTTCTCTTTTTTACACAAACTTTTTGACTCGACATCTCATTCTTCTGTCCCAGTTATTCAGTATTCAAATAGGAATGTACTTAATAACTGGAACAAGGTTTTTTGTTCGTTTTACAAGTATCTATTTAATATCAAGTCATTTAGAACAACGATGTGTTATTCCAGTATAGCTTAATAACTCTGCTAGATCAAAACCAGTCCGAATCGATACAAAAAATGTCAGCAATCTACGCACGAGTAATATAAACGATTTCTTCGTATTATAATAATAGTAGATATATTTTAAAACATTATAAAATAAACGACTTCTAGCAGTCTCACTTTACCAGCGGCTTTCAACGAATAACATTCTAACCCCAATTGTATTCCACCGTTCTTAATCTAATTGAAATAAGCAAGTTTTTGAAATTATGAGGTCAGTATGTGTAATACTGTTTTGTATACAGTATCCGGAGTCAAAATAGATGTAGTAGAGCAAAAGTTTTAAGAACCAATAACAAACATTTGATTGAAGAGTTTTGTTTGCTTTGATAAACAATAATTATTGGTCAAATTAAACAAAAAAATTACGTCTGAGATTGGATTTGTAGGTTCGAGGTCAAAAAAACTTAACTAAAAATATAATAAAAAGTTTAAATATTTACGTAACATATAGATAGATAGACACCCGTATATTTATTAATTCATACACAGGAAGAAGGAAGTAGGCAATTTAATTAAGTTCCTATACCACATACCTATGTACCATATTTCATTAAAAATATTTTGCATAACACATTATAATATGTTGAACGCATGGAAGCTACTACAAATGAATAAATCGAAGGGAACGAAATCATAAATACTTGAAATAATTAATTTTCAAAGAATTACATATACCAAAAATAACAGCGCCCTCTATTTATAAGTAAAAGTTTAATGAATACCTTATATTGCAAAGTTACACAAATAGATAGCGCGAACTATATTATTTTACTTGATAAAATGGAGCTTTATCAGCATTACTTCAAAATATTTTATAAAATATTTCAATCATTAATTGATATATTGTATTATGAGAGACGTCGGTATTAAAAATTATTCATACAACTGGGGGTGAAGATAATAAATTTTTACTCTTGCAACTTTATCGTTATCGCAACCGTTTGTAACGTGACGATATTTCTGACTTTCCGATAGAACTGATTTAGGATAATATATTGGCATTTAATATTGGGAAATAGGTAAATATATTTATTATAATTACAAAAATCATATGCGTTTGATCATTATCTAAATTCATACATAAACTTTCAAAAAATTCACAAACTTTATTGATAGTTAGGAAAAATTTACAACGAAAACTTCTTTTATTCACTGATAAATTATTGGTAACACGTTTAAAAATAAAAATGATCAGTTAAAAAAATGTCTGAAAAACCTTTATTGAAAAAGAAAGGCCAAATAAGCATGTACGAGGATTTGTACGTCGGTCATGTTAGATAAATATTTATTCTAAGTATTAGTCAGTGAAACCTGCACGCTCTGGCGATCCATAGAGGCTGATGTAGTCTTTCCATGTTCTATGACGACGTGACAACGTCTCACTTCGCAGGCTAGCTATGTTCAAAAAGTTACAAAAAATACTTTATCAATCATCGGATATTTCTCGGAAACTATAAGCGATACAAGCAATATATGTTATGTCATTACCTATTTAGTTTAAGACTTGAACTAAATGCCATGCCCACCCTCATTCGGTCAAACTAGATGGCGTTGCAATTCTTTGCTATTCATTGGACAATGTTATTTCACGGTATCTTTTGACCTCCATTCTCAGCTGGCAGCAGCGCATGAGGGGAAGAGTCTTTGTTTTTGTTTATTTGTTTTCTTCAAAAAAAAAATTGTCTTTGAGTTATTGATGGAATAATATCGAGTATAAATAAAGTTTGTGAAAAAATGTAAAGGAACATCAAAAATTTAGAAGAAAATTTTTTTTAAACCTTTATGTATTTTTATTCCTTTCATTACAGCCGTAACCACGTTCAACACCGTCGACCTTGTCGATGACACAGCCAATCTCTTCTTACTCAATCTAATTTACGCTCCCCGTCTATAAGAATCTTACCTATGTCGAGATATAGTAGTCTACGAATAAACTTTGCGGAAAATATCCAACCTCCACTTTAACACTTGGACTGAAACTCCGTTTAAAAAACCTGCGTTATACTAACACACCGAGCCTCAACTACCATTTTAATTCCATACCCAAAAAGCAAGAACGATAATCTATTGTTGTCCATCGACCCTTCAAAAGACTAACTCTTAATCTTAAATGAACAAAATCTTAATACTTCAATTGTATAGATATTATACATTGTTTTGATATCCAAACATAAAAATCATATTTAAAATATTAATAATGTAATCCTGATAGAGTTTCATTAGAATTCGGGATAATGCTTTTCTATACGTTAGTTCGTAACACGGTTTATACGTGTGCCCATAATTCGCCCGCTTGGAGAAGTAAACATAAGAAGAAAAATATTTCAGATACATACAGAAATGTACATTATAGCCAGACAAATATATGAGATGTGGATAAATAAAATTGATGTACAATGGTTTCTAAAATCTTTAATTTTGAAATTGTTTTTGACATGAGAAATTTAATACAATATCTTTTAAAAACCCGACCTCAAAAAAAGATACTAAAAGTAAAAAATAATGAACCCAAACTAGGTACCCACTTATTCGCAATAAATAACTAAGTTACTTATTTTTGAAGTCAATGCCAGCACTGTCGACCAACTTAAACACATTTATAATTTAATTTAATTTATAGTGTAAACTTAAAACTTAACTTCTAATGTACTCACAAGTGCGTATTTATAACACAAAATTTTACATTTGTTTAAGTTGATCTACGGTGCTGACACTGACTTCTAAAATAAGAACCTAAGTTATTTATTGCGAATAAGTAGGTACCTATTTTGAGTTAATTATTTTTTACTTTTTAGTATCTTTTTTGAGGTCGGTTTTTAAAAAGATATTTTATTCTAGAATTTTTAGTGTTTAATAATACTAATTATCACACTATAACTAATAATCAAGTTTTTTTTTCTTAGAATATTGAATTATTAAAATCATGGGCAATAGATAATTTCTTTTTCGTCTAAAATGGGTTATCAACAACAGACAGAAACGAAGCGATAGTAGTTGCCGAAAGTGGTTTAGGTATAAGCCGTTGTGGAGTTTCGTTCTCCATATCCGAAGTCCAATATCAGATTTTTCGAGGTAATAACTAAATTAACAACTAACCAGTAGCACATGTATTGAATCACACAATGATTGATTTACTACCCTCTATTAAAGAGTTGCATTATTCAACTTCGGAACTCATCATCGGACCCTAACCTAGTCGATGGTACACTTATTTGGTAAAGTAAAAACTATTAGTAACAAATATCTTGAATTAAGATTGATTTACTGCCATCCGATAAGGAGTTCCATTGTTTATTTTCAGAACGCATCATCAGACTCTTACATGGTCGATAGTGTAGTTATCTTGCAAAGTAACAACTACCAGTAACAAATATTTTAAGTCATGTTTAATTCACTAACATCCGTTAAGGATTTCCTTTGTTAATTTCCAGAACTCATCTTTAGATATTGATCTGATCAACGGCATGGTTACTTTGCAAAGTAACAACTACTAGTAGCAAATATCTTTAATCACGGTTGATTTACTCACATCCGTTAAGAGGTTCCATTGTTCATTTCCAATACTTATCTTCAGACCTTGTTCTGGTATGTGGTGTAATTATTTTGCAAAATAAAAACTACACATAGCAAATATTTTGAATCATATTTGTTTTCCTCCCATTGGTTAAGGACTTCCATCGTTCATTTCTCGACCTCATCGCCACATCATCATCATATTTATGTTGAACGGGTAGTCTCATACCACCCGTAAAGTACCCTCTTTCAAATAATAAAAGAATCCTCGAAATTGGTCTATTCAATAAATAATTATCGCTGAACATACATAAAAAAAGATTCCAACCAATCGAGAACGTCCTGCTTTTTCAGAAATCGGTTTAAAAAGTTTACCAATTTCCAAAATTCAGTCTAACGGATTCAATAACGCTTTACGAAATTGATAAGCGATCAACCAAAAGTTTTTTTTCGTCTAAAAAATGGAATATAATTAATTCGTTTTCTTTAAATGCACGGGGATTTTATAAAAAAACTGAAGGTAAATTACGAATATGTTTTGTAAAATATAAAGCCAACTTTTATCCAGACCGCACGATCTGATTTCGTGAGCTTAGCTCGTAAATAATAACAAATAGTATTTAAGTTATATCTAACAGAAACATTTCCTTGGAAAATTTTATTAATGTCCGATGAATTATTGTACGATGAATCCTGACCACTCTGATATGACCAAAAACCATTTCTATGCTAAGCTTACATTTTTTAATGATTATTATTCCATTGTCAGGTAATACAATTATAAATTTTTAGGTATCCAAAATAAACAAAAAACCTTTGTTTTTGGGGTCATTAGTTAGTAATGATTGGTTAAGGAAATGCGGAATTATAAGGTAACCAATAAAGAAATTTTTCCATTTATAATATTAGTAAATTACGTATATAAATAAATTCCTTTATAATAACCATGACTAATTCCATATAAAAGAAATAAAACTAGGATTCGTTTTAACATTTTCATATATTATTTTGATATGTGTTTTACGGTTAACTCGGCAAAAGCAAAAAGCAGACCGATCATTTACCTAATTTTATTATTTTGATCACTGCAAGTAATTTTCTGATGATATCATAATGATACAGCCTGTATTTTTAATCCTGTATAATTAAGTTATAAGTCAATTTAAGTTATAAGTCAATTAAATTTTCTTTAACGCCGATACAGCACTTTTAGAGATTGTGAAGACAAGGACATAAACAATTTAAAAAAAACGAAATGATGATCATGTATTTCTTAGGTCTTAGAATATAATCTAACGGACGATATGTAATGACACGGACGACGGTAATATTTTTCTACGCACAGACATTAGTAACACTACAAAAGAAATCTTGCGAAACACAAAAACACGAGAAGGGTCGCTTAAGTTTTCATATACCTGGACAAAAAGCACCCTTAACAAAAATGTGAAACAGTATCCCTTTCCGTCTCATCCGAAACTCATAAGTTTATCCCCCTTACTAAACGGCGTTAACAGAAACAATTTAACCTCTAACATATATTAAATATTTCAAATATCTATTGCAGGAGGTCCGTTTTACCCGGTCAGTCAGTACTAACAAGGAGCTGACCCCAGAATCCTTGTCCATTCAGACGTGAACGTTTAACTAGTAAATAGTAAAACGTCAAAATAGCTCGAGTTTATATCGAGTTATTCCACATCGAACCCATTATACAATCAATCCCAGTGAGTCGCCTGGAGCGGTAGAGATCTTAAATGTCTCCATCTCGCCGAGGTAGAAATTTCGACCTCTATTTTACTTTAGTATTGGTTAAAATTCGTATATGGATTAAAATTCCTTGCTTTAAAAGGAAAAAAAAGGGGAACCCTTACAAGATCCCTCTTGAGTCTATCTGTCGTTTCTCAAAAACCCCTTAAATGGAAACTTCAATTTGAATAATAAAGTACATTTACTCGCATATATTTCAATAGATAACACTCAAAAATATTCGTATGGAAATTTTAGAGTGGGAAATTGAGTACTCGAAAAAAAATTAAATTCCATATATGTAGTGAAAGATATCATTTGAAAAGGTGGGACCATGTAGGAGTCACAAAAAAAATGTTTATTACTTTAGAGCATATTTTCATTACCTTTGAAGATATAATGCAAATATGCAAAAATATTCTTGAGACTAATGAATCTAAAATTATGAATAAAATTGAATTTACAAAAGCCTACGCAAAAGTTGTAGTAAAACTATAGCGATATTCTAAATGACATATTCTTTTTAAAATATGCCAAAATGTTTACGCTTGCTAAAATATAGTAGGAAATATATTTACGTTATGAAATATTAAAAATTTGTTAATACTTTAATAGAAATAATATGTACCCTTATATGTTTTAAGAGCCTAAATATATACGGAACCCTTGTCTTGCTACTTGCGCTCGTACTTGACAAGTTATTGAAAATTATATAAATTTATAATTTCCATTGTGTGTAGCTCAGTTCAAAAAAAGGAGAAAAATTCTTACAGATATTAAAAGACGATATTCAATTTGATATACTTCATCTAATATTGTCAATATGAATATGCGCCAACTTGTCAAGGGGCATATAGAAAAGAAAAACTGGATGACTAAAGAAAATGTCGGAAACGTGAATAAAGAAATAAATAAATCAGACTTGATAAAGAAAAATTAAATGAAGATAATACAAGAAGGGAAAAAGATACTTACGTTCAAACGAGAAAAACAGTAGAGCAGCCAACCATACAAAAGTAAACATAATCGCTGTTTAATCTGCCTTGACTGGGAGTAGAGTAAATATTGATATTATTTTTTATAAATATTAAAAATTCATTAAACATTTACATCAGAATTAAACTAAAAATTCGCAGTGACATGCGATTAAATACTTAACCACATACATTTGTGCTGTCTAGGTAGAGACAACACTCTAACAACAAGTAGTGACTAACAAAGGTAAATGATCTGTTGAAGTGTCTTATTTTTTATAACTGATGCTAACGTGAGTAGCAAAATGTTGATCTAATGGTATAATAGATCATCCCACTGCAATTTTAAACAAAATAAAGTATTCTTAGAAGCACTGAAACAAAAATGAAGTCATTTTTTAATACAAATCTCGACTTGGACGAACTTCATTTCATATAACCTGATTGCTATAACTCTCATAGCGACCGCTAGATGTCTGTGGTAACAATTTTCTTATTTCTTTACAGGAAATAGTACTATTGTGAATTTCTTTTTGCATAAATTACACGTAAAATAGGCTGAATATTATTTTTGAATGAAGAAATTATAACCTATGGAAAACTTTTAATACCATTAAGAAAATTAGCAAAAAAACAGCTTTTTGAGAAGATATTTTCTTCAAAGACCACAAGATAATTTTATTTTAGGCAAGCTGGCCACTAAAATTCTTCCAAAATTTGTCACAAAATATATTTTTAGGTGTTTTACTTGTCAAATTATTGCGCAACCACCAAATCATAGATCGCGAAAACGAAATTATTTTTCCGCGTAGTATATAATCCATGTACGCTAAGACGTGTTGAGGAAGTCTGACTTTACACAGTAAGCCAGTCCGCGATAGAGCTGGTATTATCTTAAGTCTTATCGTAACAAAAATATATAAAATTGTAATGGAAAACGATTTAAATCGTAATAATTATATAATATAATTTAATCGTGCAAAATGAAAATGCCGTTATTTATATGTTAGTTAATTAATAAGTTTAAGTTAGCCTCCAAATCTCTCTTCAATAAAAAATATCTAATGTTTAATTTAGTATAAGAGACACGGAGAGACGGTTACGCCCAGTGAAACATAGTAAAAGGAAAAGATATGTTTCCTGAACCTCACTGATGTAAAGTACTTCGACTTCCTTTTTTTTCTTATCCCCCCACCTTATTTTATTTCCTCTTTTAGTTTAAAAATTGATCAGTCTACGTTTTATATATGTTTAGTTCAGAAATTAATCGATTTTATGTCGAATTAAATTACAAATCCCATCAATGATTTTGTAGAAATCTTTTCCATAAAAGATAAATAATATCTTGGAAAAAAGTTATAAAATATCCTAATGTCATAAAAATGCAGTCAATAATTACTTTGCCTCTCAGAATAATTCCCCTCCTTTTGATACTTTGCATATCGGTAGAGTACCTTATAAATGTGTTACTGGTAAGGAAACAGTGTTTTTTTATTTATGAAAGTTTACCTAACTTTCATAAATAAATAATACTTTCATAATAATACTTAAAATACTCAATAAATCTTACCAGAAAATTCCTTCATCGGAAATTCTTTTGCTGTGGCCAATTACTAATAGGCTAACTAATGGCCAATTCGAGTACCTATGTGTCTTCAAAAATCTAATAATTTTTCCAAACTCCTAGGAGAGAATACGAAAAAATTTCGAATACAATTTTTTCGTAAGAATTCCCCTATCAGTTTTTTGCTCAGCTGCCTTCATATATATATTTTATTAATAAGCTACGAAATTGCAATTAAAATCCTATTGCATAAAATTTTATAAACATTGTCCAAAAACACCCTTCGGAAAAATACTCCACCTAATTTCTTTCTTTCATTATATAGGTAAGATAAATATTCATAATAGTACTAATTTCAATAAATTCTTCTTTGGGAAACAAATTATTTGGCACCACACGTAGGTAATTAATTTATTTATATACATAGAGGCGTGACCGTGAACGATTGGGCGAGCTAACATAGCGTCCGTTCGTCACAGAACAATAATTACATTACAGATATTTTCAAGCTTTAATTTATGCTCATTTTAATTGCAGGTCTGATGGACGATTACAATTTACAACGCGTGTCTATCAAAATACGACTTACTCCTTAAAAGAAAATGCAATGCAATCGCTCGAAATTTTTAAAAAAATCAAAAATTTTAATATAAGTATATTTATTAATTATGTAAAAAAATTGAGTCGAAAAATTAATTGCCATGACCTGTTTTTTTAAAAACTAAGTTGGTATGTATGTCATATAACTCAAAAATTTAGGCAGTGATTATCGTAAGGTCGTGTAAGTCATATATTTTGTATTCATTTTAACGATTCTCAAGTAATTAATAATATTATTAATAACATCATCAGTTTTATTAATTTAATTAGAAATTACAATAACTTGTTATCAGAACCTATAACAGTAACTTGTATTCAGAAATATCATTAAAATATTTTTTTAATTTAAGTTTTAGCATGTTCAAATTTATTATTTTCAATTTTATTACTCAGGTTGTTTGTTATATTCAAACGAAGAAGAAAAAATTTATTAAAACTGTTTATTAAAGCAATCTTTACTAATAAAATTAGGCGATGCTTATTTTCATTTTTATTTAAGTACACAAACATTGGAAGGAATCAATCAATTTAGCTCTATAATTTTAATGAGTTGACAAAACATTACCCAATTAATTTTATTTGTTTTGTTGTTTTTACTATTATCAAATGTTGTTTTTCTATTTTGATATTAGGTAGACAAGTTTTGCAGATAGTGTAGAATTTAAAAAAGGTCTATTTTTCATTTTCATAGCTGACTATGCCAGAATTGTATTATTGAGAATTTTATTTGTACTATTCTATGGAGTTATCAATTACCACTATTTTTTTATTTAAAAGTAGTATTTATTATAGATAAACGGAACATTATATTAATTAGAATATAATAATATTCCATAAAGCAGAGCAGTGAAATAAAGATATTAATAATAATGAGGTTAAAAAAATTACATAATTAATTTTATTTTGTTTTTAATATTACTGAGGTTCAGTTTTTGCGATGTGAGTGAGTATTCCAATCGCCTAACTCTCAAAAGAGGTTAAAAATATATTTTTTATAATTTTCTCGAAAACTATAATTCCAGGAAAATGTCAGACACTAAAATTGTAGGTCTTAAAATTTTCTAAAAAAAAATCTTTTGACTTTTTTTACAAATGAATAAATGGTTAACAATGTCAGGGTTTTGGCAGTCATAAAAATATAAAAAAAATGTTGCGTTGCAGCAGAGGTAAAGTAGGAGCCACGTTTTTATACCATATTATAAAAAACTAGGGATACATTATAATAAAAAACGCTCTCTACCTCTACGCTTCCCCTGCGGTGATACGACAATCAATGCATATTTTTATTACTGCTAAAGACTTGATTTTGTCGAAACATGTTATTAAAAGATAGCATTTATATTTAGCATATATCCCATACGCTCATAAATAAAATCATGACTTGAATTTTTCCAAAAAAAAAAAGTTTTTGACTTTTTTCATAAAATCAACTATCTTTTAATAAAATGTTAGAGACATAGTTGATAAGGACATAGTTGGAACAAGTTAAATCACTAATTTTTAGTCAAATTATAATTTTTCAAACATAAATATTACAGTGGCTATTACATATACAGAAAAAACGCTATTAATCTTTGTAAAAAAAATTCAAGAGCTACAATTTTACTGTTTATAAAAAAAAACATTTCATTGTCAGTTTGTAAAAAAATCCTAAAACATTACGAAGTGGCGTCTGCTGCCAACTTAAAAAACACCTATTGCAAATATCTCAAAAAAGGCTAGTCCTACGAAGAAAATGTAAAATACATTTTCCCGATAACTTTTGAAAAGTTAGCGAATATATTAAACAAAAAATTATGAATTTTGAATCAGTATATCCGAAACAGTTAATTTTACTCAAAAAATAAAAAATCCTATTTTATACAAACATTTTGAGAGCTAAAACTTTTACCTTCAGGATTTCCTCGGAAGATTAGTAGTTTTTGAGAAAATCTCAAAAATATATTTTTGTCCTCTTTCCACGCAAGAGGGTTTCGTGGCTGGAAAATTTACATAATTTATACTACATTTTGGTATATGAGTTAAAAGAAAATAAAGCAAAAAATAGTTAAAATTTATTATGATAATGTCTTTGTAGAGTAGATGGATAAAAGTAATTTTAGCTTTTCAAAGAAACAATTAAATTACTTTTTTTTAATTTGTCATGGTTAATATTTAGCACGATCATTTATTCCCGTCTTTAATTAAAGTGCTATTTATTATGTTATCTTTGCTTTGTCAATTTACTGAGGCCTTTAAATTAATTTCAGTGACCAGATTAGACGTTAAATTATTTCTTTAAAGGATTTATTTTGATAAAGGTGAATATTAAATTTTGTTAAAGTACTTAAATTATAGTTCACAAACTATTACCTTCACTTGAAAAAGTTAGATAATATCTGTAGTCGGTTTCGCTCTACCACTTTTAAAATATTTTTATCGATGTACCACTTTTAATTTAAAAAAAAATATATAATTTTTTTTGTAACACAATTACTATAAAAATACACATTTTATAAAAAAAATTTCCCCAAACCAAATGAAAGATTATTATTTTTTCTATGAAAATTATGTTATATTATCTTTGTAGAACCAACAGTTCTTGGGACATTCGCAAAAGGCACTTATCAAGATTGCGCGAGACGCCATTTCTTAAATGTGTTAAATATATTTACCAGCATAAATTAAATATTTTTTCTTCTCAGTAATCTGTGGGTACGTCTATTCACTGCTGATGCTAATTTCCCGAAGGAAAATTTTATTTTATTACTATTATAGATATTTATTTATAATAAAAGTAATAAACGAAGTAAGAATTTTTTCATTGCAAATTTTTGGATAGTGTTTTTTAAAATTGTATGTGGTGTTATTTTCTGTTGGATTTTCGTAGTAAATAAATAAAACGACAATTCGAAGACACCTCAATAAAAAAATCTGATTGAGGAATTTCTTTATAAAAAGTATGGTCGAAATATCAATTTTTCTAGATACTGTAATGTCCGTTTTTCTAGACTGAATTCAATAAAAAAAGGAGCTTATCCCATTCACATATACAAAATTCAAATACAAACTAAAAAAATGGACAAAATAATTCAAATACTCCTTAAGCGTTTACCTACAATCTTGCCAATTGTGTTTTTTTTCTGATCGCGCACAAACTATTTATGGATTTGGACAGGACATCATATACAAATATATATATATATATATATATATATATATATATATATATATATATATATTTATTATGCCTCCACGTAAAAGAATTTTCTGTCCGTGATAAAAGTAGGAATGGCTATAGACAACTCGGTCACTGATAGATGTGACGAAGCGAATGGGATACTGATGAATATGTGGAATGGGTCACTGATAAATGGGCGATAGGTAACTGAGTGGTTAATGATGAACAGGCTGTTAATGGTGTTCAATCCTTTGTTTTAAGCTAATTACAGCCTTTTCAAAGTTTCTTTGATCTTTAAAGCCCTTACCTTTAAACCGTGGATCTAATATTTTAGCCTTTGAGCAAAAAATGTTTAACTCGGCACTCACAAATCTCCCGGTTCAATCTTTTCAATAGTTCGTTATTTTTGGGAAGCTCATGTTAAATGGTTTGATATTATCCTACATAAAGGAATCACTTTTAGTCAAACTTTTCTATACACTTATCTCCACAGCCACGTCCATAAAACAATTTGAGGATCGGAGTGGCAACCTCTAGCAATGACTACGTCTTTTGATGATAACACCCGCGAGATCATTTTATAGGTATAATTCCACCTAGTAGCTATATCCCTGTTTCATCTTCAGCATTGGAAGATTTACCTGTTTCTGAATATCTTGCAATTTAACGTGCGTTCGTGAGCTTTGTTTAAACATTCTACAATGAATTTAACATTGTCGATAATAGGACTCAAACTTATCAACACTGCTTGCACCCATAAATAAAATTTATGGGCAAAACACAGTATTTGTGGCCAGTTAACTTGCCTTATGCTGGATGACACATTTGCCGTATTGTCGCTGGCAGTTTTGCGGTTTATTTTCCGTTATGCAATAAACCAAAAATACAGTCCAACTTCATTCCGCATATAGAGGTGTTTACGAAGTAAGCCGTAAATGCCAAAAAACTGTCGTTGAATGCAAAAGTCCAGCTATCAATTGTTAAATAAATGACAGTTGCAGTTTTTGATTTTAGTTTTTCTTTTTCTAAAACGTTTGCATACAATTTTGGCAGTGAACTTTGAGAAAGAGTTCTTTTGATCAGAAGCAAGAAATTACAGACATACTCAAAACCCTGGGCATAAGAGAGTAATAATTTTTTGGAATTCTTTGTCTTCCACTAGGCTCAGGAGATGATACTCTCTCGCAATCATTATCATTAGCTGCTAAACCAAGTTTTCAACGAGTCGAGGTGAAAGTGGCTTTATACTTTGTGTGTACTCTGCTATTAAATACTGCAGTTGGAAAGAAGTAGAAGACAGTGGTCCCCCAATTCCAGTACTTTGATTTCTTTGTACGGTATGTTCTTAAGCTGTTACATCCTGCACTTCATGTTCCACAACTACACGTGTCTGCCTTTTGACGACAAGCGCCGTCGCAAGGTGTTTGTTTTTTTTGACTACCCGAGTTCTCTACTCTTCCACTGTACACTGATAATATATTGATACAATTTGCCTTTTTGGGTTTATTTTCAATGAAATTGTTCTATAGTATACTTTTATTCTTTTGAGAAAATGACCTATTTATATACACAAAAGTTAAAAATATTTACAGTATTTGAACCCACAACGAAGGTCCAAAACAAAATAAAAACACAGTAAATCTAAAATTTAACCTTATACAAATTTAGGCATTTTTTTGAAAATTTCACGAAAATACTCAGTTTTCTATACAACAGTAACGAATGACAAAATAATGCATCACATTCCATAAGTTTTTAAATATTTCAAATAATAATGATTCTAATAACCGACATTTTTAATTGAATTTTGCTTAGTTCGCAGCAATTGATATGAAATTAGATGATGAAAGCAAATTTTACTTCAGGTTTACAAGCATCAAGTTCACTTTCGTTCGCCGTGTTCATTGTGTTCTTGTTTTAATTTTGTCATAATCAGCTCGTTTTCATTTTGTTACAGTATATGTCAAAGCAAATTGTACTTTACGGGAATACTCACAAAATTTATTTCACTTCCACGGTCATTGAATAAAACAGTACTCCGTTTGAGTGACATGACTCATGTTGTATGTATCAATCGAACTGCTTAATCTCTCTTGTTAGCAACCTTAAAACAAACAACTAAATAAGACAAACTCTTTTTATATCTCACAGAAGATGTCTAGGTCCACGTCCGCTCCGAGAAGTAGATAGAAATGAAGTTTGAGCGAAATTATATATTGACAGATTCGGATTGAAATGAAAGATAAATAGATACAGATTTAACGAACTGGATCGTTTTTACGTCTCGTTCGCAAACTGTCTATGTTTAAATGTGCGATCCATTCTGATGAACAATTTGTCCAATAAATTCGTATGTGATATTGTAATTTATAAGTTACACACTTTTTAAAGCAAACGTGATGTAAGTATTATGTTTTTGAATTCCATCTACCAGTTGAGGAAGAAAAGAGGGCAGCGTCCTCCACAGAACCACAGGAGAGATACTTGCGGTATTTTTTTTATATGAAATGGCAGACTTTACACAGGCGGAACTTAAATGGAAAGGCGCAAAGTCCAGAGACATTGGCAAATAATATCAACTCCTCTACAAAGGGAAAATATCAAATAGAAATGGAGTTGGCACAGTCCTCAACCAAAATCTAAGGCAAGGAACAATTAGGTAGAAAGGAGGAGCGACAGAATTATGAATGTAAAGTTGGCCCTGGATAATGATCCCCCTTAAATATCATATCAGTCTACGCTCCACAAGCGGGCTGCTCACAGGAAGAGAAAGAGCCTGATTATACACGAGCCCATGATAACCTTGGATTTTGTACCTTAAATGCACAAGGGAAAACTACCATCGAAATGAAAAATCAATTCGATTTAGCTATTGTGTTCACAATGGCTAAATCGAACTTTCCTCGAAAAGAAAATGGAGTATCTTATAACATAAAAGAATGGCAGCCCAGTCTCGCAAATATATTATTTTCTGTGCCCCAGAGCAATACTTAAATACTTTAAAGATTACAAGGTCATACCCGGGGAGACTATCACAACACAACATAGACTACTAGTAACTTGCTTAAGACTTCGGTCTTGGTTCTCGAAATCACAGCTTGACTCAAAATAACAATCACGCACAAAATGGTATAACATAAGCAAATCTGAAAGTGATGCTTTTGTCGAAGAGAGGAAGAAGTTTCACAAAAACTCATTGTCAAGTCCTGATAGACCTGAAGTTGATACTCGGTGAAATGATTTCCATTCTTTCTGTCTGAAAACAGCTAAGATAAGTTTGAGCATATCTAAGGAAATACTAAAAACAAGCAAATATACTTCATGGTGGAATGAGGAAGTAATAGTGACCCTGAGGAACAAATAGGATACCTTTAAAAAGTGGCATGGACGCCGATGACGCAGGATCGGACGCCGATAAAGATGAATATAAAAAAGCAAAGAAAGTAACAAGTCCTGTGTAGCAGTCGCAAGAGCAAAATGCAGAGTCTCCTTCTACGAGAGTTTAGAAGCGAAGCAATCAGAAAATGAGATATTTAAACTTGCAAAAAGACATCACAATCAGACAAAAGACGTAAAATGCAGCTATTTATAAAAGATATGTCTGGCAAACTGCTAACCCGGAAAGAGGATACAAATAAAAGGTGGCAAGAATACTACCAAGAACTTACTGAATGAAGAGTTTCCGCATGGACCACTAAACCCCATTCTCCCAACGGAAGGCGCTATTGAAGAAATCACAACATCTGAAGTGGGATAATCTTATACAAAATGAAAAATAAGATAGCAACTGGGCTTGACGAGATACCAGTGGAGGTATGGAAAGGGGCTGGAACCACCGGAGAGGCCTGGCTCACAAACCTTTCCAATAAAATTATGACTAACGGCAAGGTCTCGAACATGTAGAGAGTCAGTAGTATAATCCCTTTCTATAAAAACAAAGGGGATGTGGCAAATTTCAGCAACTACCGTGGTATTAAACTAACGTCCCATACTCTAAAAAATTGGGGAATTATCCTCGCGAACCGACTAAACAAAATTGTTACACCTAACCAATGTGAATTCACCTGCATAATGGGAACGGTAGATGCAATACACAGCGTCAAGATTCTGATAGAAAAATATAGATCGTGGAAGAAAAACCTACATCTTGTATTTATCGGCGTAGAGGAAGCTTTTGATCGTGCACCAAAAGATCTACTATAGCAAGCTTTGAGATCACAATTAGTCACGGAACATTACATATTCTTGATTAAAGATATGTACAAGGGTTAGTAGCCCCTCAGGCCAGACTGACAAATTTGAATTTTAGGTCGCATCTACAATACCCCGTTATTGTTTAACCTAATTATGAACTCTACAAAAACCTACACCTTGGACACTGCTTCACGCCGATGATATAGTTCTTATTGCCGAAACTCAAATAAAAGTACAGGAACAACTAACTGCAGGGCAACAGGCACTAGAGAGGCGAGGCGTTAGAGTGAACAGAGACAAGACTGAATATATGCGGTGTGATATTTCTGAAAATAACGCCAACTCATCAGTGATGATCGAAGGAATATATGAGGAAGGTAAATCAGTTTAAGTATCTCGATTCAGTCGTAAATCAGAAAGACATCACTGAAAAATATATCCAGCAAAGAATAACAACTGCCGGGCTAAAGTGGAGATCACTAACCGGAGTGTTATGTAACGCTAGAATGCCCTTCGAACTCAAAGGTCAAGTTTACAAGCAAGCAGTACGACCAGCTTTGATGTATGGGTCGGAATGCTGGCCAATAAAAAAGGTGGACGAACAAAAAATGCACGTCACAGAAATTAAAATGCTGCGTTGAGCCGGGGGAGTAACAAGACAGAACAGAATGAAACATGAGTACATTAAAAGAACATTTAAAGTCGCAGAAATTGAGGAAAAGCTGATAGAAAATGGTTTCTTACGGGCACGTTGTGAGGCGCAACAAAGACCATATGAACAGAGCAGTGTTAAAAATAGAAGAAGGAAAGAGAGGCCGGGGTCTATCCGCTGATATCTAGAAGAGCACTATAGATAAAGATCTAAAAATTATGAATTTGAACTCAATGACAACACAAGGTAGGCTTTTGTCAAAAATGTACGAGGAGGGCTGACGCTTGATGAGATATGAGACCATAGCCAGGAGAAAGAAACAGAAAGAAGGTATAAAATAATATTATTCGGATTCCTCTGAAAGTATAATACGAAAATAATGTTTGATATTTTTTTTGACTTTGGTTTTTATTATGGATAAATAATTTATTTTTCAATAGCCAAATATTTCTTTTCAATATTTTCGCAAACATAAATACATTTCATCGTTTCGGTGTCATAAACAAAACTTTACACACTGAATTACCAATTTAATGAGTCAGTGTAATGCGTGTTTCTTTCTGCGTAGTAATGCTCGTATCGCTTATTAATCAAGACCAAATAAGTTGTTTGGTACGTCACATCCTTTATCGCTTTGATAATGCCGCGTGGCGCTCGGTGGCTTGTATTGCAGGACGAGTAATCCTTGTATTAATATGAAGATAGGGCATGTGAAGAACGGGATTTCTTATTTTGTTCTCCATAATCGATAAAAGCCGGCTAGCCATATCAATTTAGTAACAGTTTATATCGAAAAGAACAACATCAAAATCTTGTAGGATGTAAAAATATGTGTATATGTTTATTTAAGATAGGTTTTTCACTTTAATATATAAGTTGTGAGAAAAACATGTTCATACTCTTGTATACTTTTGTATATTTTAGTTATATTTGTATTATCTGTAAATATTTTTATTTGTGTGTTCATATATATATATATATATATATATATATTTGCTTTATGTATATATATATATATATAATATCAATAAAAGACAATGATCGCTATTAAATAAAATGTATACTGATACGGAAAAAAATTTAAAAAAATAGTTACCAAAGAGTTAAAAATCATTAAAAATATTGCTACATTTTTGTCTCAATTAAACTACCATCTTGTTAAACTGATAAACATTTAGATTAATAACGAAACTTTGTTAACGCTATTATTTACTTTTCATTCCATTGAAATAGTTTTTAATTGCAAAATGTCACTAGAGACCTGTAAGTTTACTGTTTTTTTACTTGCTTTTAAAAATAACCTCAGTATAACTCGTTCTAACTCAGTACGGTGAAGTAGAGCCACATATACCTATCCCTCTCACACCCTGTAAAGAACCCTTATAAAATAAATATAATCATAAATAAGAGACCCTTTTCTATAAATAGTGTAAAACTAAGGCGATTATATTTTCATGCGTACAATGTCCAATTTTACAATGTATGGCGTCCCAACATGCTGATAAACTATCTAAGGCTGACAGCTCAAGTTTTTTTCATTAATATTATATTATAAATTTAGATAATTGAAAAAAAATTTAAAAAACAATATAAGTTGTGAGAAAAACATTTTGTATAAGTTCCACTATCAATCGAAGCAGAAATTTGTTTTTTCTTTCTTGTAATTGCCGTCACACAAACAATGAAACAAAGACTAGAATTTCAATATTAATTTGATTTATAAACACCACATAATGCAATTATAGAATATAAAATGGTTGCTTACGCGATTGCATAAAATAAAGCATACTCCGCTATCTATAAGGCTCAACATTTTTTATGCAAATTAACCAAAACAATTTATACTTAAAAATGTAATCAAATGTAAAACGCTAAAAGTTTTCAGAAAACGGTAGGGTAGGGTCTGGTACCAGGGATACATTGCACATTACTTTGGAAATCAATATTTCAACGACTTAAGTATTAAATACTGCTTGAGTGTGGAAATTGGCAAATAAAAACAAAAAACTGGTAAATGTCTAATAATTCCCTATTCGACAACATAAACAAAAACCACTTAACATTAACAGGAGGTGCATTAAATGGTTTCGCCTATAGGTAGCTATGAGGCTGTGATAGATAGAATATAACGAAATTACAGGGTTACTTGTTTGTTCGGAACCCTAAACCAAACCAAAATCCTATAAATTATGGAAATGTATAATGTTTACATAAAAGATAGAAAAAAACGAGAACAAAATATTATACCGAAATCTTTATTCCAATAAACATTATTATTACATAACTCATCCTTATGTATAATAATATGTTTACAACCCCCGCACGCGTATGTACCTTTGAGATACATGATACTGAACTATCAGTGGATACTGAACAGATTTTGATCAGATATGTTTAGGGGTCCGTACTTCAAAAAGAAAAAAAACGGAACCTTACAGGGTAGAAGATCACTAACATGTCCGTCCGCCTGTCTGTCCATCATAAACGTGTTTCTCAGGAAACGTTTGCCGTAGAAACTTGTGTTAAAGCATATTAATTAACCTGCATATGTTTCAACAATTATTAATGTTTATCTAAAATAGTACTAGATCTATTGTTCAAAATATGTGCCAAAGAATGTTTAGGCAGCTGTGAAAGATTTAATTAAAAATAATATACATACTGAAAAATAATATTAATATTTTTAAATAGTTAAATTGAAATTCTGTATATCCTTGACAATTTAAATGTGTATAAATGTGTACGGAACCCTCTTAGTGCGAGTTCCACTCCTACTTAATAGTTTTTATTTCTGTTTATTGCTCTATTTTTTTAAATGGTTTTTTATGAATATAAAAGATGGATAATAAAGGCAAAGATTAATCCTGTCTAATAGACTACGAATTCATACATCATTTGTTTGTTAAATAGTTTCAAGTACTTCCATTTTATTTCCAAATAATGGTATACTACATAGTACATGCATATTTTTTTTGCATTCATCATTTTACAAACTTAAACATGTCATATCAAGGTCCCAGCAACCTATTCACACTTCCTCAATTAGGATGCCATATGTCCGATTATTTTATTCGATATCGGGAATAATTTAAAAACGAATTATTTGTCAAACATTTCAATATATAAAAAATCTATCCAGCACCAGTAGAACTCACGTTTCCGTAAACATTCACGTCACGGGTTCCGTAAACATTTAGGCACTTACAAACATTTAAAGGTACATTGTATTTCTATTAAACTATTTACATACTTATATTAATTTTTCACAACGTTAATATGTTGCCTACTCTTTTTACACATTTTACCAAACCTGATTTCATGGTTTTCGGATCAGTTCTTTCCAACAACTTCATGATTTTCGCTTCAATAGTTTCGGAAATAACGGCGGGTAGAGAATATATTATTAAATATGCAATTTATAATTTAAAAAAAACGTTTCCGTTCCCCGTAACTAGCTTTTCCAAAAAAATTGTCGAATGCTTTACTTACCTTTTATTCAGTTCTTGTATGAATGTTTCAGAAAGATTAGCTACGTCCAAAATATATGATTTAATAAAACGTATTACTATGACAAATTCCACGTTTGCACATTGCATGGTTTTTGAGAAAATCGGCTTTGACAGACAGGCAGACAGACACGTGAGTAATTTCATAAGGGTACCGTTTTTAAATTTGAGGTATAGAACCCTAAAAATATATTTTTAGGGTTCTATACCTCAAATTTAAAATAATAAAACAAAGACTAGAATTTCAAAATTAATTTTATTTATAAATACCACATAATGCAATTATAGAATATAAAATGGTTGCTTGCGCGCATGCATAAAGTAAAGCATACTCGGCTGTCTATATGACTCAACATTTTTATGCAAATTAACCAAAACAATTTAAAAATGTAGTCAAATGTAAAACGCTAAAAGTTTCCAAAAAATGGTAGGTTCTGGGGCCAGGGATACATTGCACATTACTTTGGAGATCAATATTTCAACGACTTAAATATTAAACGCTGCTTGAGTGTGAAAATTGGCAAATAAAAACGAAAAACTGGTAAATGTCTAATAATTCCCTATTCTAATAATTAAATTTAAAAGAACTAATAATAATGGAAAAGCTCTTAGTGCTGATAAAAGATTAGTAGTCAATTAGAAATAACTAGACGCTAACCACATCTAAGATCTTGCCTGGAAATTGTAAAATCTAAGATCTAAGATCTTGCCTGAAATTGTAAAATTTTATACCAATGCATACATACACAATTTTATACGAATGCATACACACATACAATACATCTAAGATCTTGTCTGAAATTGTAAAATTTTATGCGAATGTTTACAGAACTAGAAGAAGACATTAACATTTCTATTCATTTTATTTTTTAATAACTGTTTTTTGTTTTTTTTTTTAAATATAATAACATTTGTAATTTTACTTCTTGTGGCTACACGATTACCCTGCGACTCGTAACTGAAAAGAATTGTATTAAATAGTACATGTATAATGTTTTTGATTTTGTGATAATAGGTTTGAATGACTGAGAAAGATATTGTTCTATTTATTAAATAATATAAAGACGGTGATGGTAACGATATGTATATTGGAGATGGACGAGGAAACGATCATCTTCATTTATTTGTTTTTACTTAGTAACATCTGTTTGTTTTCTAGTGTGTTTTAATATTTTTTGACTTGGATGGCTGGAACAAATATATTGTTTTGACAATGTTGACACCCCCGCTCGCCCGACTGTCTGTTTAAGGCCGAAACTTAACATATGTTATGTAATTTAAAAACCCAAAACCAAAAATTATTTTTAAAATTATGTACAATATTCATTCAAGTACCACACATCAGACGAAAAAAGATTTGTTTCTACTTAGGCACAATGGGATATCACTGAGAAGAGCTGTTTGAATAGAGTACAATTGCATTAAAAAAAAGTTTAAGCAAAAAAGAACGTTGTGGAGACTGTCTTTTTAAAACATTTTTAAAATTCAACAAATGCTTCATTCTCCTTATAGTCGACGTTAGGCATTGCGTAGGCATTGCCGCAACGAACGTTGTCACCGACTGAATTTTTGAATTGTTAATGAAATGTTAATTAGTCTAATATTCGATAGTGACTTCTGAAAATGACGATATTTTGGCCGATAGTTTTAATGGAATCCGCCAGTCTCCTTAAATATTGATGGTATTTCGATACGATATAAAGGGAGACCGGCGAAGATGAAAATTATATATATCCAGATATATATAATTTAATATGATTTTTAAAAATCGAAGAAGTACAAAACTTTTAGAAGTAATTACAAAAAACAATCAATTTTAATTGCTTTTCTACCCAACTACGGCAGAAGAAGGGTTATGAATGTCACGAGCAATGTTTAATGTATGTGAGTTAGTTTGTTCCCTCGTACGGACTAAAGTACTATAGTGATTTGGACAATGAGGTGTTCTTACATTCGTCTTGATCCAGAGAGTATCCTAAGGTATATAACGTTACGAATTTCTTAGTCAATGTAGTAGTAGAGATAGTTCGTGCTTTTCATTTATTTTTTAGTTTTTAGATTTTCCTTTTCTTTAAACAATACGGTTTCATTATATTCAAAAAAGTGCAAAGTTTACTTGTATTCTATAAACATTAAAGTGTGCTACTTATATTTGTCATGTATATGGACGTACGATCGGCGCTCAACGCGCCTAAAAAAATTTTTACTTCAAACAATTGATCCAATTTATTTTCTGTTCTTTTTGCAACTAACATTTCTCAATACTGTTACACTGAAGAAGTATATATAAATGTAACTGACGAATCAACCCCAGACTCCGCACCATCAACTCTTAAACACCACCATGGGTACTGGAATACACCACGCCATTTTAAAAATTGCAATATTTCAAAAACTATTGCACCCACAGCAATGCCGCTCGTACTAATCCTTTATTAACATTTCCCACGTAATTCCGTTAGTCGTGCGCTGACATTACGCAAGTACAGTCGTTTGTGCAACTGTTCCAGAGTAATAACCCCACAATAATAGTACTTGAAGGTTTTTTGTACATTTGAACGCGATTGAAACTTTGTTGATTATTGGTAAGTTCTATTAGTATTGTACATGAAATACTACTTAATTTAATGTATTAGACTTGTATGTACTGAGTATAAATAATAAAATGTATTTTTAATATAATTCCTGTTAGAAATCTCTTCAAGTTTACTTTACTTTTCTGGTAGTCACAGCCAGTCGAAATCGACCTCTTACAGGTGATAATAATATAGCTGCTATTCTGGAACGAGATTCCGACGACAAGGAACTGCATACTGGAGACGCTTCCGATGAAGAATTTAGTGGTATCATTCAAGATTTTCGTGTTTAAGAAGAGCCCAAATTTAGTTCTCGAAACTACGATTCCTCTCTTGTAGTCCATAACCATGATCTTGCTGTCGACGAAAACTCGCCGAGCGCGAGATAGCACAAGAACCAGCATCAAGTAGTAGGATTCCAATGAAGGTAATATATATGCCCTTGGTTAGATATGATAAAGGGAAGAACAATAGACACAATTGGTCAGGAATACCATCTTCACGATCGAGAAGTCTTCGTCGTAACATATTATAAAAAGTAAAAGTCCGTCTCGGAATTACTACAGAGGTCTTTGAAATCTTCTTTACTGAAGAAATCATAAACAAAATAGTAAAATATAATAATTCTGAAATACAAACGCAACCGGCAAAATATAAACAGCCTGAATGTGAGGAGGTAGAAGATGACAATGGATCGCATGAAACAGTTCGACCCTCATTTTCTCGAGCTACTACGGTATCTGAAATTCGAGCACCAATAGGTAAGTATTATCTGCTTGGAGTTTTTAATATGAATCATCTGTCAACTGAAGAAATATTTGACAAATACTCTAGAGTTACATTGGTCGTAGCCACTTAGTTAGTCAAATACTCGAATTTTGCCTTGAGCAAGATTCGAGTATTTGACTAACTGCTTGAGATTCGATGACTCGCTCCAATCGAAGACCTATATGACCACATCGTAAGAGTCAATAAAGATATGTATACGCCATCAGATTGCGTGACAACTGATGAGCAACTAATTCGTTTTTATGGTCGATGTCTGTTCAAGATGTTTATCCCGTCAATACCTGAAAGATATGGGTTGAAGAACATTTTACTCTGTGACGCCAAGACAGGTTATATGATAAATAATATCATGTATCTAGAAAAGGACAGTACACCGCAGGGAATACCAGTAGCCGATTATTACGTTATGGAATTGACAAAGTCTATACACGGTATGAACCGAAATTTAACATGTAACAACTGGTTTACAGCCATACTAATTGCCAAAAGATTACTGGAAAAGTGAATTACTATGGTTAGAACTTCAAAAAAAAAGAAACGTGGGATACCACAACTAATGTTGGAAACTAAAGATCGCGATAGAAACACGTCAATGTTTGCTTTTGACGAACCGCTGACTTTACTATCATAATGTCCTCAACAATCAGCGAAAAAGTAAATTGTGATAATGCTATCTACAATACATGATACTCCTGATAATGATAATGAACTGCCGAAATCATAGGGTTTTATATTTAAAAAAATGTGGTATTGACGTTTTCGATTAACTGAGCAAAAAGTATTCTACATCAAGAAAAACAAGAACGTTGCCTCTGTGCATATTCTATACACTTCTAAATGCGGTGGGTGTCAATTCATGGATCCTTTATACTATGTCTAAGGTGCCAGGGAAGATACCAATCCAAAAGAGACGCCAATTTCTGAAAGGATTGGCAATGTCCCTTATAACACGCATATGCAAGAGAGATTAAAATGGCCAAGATTTCCCCGGTATATCCGGGAATCCATAAATGGTATCCTACAATTTGAAGTTGACAATGCTGAACCAGTTCGTCATGATACTAGACACGGTTGCTGCTGCTTCTGTCCCCGAATAAAAGACCGAAAATCCAAAACCGCATGCTCCTCTTGTCAGAGTTATATTTGTGAGGAGCATAAAAATATGTCAAATGTGCAATGAAAAGTTAAATAAATGACTTCATTTCCTCTTTTTTGTAACTTCTATTAATGGTTAATAGAAGATACAAAAACTTATTTATTAAAAAAATGGTTAATAGAAGTTATTTTGTTGTTTTTTTTACTTTTGTTCATAAAATACATGAGATTGCTCCAGGATCCCGCGGTAGTATCAGTATATATGAAATTGAGGGTAGTATTCTAAAGTTAAACACACGCAGAGTGCATAACTGACGTTGTCAAGACAAAGCAAACGTTGTCTGCAGGCCAGTCACGTGTAGACTTATATTATAGTTTCGTGGGTATGTTTATAGCGGCACCCGAAAAGAAAGTCTTCTATATATTAGTAATTGCTTTTATTTTATGTCTGCGTCCGCAGCCTACAGTGGAGCCAAGTTTTGAGCGTGCGTGTCCGTACGCACAATGTATAGAAATAAATGAAGTTGTTTCCGTGCAGCGTATAGCTGAGCTTTTAATCTAAACAGTTATTAAGTGGCTGAGCATACATTGTGTTTAGCGTACATGCTGATACGCTTAACGTATTGAAATACATGAAGGTATTTGATGAACATTAGAATGTTTCCACGTTTTTGTTGCTAATAGAATAGATTATGACTATAATGAGCAATTATGGAGTGGAAATGCCCTTATATAACTATTGAAACGATTATTACAATATAAATGTTTCTTGATCATTTTGACGATTCAATCCTAGAATTTATTGAAAATACTCCAAGACTCGAGTAATCGAATATTTATACTTTAAATGTAACTTTAGGAGTGACCTGTTGTAGCTATATGTTCCTTTCCTGTTTACCGTGTTTTTAATTGCTAGAAAATACCTCAACCAAATTAATATCAATGTATCAGACCACTAATAAAGCACCTTCTTACAACATAAAGGGGAACTTACCGAGTAAGTTGCAACAGAGCTGATATATCTTGACCCCAGTAAAATTTAATGAATAAAAAATCGTGTAAGTACAGTTACTGCCGCGATGTGCAGCGCTGTTCTCAACTTTAGAAAAGCAAATTAGAAATTAGAAAGAAATTTAGAAGCCGCCAAAAGCAAAAATCGACATCTAAAAACAACGACAGCGTTGCACATAGTCGGAAATCGTTATATCGCATAGTTTAAACATATATTTTTATTCATAAAAAATACATCAAATGTTTTTGAATGAATTCATGCTGCAATAGGTTTTCACATAACAGCCTACACGAGGTCATTAAATTTTGTTTTTTTATTTCCTAATTTATCCCCGAAATTACACTCCAGAATCAAAATTATATTGTTTATACATCACGCACATAATTAAGCCACCATAGTTTATTTCTGCGCTGAATTTGAAAATTGTATATCGAATAGTTTCCGAGAATCCCTGTGACCCCTGTAAATAGTGTCCCTGTGACGCATAGATGAATGGACGGACACCGAAGTGATTCCATAAGTGTTCAATTTTGTCAATATAGCCATCGACAATTAACAACCAACAATAAATAATAGCTATCTGTCATACTGAGTGAATCCTTCCTTCTCTACTGCATTGACATTTGTCTTCAAATAGCCGTCTCTGATCGGTCAGCACGCTAAAGGTCTAGCAAAAACTATACATACGTGCACGCTCAAACACGCTCCTCCGCGTCGTTTTCGAAACAACGCTCAAACGCCTCGCTGCACCCCCCCACCCCCACCCGCGCTATTCTGAATTTGTGGCCCCCTCCAAGTAGTACTACCTGCCACACATCTTTATTTTAAATCGATGATAGGATAAAACACATCACACACATTTAACAAGACGAATACGCCATTCTTAAATTTTCATGTTGAGATATCCGATTATAAGTTGAAATTGGTACGAAAATAGGTCATTTAGTGTTTCCGTAACAGAAATTGCCCTATCATGTTCAAGATTACTTGATCTAATTGACTACGTAGCGTCAGAAAATAATAATAATAAACATTGACGTTCGTCATTAACGGCGCCGTGGCTTAGTTGGTTAAAGCGCCTGTCTAGTAAACAGGAGATCGCGAGTTCGAATCTCGCCGGGGCCTTCTTCCGTCGTCATTCGGAGGATTATTTATTTACCATTTTTCTTCCTTTCTTTTTAAAAATATATTGTTAAAATAAGGTAATGAATCGTCAAATGGCTGTACTTCGAAAAGGATATTTAAAATAAAATTTTTAAAATATTAAAACCAAAATAACATTTTGTATTTTATCCAAGAAATATTTATCGTTACTTACTAAAATATTGCAGTCACGAACCCAAAATATATTAATTTTCTTCTTGTTTTAAAGTAAATTAAAATAATAAAGTGAAACATACAAAATAATGATGCGCCATCTGTCTATTTTTTGTAAATCTCGTAGTTACGTCAAGAACAGAGTTAATAGTTACGAAACTGAACTCAAGATGTCGCTATATTTGATCTATAAAATTTTACATAATTTAATTTATTAACTATAAAAATTGTAATAAAAGTAATGCAAAAATAAATTTAATTCTATGCAAGATTATACTTCTGTGCAAAGTCTAGTTTTATGACATAAGGGTTTCCCAGACGTATTAAGCTGTCATGAATATTTAATAAAACAAGCATTGAAATGAAAATTCGGTATATACCAATTTCAAAATGAATATGATTTTTTAAAATTTAATTAATAGCATATAGTTTGACGTTATGCATAAAATATGTTGAGTAATTTTGTTTCACATTTTAATAGAGTGTTACTTATTTCCGAAGAACGTGTTATGATTCGTTCTCATCTTTAAACTATTTCAAAATATTTTCATATAATTAAATGAATATAAAATCAATATCACGACTATGGCTGGTACATTGGGGTTATACTTTTATTCATAGGTAATATTTGCTTTTAATTTAGAAAACCTAACAAAAATACAATTAAACCCTTCTTCAATGGCATATCTCATACTAAAAACAAATTAAAAACTGAATTGAACTGAATGTTTTGCGTTGTTGAGAGAGAATTAATGAGATCCTCCTGACTCCAACACTTAGAAGTTTCAGTAACCAGTACGTGAACTAAGAAAAGATTTATTTAACACGAGTAATGTGGTTGACATTACACAAATCGAAAAGGAAAAACTATTACTTAAAACGATGGTAAAATTTTGTACCAAATTATGTATATGCATATTTACAATTTGTAATTTTATGTATAAGATATATATAATAGCTGTAGAAACACTGTTTATTAATTCACTTATGAATTTATGTTTGTTTTGTTTGTTTTTTATGTGAAATAAATGATTTAATTTTTCACTACTTTTATCAAAATTTATAAATCTTAGTTATCGCATCACTGGTGCGAAAGTATAGTTAGTAGTGAAATGTAGTTTAGGATCAGTGATGCGAGTTTTATTAGTTCGATGTGTGAAATATCATTAAAACGAAATCTTTGAATAGAGTAGATACACTGTAAACCGAATTAAAAGAAAAATTAATTAAAAAATGATGAGGAGGAAGACCATCAGAACCGCAATTTTATATCGATTTTGCCACCAGGACTATTTGGATAAATTGGGTTCCTGGAGTTTCTGGTGTATTTTTCAAATAACCTGAATTTAAATGTTCAACTGTAATATATATTATGTTAAAAGTGACATAAATATAAGTTATTGTGATGTTCTGTGGTTAAATAACACATAAAGATATTATATAAATAAGTATTATATAGATGAGTCAGTCAATTAATTATTTAATCACAAAACACACTTTAAATTAAAAAAATATATTGAATCATTGTGTTCTTTAAACAAATACTACAGAAACCGTTCAAGAGACATAAAGCTGCTTGAAAATGATATAATTAAAATGGTGATTAAATGTTAGTCAATATCAGAGCAGTATTCAATTGACATAAAATAGTGAACGTCATTGCACGAAAAGGAGTTAAGTTACGAGCGAATATGTTATACGTTAAGTTACGAGCGAATATGTTATACGTTAAGTTACGAGCGAATATGTTATACGTTAAGTTACGAGGGAATATGAAATTTGAATTTCTTTGATCTTTTTACTGTATTGTTTCTACGATTATTAAAATACGTTTTACGATTATTATTTTATAGACTGCACTACACCGTATTTTAATAATTTTCATTAAAATTTTAATACGTACACGTAACAAGAAGAATGAACAGGGACCAAAAGCAATAAACTATGACCGGATGGTACTGTCAGCATCTTGCACAAGATAGACTATAACCATACCTACAGGTCTGTCAATTTCCATCATGTACTAGTGTAATAAAGGTTAGTGTTTCCAAACATTGAGAGGAACTTACGCAATAGTGTCATCTATTCGGGATAGCGGTTTATAGTCGTCTTATGCTCATTTCAATCAAATGGCTCACTTTTTGTCTCTTTAAACACATTATTTCCTTATTCATCAGCACCGCCGACGGCTCTAGTGTGGGGTATTGCTAATTTTTAAGCGAAACTGTGTGCAGCGTGCGGCTTTGAAAACGCACAATGCAAAAAAATTAACAAAATAGTTACAAGTGGCAAAACGGGCCTCTGGATCTGATCCAGCAATGTCCTGACCCTGTTTCTTTGATATCCTTCAATTTTTGCATCGAATTATAAATCTATGTCACTCCATCAAATTCGGAATCTTTAAATACTTCTTATATAAAAAATAGATTTAACAATTTGTAATGTTGTTGCGTCAGATATGCGAGACGTAAAACTTGGTACTATATACAGATGTAACAAGGATTGTGTCTATTATTTATACAGGCGGTTATATTTATCAAACAATATATTTTAATCGTGTTTCGGTTAAAAAAAGTGTAAATATTTATTTTCTTTGTAATCACAACTTTGACAATGATCTTTTCCTCAACATTTTCTATCAGTTTAATGCAAAGAACCACCCCCACGAATAATGGACACATTCTTTGTTACATCTCTACAGGCACCTATACATACCGAGATATGTAGCTCCTGTCCTACGGTGGAGTTTCCTTAGCAAAAATGTTTGCATCTCAAAAGATATTTAGCCAGGACAAAAGTATCACATATTTTAGGTTGTCCTTTAAACTGAACTGCTGTGAAAGTCTCGACCATTTCTATTCATTATTTCTTAAGCTCGGTTCTTATTTTGACAGTGCACAATAATTAAATCTCAAGTTCTTAAGGTATTCTCGAATTAATTTTAAATCTCAAGCATTTTCTCGGAGAAAATTCCGTTCAAATCGGAATGTATAGGTTCTTGCGCGATGCTCTAACAAACAGATAAACAAAAAAACAGACAGACAAAAATTTCGATAGGAACAAAATATAACGAGTATTCGATAGGAACAAAATATAGCTAAATTTTTAATCTTAACCCGTACTACTATCATCCCCGCAATATTCAAAAACGTATAGTTTTTGCGTGCTGCCATAAAAAAACATACAGGCAGACAGTCCATCAGATAAAATTTGTTTTAGCTTCTATTTCTACATCGACATATACTTTTTTAAATATTCAAAGAGTAAAGATTTTTTTTTATTTATGAGCACACACTATAACTTAAATTTACTAAATATTTACACTATAAAACTTTCTGCGTTTGATTTTGAATAAGTAATACTCGTGCAGGTCAAAATCAACCAAATGTACCTTCCCCATATTCCTATCTTCACTACAGCAAAATTCCATTCCTTCGAGTTTCATGATCATTTCATAACTCTTATTATAAAACTGCAATCCAAAAACGTATCACGTTGGTACTGTCGTCTTCATTTATCTCATTTTACATCGTCCTTTATTTCGATTATAATTTGTTCACCGTACGTCTGTCGCGAACTAACCTTGTGCAATGATTTTGTAAAATGACGAAGATATTTTAATATCACTCAAATCATGATGTATTTTTTTATCTTAGATTCATAGTATCGTATTGCACTCATATCTTTATCATTTCGCATTGGTTATTTATACTGTTTACATAAATGTATGACGTGTCAGTTTATTATTGTTGGAAAGAAAATGCAAGTAAAAACAATGAAATACACCAGTCGTTTTAATTGATTTAAATCAAACTACACTAGCCAACATAAAAATTAAAAGCTTAATTTAAAAACAATTTATACATCCGAACGAAAATCATCATGCTGCTTACACAGTCTTCTTAAATTATTTGATAAATAATACATTTGGTAGAACCAGAGACTTTTCATATTTAGACAGTTTTCTAGACAACTTATTCTAGAAAACTGCCTAAATATGAGAAGTACGTACTAAGAGAAAATTAACTTCTAACGCACAATGACATAAAACGTATCTATTTAATATAAGAGCATTACTGACAAAATTGTATATCTACGTTTTACTACAAATTATATGTACTAATATTTGTTTAAATACAATTATATTTATCATAACAGCATGTATATAATAAAGTAGATGGAGAATGAAGTCAAAAGATAATGTAAAAGATTTAACTAGGCTTTTATAAAGTAATTATTATTTGACGAGGAGAAAAAAGTAAGTATAATTAAATATATATATGATAGGATAGAATTAAAAAGGAGGTCAAACGCTCTATTGCGGTGAAGTTTGGAGACACTCGTTCTCCGATTGCTCTAAGGGGCAATTATTTTCTTACTCGAATACAACATCAATGACGGGCTCTATCGATTGAGCCTTAAAAACACCGGAACTTGATTACCGTGAGGCGCTTCATCGCATATAAAATGCCTTCTGTAAAGAAAGGTTTCTTTAATCGACTTGATTTAAAATTATATCATCAATTATTGCGCGCACCAGCTGCACTATTACAGAAGTACAATATCTCAGTAATAGAGGACTTGACCAGCTCCTCCTAAACTGGTTTACCGGGTAGAGCAGGACCTCCGCCGTTATTTGCTAACGTGTATGTATATAAACTTAATTCAGAAATATTTTCTTTTACGCGATATAAGAAATATTGAATAAATATTTTTAAGATAATTGATTTATACGTTTAAACAAAAAGAAAATTATCTAAATAAGTAATAATAATTTCACTTACATAACACATGAAATTATATGTGTATATAATAAAATCATACATTAAATAAAAAAAGGAAAATTACTTTAAAATAATATTGTTAACAACGCCATCTCGTAGCAAGCCTGGTACATACTATAGACAGAAATAAAGATATCCTTGATATATTTTTCGAACTTGCCAGGACGAACCGTTTCTCTGAAATATAGCATGTCCAGCACCAGGTTTCTTTTGTTGACGAATGGAGTTGTCAAAAACATTTGTTAACATATTTACATTTGGTGACATGTTTTAAAGTCATTGCATTTTAATCAGTTTTTAACAAGTGCGCTTTGACTTTTATCTAGTTATTTTCTCAAAAATAGAGGAAATCAGAAAAAGAAGAAAACTGGAGAAAGCGTTCTCAAATTGGAACTAGTGGAGGTATCTAGATGAGAGGATTTAGCCTGTTCTAGGTTATTGTGTCCAGCCTCTAAAAATAAGTATAATATAAACCTGACAAAAGATATGTCACAAGAAGGATTTTACTAAATGATGATGTTAGAACTCATAAATCGAAATCAAACGTGTGTTTGTTATGAAAGGAAAATAAGAATTTTAAAAGATTTCTAAATAAATGGTGTAAAAAAGATTGGTAAATAAATGCTTCTAGAAATAGATTGATAAATAAATTATTGTAAAAAAAGATTGGTAAATAAATACGTGGAAAAAAGATTGGTAAAAAATGCGTGTAAAAAAGACTGGTAAAAATGCGTATAGTTGAAAAAACAGAGGCATTATATATATTTTACTCTTGTACTTTCTTTACAATGTAACTGCGCATGGCCTGAAACTTCGCTGTGAAAATCTCTACGAACATTCGTTCACTGTTCATGCTGCCAAGCTGTGGAATAAGTTGGACTCTGATATGTCAATTCATATATTTAAATGTCGTGTGAAAAAAAGTCCTTTCGTAACTCCTTATCGTACACTCCCTACATCCCCCTTAGACTTTTTTCTTCCCAATATACTTTGATTAATTACTTGTTATCTGTTAATTTCTTTTTAGATTGTTATTTTATTTATTATTGTTTTGACCGTATTTATTGCAACTGTATTCACAGTCTGTTGCAGTCTTCCACAACATAAAATATTGTTTACTTGATATTTTGTCTGATTGGAAGAGAGTGTTTCTGTAGCAATAAAAATACCTTGTGTATTTTTACATTAACGTCAAATAAATAAATAATTCTATAAAACAATGGTTTGGAGATCAAATATCCATCGTCATTGGATACTGTCGAGAGTCAATACCCATTAATCATTTTCAGAAATACGCTTCTGTTTGCTTCGAAACCATAGTCAAAAAACCTGTTTCTGTTTCCGCCCAAGGGCGAAACGTTGTTATTTTCTTAAATTTAAACTTTTCAATACTACTAAAAATAAAACAAATGTAAGTTTCTCATTTTTATTTATTTAAAGGCCAAAATTTTCAAGCCCAATTTTCAACCAAAATTTGAAAATGTAACATGCACAAATGTATCATTATAATATCGACATACTGCCATAATTTTTATTTTTAAGAGAATTATAAATAAGTATTATAATTAATTAGGACCTTTTTGCATTACAATAATACTTCATAGTCCGTGACAATACAATACAATAGTCTTTCACTTTCTAATTATATCGACAATAATGAAATGAAATGAGTCGATAATTAAACTAAATAATTTGGAGATTTTCGATACTAGCAATAATTTAAATTATCAACTCTTAAATGTCTATAAAACCTGTAGCATATCTATGGACCGATAGGTTAAATACATTTTGAACTATTATAGTTAGACTATAATTACTTAATAAGATGTATTATATGGACTATTATTAAATTAGTATCATCGACACAAAAAAGTTACCTTCCAGCGTAACCTGGCACCAGATGCAAAAATATGTAATAGTGTCGCCCTTTATGAAAATTCAATTTGCATAAAATCGAGACTGGTGTCTAAAAACATCGGTATAGAAGACTAGAAATTGGGGCATCAAAATATAAAGTTCTCAAGCATATGTTAATTATAAAACAAGAACGAATATTTTCGTTTATATTTTACAATTAAAGTGCGAACAAAACTGATAAAATCATACTCATATACACTACTACCACACTCAATAGTATTTAAATACTAATTAAAGTACTTGAACACTGTAACGTACTTAATTATCAATCAAAAAAATGTTTAAACATCAATAATATTATTCTAACATTATGTATGTTATCGACATTCAATGAAATAACTTTAACACTAAAATAAACTTAGAAAAACATTAAAATATTTCTTATTTTTTTCCATCCAATACTTATTCATATAATTGCATAACGTTTATAATATTATAGTACCTTCAGTCTTCTTGCTACTAATTTATAATTAAGTAAAACATTGGATAGTCGCGGAGGTCTTCCTGTATTCAACTTGCCATATATTGTTCTGTTAAATACGTGCTGAATATTTCATGGCAAGCAGTGTTGAAAAATTGAACATCTGGCAACAGAAAATCATAACGTCTGGCAATACAACGAACATTTCATAAAATGCAGATTTATCTTCCAAAAGCACTCTTGACCTCAAGATTTTTTCGAAAATAAAAGATTCTACTGATCAATCAAAATTACAAGATGTTATTAAGCATATTGAAAAATAAACAAGATATAATTAAGTCACAATACGTGTAAATTGTTTACTTTTTAACACATTTTTAGTTGAGCTGCTAACTTAACTTCCCAACATTTAAGCAACTTTCGCAACTCACTTTTCATCTACTTCCAATTGTCATATCGATTTAAAACTTTCCAAACTTATAAAATTACAATGCAATTAACTATCGAGCTGACGTGATGACGGAAGAGGAGTCTGTGATTATAAATGACTGTTTTTTTTTGTTTTTTAAGCTATAAATTTATATTCTAAAAATATATACCAATACTTTACATACATTTCCATATGTCATATTCATCCTAACTTTATATTCATCATATCTCGGAAGATATGAAACTTTAAATTATAAAAAAATGTTTTGAAGATCTTTATAACTACCTTTTTCAAACGATATCCTATACGACACTTGAAATTAATACGCGCGTTACAAGTTATACTTCTTTGACATAATACAAGAATAACTTTATTTAGCACACAAACAATTAATGAAAATAAAATAATAAAAGGACTGGTGCGAGATTATAAACACGGTTGGTAAAATCTAAATTCAGTCAAATAATTAAATTTTAAATAATTTATAATTCAAATAAGTACATTCTAAAACTTACCCTCGGAGAAAAACACTTAAAATATTTTTTAAAAAGCTTATAAGCACTATTTCTATCACGAATATTCACAATAAATAAATGTTTTCTTTGATTATATGGACCACTATTAAATTTCAGTTACCATAAAATATTATTTAAAAGTACAGATATAACTTAAATTTGTATGAATGTAAAACAAGTGTTGCGTATTTACAAATACCTCAATAACTATCATGAATATAGTATCAGTCACTACACGTATGTTTAATAAGTAACATCATCCTGTCGATTTTTGTTGCATCGTTGCCAAAGAAGTATAACTTAAAAATATTTCAAACAAATACTAAATGTTTCCCTCTATAAATCCGTAAATATTTTTGAGTATTTACTGAAATGTTTCAGCAGTTTAATATGCTTTATCACTATTCAAATTTCTACTTTCACTGTTCAATTTAAAATTTCTACTTCTGAGAAAAACATCTACGCTACTATGTAGGATGGACAGAGACGTGAGTATCGTATAAGAATTCGGTTTCTTTATTTTGAAGTTACCCTTCAAACGATTACTAAATACTGTTTGACAAAGTGTCGTCGCCTCGTTGAGTTGCGCCCTTCTTAAAACTTCTGAACTTTTGGAAGAACAGTAGTTAACTGAGTAGTTTCGGGTATATTTTGAAGGTTGTTGTCGTACCTGCTTCTAACGCACAAATCTTTTTAGGAAAGATAACTTTTAAATAGCATAATTGTATTTGAAAAACGTCGTCACGTTTCCTATAAAAACGTTTGCATTCCTTGAAGTTTGATACAAAAATCCCTTATTAAAGTCTTCTGTCTGTTAAAGGGAAAAATATTATACTCCATTTTATCAATGAGGCTCGTTTTCCCTATCTAAAAATATTCTGCACACGCGCGACTACCATAATTTTATTGTAACAGCTATTCTCATTCGTACGAACAATATTTTCCGATTTTTCATTTACGAGAAACTCTGAACAATTAATTTCACCTAACTACGAATTTTCAATATATTTAATGATTTTTTCTATATTTATTCATCAATATATTTTATTTTTCAACTGTCCTTTTCTGTCTTCCCGCCTCTTTGGTCGCTTCCTGCGTTCTTGAGTTTACTATTGAAATGAAGCGCGTCCAAGTCCTCACAGATTCGCCATACATTGCGGTCTCATGATTAAATTGAGTACTTGCACAATCGGTAATACACTGAATACTTGCGACAGCAATTTCATAAACTTTGTAACGTATTTCACTTTAAAACCACGAATACTCCTCTTTTTCATACAAACAAATGATGAATTATATACACATACTCATTTCGAGCATTATATTCACGTACTCATAGCTCTAACTAATTAAAAACTGGGAGTTGCGGTGCCAATTTAAAAAAAAAACGAGATTCCTAGTATTTTCGGTACTTCCTTAAAATTTATTTTTATATAACTTTTGTTGTCAGTTATTAGTCGGATGCAAAAATATCTCAAAAATTATAACCCCTTTTATTTATTATGCAACATAATAGACATTGTGGTGTTTTATTTCACTTACAAAGTAAATAAAAAATGTGAGACTGGTAACTATACGTAGCTAACATTCATTCATAACAGATTAAAAACAGATTTTTTTGAGACAAACATTTCCTATTTTTTTAATTTTTTTATCAAACAATCAAATAACTTACACTTAATTAACAAGAAATAAGCATTAGCCAAGAATACACAATAAAAAAATAATACTCGACGCTTTATATACGAATACAGTCAAAATATTCTCCATACTTCCAAAACGCTATATGAAAGATCTTAAAAGTATTATATTTATCAGTGATCAGTCAATGATTTCCAATTTAGTCTTCAGGTGTTTTCTGGTTTTCTGTTCTCAGAAAAAGTCCTTAGAAAATTATATGTGCTCGCAATTAGCATGTGCTCGCAGTAAAAAAATTCTCTTCCTTCACATTATTCACATTAGAAAGTAATTTTCTGTACAAATATAACGTGTTCTCAAATATTTAAAAAAAATTATATATTCTTTTTATATAATGCGAAATTTTGAATTCCCGAAAATACCGGATTTGGGAAAAAACCCGGTTATTTATACATCGAATTAAAAACGATGAATATGTTTCTTGATTTCCCAGGACTTTCGATTCCGGAATTTCTCAGGAGCATACCCTGAAAGGCATAGTTACTATGTCTATATAAACTAATTCATGTTCAAAAAATTCCGTTACATAGATAAGAGCCATGTTTAAACACCGGAATAGACACATGCAAGAAGACAATATTTCTTACTGTATATTGAACAGACCACCGGATAGACAAATGCTTATTGTCCTTTTGCAATCGTGACGCACAGGGCAACATCAGTTACCTACTACTTTCACTTGAAATTGTTATAACATAGCTTAATTTTGGAATATTTGAATAATTGTCTTCTCAAATTATTTTTAGAAAGAAATTCTTAAACTATTAAGTAAAATTTAAAAAAGACAACACTTATTTTTTTAATTACAGGATGATATAAACAATTAAGTTTAATCTTTGGATTTGAATTTATGAAGGTGTCTGAACTTCTTCAACCTTTATCTAATAGATACAATAATGTATGTGGTTTATTATACATCTTGTGGTGTGAATATTAATATCTTATGTTGGTGAAGTGTTAATCATACGCCAGAAATACCTTTGCCAATATCAGTTTTTTAAGGAATTAATTGCACATAGATTTTTTCTAAAAATAAAAAAAATCTGTAATGAATTAATCATTACAGATTTTTAAGACGTATGAGTTATTCCAAAAAAATACTCTGTTATCTCTATTAATAGTACTCTATTATCTTAATAATAATAAAGAGTACAGGTAAATTCTGGTAAAATTAAAACTATTAATAAATAACTCCAGAAATTGTCACCTTTGTATTTTCGAAAATAAAGAATACTTTTCCATTTTACCCTAAACTCGTTACATATCATGCTAAACAAAACTTATATTAGGATTTTTGTTTCACAGCTTGTATTTAATACTCAATCCGAAGACCTAGTCAGGTTACCTAAAAAATGGGTTATAATAAACATGACGACTGTTTAAAAGACGCCACCTATCGATTAGTTAAAGAAATTTGTCAAGTATGGATGACATAAATAGTATGACACAGTGAGAATAGATGGCGTATTTCAAGAAAGTAAAAAAATAAAACTACAGTACAAACTCCATTACCTAATAAAGATTTAAAATTCAAAAAATAACAGTATAAATTGTTTACTAGATGTTATGTGACGAAAATATTAATTATGATTCGGTCAATAATTCGGTTAGATTTACACGTCAATAATTGGTTGATTATCAAATTATTAAGAAAATTATTGCACATAGACGTTTTGGTGAAAATAAATATAATGAATTAGAAAAACTACTTTTTACGAAAATGTAGTTAAATTAAATTTCTTTGGATCAAAATTTATCTGCACTCTTTGTTAAAATTACATAGTAATTAATAACTCCAATTTTTTTCGAAATTAAAAAAAAACAAACGGTATCTGAAAGGGAAAGATAACATTTTAATACTAACCATCACTCTCTGCTACTATGGTCGTCACCAATGGACATGGCAGGAGGTGGTGACCCATAACTTAATAAAAATTGTTAGTTTTTTTTAAATTAATTTACTTGAAAATATCTAAAGTTTGATTTCAAATGGAAAACACCTTGGAATTCGATTTTTTTTATTGATTGTTTGACGAAAATAAAGCTAGGGCCGACCACCACAGACTTATGCTAAATATATGTTCATTTACATTATTCATTAACTATGTTTTTTATTATTATATGTTCATTTACATTATTCATTAACTATGTATTTATTTATTTTACCCCCTGCTTCGCCCACATAGAGATTCACATGCACGTTTCGAGATCTTAAACACGGGTCAGTAATATATTTAATAATAATGAGCTGCCAATTGGCATGTGCTGAACTTTTATCATGAAGTGAAAAACACCAAGTTCTGTACAAGTGATATTAACTCTCGAGTTGAAGCTTGCCTATTAAGCATGTTGACGTTTAGGCATGATTCGATAAAAAACATTTAAACACACTTTTCCTATAGCAAGTCACGCGGCCGACGCCGCTGGCCTATATGTTCTCCGCTATATAAATTATATGCATGATACATTTTATAGCGATGATCCCTTGTTTGCATAATTATTAAGTAACAAACAAACTGACAGACATACTAATTTATGGTTTACAAGTCTGCCAAATCAAAGCATGACGTTTCAAAAATAATTTTTAGAATCAGTTTAATAATATATAAGATTAGCTTCTAAAATTTCACAAAACATTCCCCATTTATAAAATTATGTAATAATTTAATTTATTTCATGTAGACAATAAGCATTATATATCTACAGGAATTTTTAAGATATTTCTGTAAGCATGTCGTACTCTCGTCACTGCTTACCCTTACTGGGATGATACATTATATATGTACTACTATATATATATATATATATATATATATATATATATATATATATATATATATATATACATATATATATATACTATACAAAAAGTTATATATATTTTTCATACTGAGGAAAATTTGTGCAACTAATTTATTCCAAGAAACTAATCCGTTTTTACAATTGGATTTGATATCAAGGCCGTTATCAGATCCAAAAAGTGAAATTGGGAAATGGTAATTCGAAAGGGGACAAAAACTATATTCAGTAAAGTCAGCAGCAGTATAGAAGAAAAATACTTACCAAAATTCTTATTTCTAGAATATTTAAAAAAAAAATGTATGAAAATAGGTCCTTACAAAGTCACAACGTTGAAATTCACATGGATATTTGAAGTAAAACTAATTTTTTTAAACATAACAAAATAATATTTTAAAAATGATAATAAACCGTTAAAACGAATAAATCACATTTTTCGATAGTTTTCAGGATAAATGTAATCACGTGAATCGAGATGTCAACTGAAACGAAATAGTGCTAATGTCGCTATTTAGTTTCGCTTACTATCATTTATTAACATTTTTCGGTTACTATCGACCTGTCCTTACGAAGTAACATAAGTCTACGATGTAAATACAAATCGAAACAAAAATGTTCTAATATTGAATATATTTGGCGTTAATTGTGTAGAAATTCATTATTCACAATTAAATGAAACTAGAGATCTTTGCTAATACCCCACCTGAAGATGTAATACAACGAAATCTAGGTCGTGGTAAAGAAATTAAAGAAAGTAGAAATAATACTACATCACGTAGTTTCATGTAATTGTGAAAAATGTTCTAATAATAATTTCAAAATACGGCCCGCACGATGTAATTATCTATGCGTGCAACCAAAACTAATACAGTGTGACATCACACAATATAAGACCTCGATGCGATACGAGTGTGAAGGTGATCATACAAAAAGTCCTTTTAATGTACTTTGGACAATGACGTCGTATCGAAATATACTGACACCGTGAAATGATATAAGTATATTTATATATAATGTTAGCGAAAATTGTTTGTACACAGTTTCTCAAGTGTAATTATATATTACTTATCTAAGTGAATAAAATTTATTATTTTTTGGTTTATTAAAACTCAAAAATATTTTATAATACTTTAAGGTGATTAAGACGTAATATCTAAGTATTCAATTTATTCGTGTTATTAATTTGGCATTGCACACACTAAAGTATGAGACATAAGTTATTGAAGACCGATCAAGGACACTTGTCACGTTCGTCCGACTGGCACAACCTCACAACTTTTACAGTATTAGAACTATCTGTATGAAGTTTTGCAAGAAAACATTTTATATTGGCGTCTCAATAATTGTGGAGTAAAATAAATAAAAGAAAATTAACGCACTAGCCCATAATGGAGTGAAATAGTGCTTTTGCTCATCCATTAGAATGGGATATAACGGACAGGTCTTTTAACAAGAAATTGAGGTTCCCTTTTCGGTTTTTCATTTTAAGGGTCATTTGGAAAATACAAGTCTCAAGCAGGAGGGTAAACGTTCCCCCTCCCCCCCCCCCCACCACCATTTTCACCCCTCTAATTATGAACAACATGTAGAGACATATTCGATTATGCAATTTTCATAATTCTTGGAAATATTCCTATAATTATAATAAATTCTCCAATCCAGATTATGGTATATTATACAATGTACAATTTATTATTGGCTTCTTTTTCCATTGTCATTAAAACGCAAAACTATGAAGTCGCCATTTTCCTCTAACGTCCTCGTTAGAGGAAATATCCCGAATCCATAGTCCTCATAGTCTTCAAAAAAATCAAATTTTATTTATGTAGATGCTAACTAAAGTTAGATTTACGTACAAGCATTTTATTAACATTAATCGCCGGTATGTCAAATTTTAATGTTATATCATAATTACTCATTTACCTCCAATATTATCATTTACGCTGTATAATAGTGGGAACCAACACTGGTTTTTTTGGAAAATTAACTTTTCTATTAGTCATAGTATTTAATTTATTTCAATAGTACCTTATTGAAATTCATTATTGCGTCGGCTTGGTAATCAGCATCATGGATTTTATTGTCAACAATTACTTTTTAAATCCATTTCTTTAATAGTAGTGTGAAGGTGTTTCAGAACTGAGTCATTTGTAAAAATATATGCAAACATATAGACACTAAAGAAGTATATATTAATTCATCTACTGTAAAACTGTTTTCATGAAATCGGCTAATGTGTATTCATATAAATTGATAGATATATTTAAAATTACATTTTGAAAAACAAAACCAAATGTCGAAACAGGCGTGAATCATTTAAGTGTTACATATCCCCAATAAGTTTTATCCTTAGCACGATCATTTTATATAAGGGTTAATATAAATGACATAAGACAAATCAACAATAGCAATTTCCAATTTGTAAACTTAACAAAAGAGAAAAAAATTAGTTATAAATATCATTGCAATTAGTACAAGCAGTTTAGTAGCTTCGCACATTGTAATCTAATTTTACTACTTGAAGTGATTGATGCATTTTAACCGATATCATTTTAATTTAAATTTCCAATAAAAAGTAGGAATCTGGAATGTATTCAAGTTTTCCGAATCCATAGACAGAGGAGTGTCCAAATCCATAGTAAAAGATATAAAGGAAATATCACACATCTCATTGAACTAAACTTTTCCCTAATTCCCTAAAAATTTTCTCCCCACTTCACAAAGAGACAACATTCAGCAAAACAATAACAGGGAAATACATTAAACCTTTTTTAATATTTTGTTACTTCTTAATTGATAAGTAGATGATCTACTTGAAAACTAAATGGTACTTGATAAATGATGTACTAAAACTATCGAATATGCGAGAAGCTACAACAAAGAGACGGATGGACACGACGAAATTACAAATGGTTCCCGTATAGAAACAACTGAGAAGAACACATACGAGTAAAAAGGAGGTTGAATCGCTCTATTGCGGTGATTGTCGGGAGTCATCGTCGACTCCGCTTTGCCGACGCCACATCATTGAGTGGCATGGGCCTACTCGGTTTGTGATACCAGATTAGAGAGCGTGGAATGATCTGAAGAGCCCCGATAAAATCGTCCCTACCTCTCACCTATCGGTTAAACAAACCCCTCGAACGGCATCAAGGTCGTCGGGGCGGCGCGGGCCTTACTTCTCTAACGCAGTTCTTTTTCATATGGGGGCCTGGGGAGCTTTCTGCAAGCTCTGAAAGAGAACATACGGAGAAGCGCGCGAACGACACCAAGCTACATTCGGTTGATTACGAGACATTAGATCAATTCCGGCCATTGCTTCAAAGCCTAGAAAGCACGGTCAGAATGTCCATATCACGTTACCGTATAGAACTGGACCTCCGATAAATAGAGTTATCTGCGTTTATTTGTAACGATCATCCAATTAATTTCATGAACGCGATATATGACTTGCGATTTATATTTGTAAATTCATACTTCACATACAACAAAATATATTATTTGCCACTTTCTTACTAACAAGATATTTAAAAATCGTTAATTCATCACAAGTGTCATGTCAAAAAGTATCGATGCACTGTTATTTGGGTTGATAACTATTAACGTCGATGGAAAATACTTTTAGCGCCACCTATTGGTGTGTTTTGAAACAAATTATCGAGCACTTGTTCATCGCTATCTTACCTATATACATTCAAGTACATACTTATCTAATGAAATACATATGTACTTAGGTATTTCATGTGTGTAATCATTGTAGAGTGCAGCAGTAACATTATAATAAGTTTCCCAATACCTTACGGTTTGTATATTCAACGACAAGTGCATAAAATAACCTACTGGCTTAATAGTATTGTTTAAGTTTGCAGCGTAACTAAAATCTTCTCTAATTTCTTCAGGTGAATATAAAAAAGACTATTAAGAAAAATCCGTCAAGTACGGATGGAACTCGCGCGCCGAGGGTTACGTGCCTAGGACATGAATTACAATCTTACTCGTAAGTCTTGCTATGACTTTTTACGAAAAAAATGTTATTGTCTATATTAAAAAATACGTTATCAATGATTATCTGTCTATTGTTAACGTCATAACAAAATTTTAGGAAGCGGTACTTCAATCTGTAAGTCGATAGATAATGCGAAATATTCTTGACACTTTTTGTTTAAACTATTAAATTTTTTAACTTATTGCGTAATTGGTAATATTCATTGCATTTCAATTCCGGATATTACCAAGCACTTAATATGGTTAACGTGTTTCTCGGTAAATTCCAACCTATGCTCTACGATTAATACTATTATTACGAGTTTAAGTACAGTCCTAAATACATATTTGTAAACACTTAATGAATTATTGCGTAATAATTACTTGATCAATTGACATCTGGCTAAGTGCATTTTATTCAGCTTATTTTTCTACATCTTCTCTCGAGGTGGCTATAAGTCATCGGACTTGTATAACTGACAATGTAACACGAAATTCTACAAACTTAATTTAAATGCAATGAAAATATTAGTACATGTTATAAGCAGGAAATAACTATATCAGATAAAGAAGATATTTAAAATAATGAGAAGATTAACTTGAGAGATTTGAATAAAACACAATTCAATTCAAAAATCGAATCTCCAACCCAATCTAAAAAAGGCGCCATGTAGATCCGCGGTAGCGTAGCAAATTTTCTTTTTTCCGCGCAATCGTATGGCACGGCATTTCGCAACGTCGATATCGAGATAATGTGCACGAAGCACATTATCTCGATATCGGTACACTGTTTATTTGCCGATTTCTCGAAAACCATTGATTGTGGCAAGTTGGAACCATTTTCAATCAGTTTTGTATTTGTTAGTCAGACATTTCCCTTTGCCCTTTAAACTCATTTTAAATAGGGCAACTACCAAAGCAAGAACTAATTTTTTTTGCGAGGACACTTAACTTTAACAAATATTGTATTTAAAAAATGTACATTTCTGAAAGAATTATTCAACGATACCATACACAAGGGGTTTGCGAAAAAAATTCACCTTCACTGTACATGTGGGACGTACCCAAAAAAATTGTATTAAAAGATTTTATTTCATTACTCTGTAGGAGTTAGAAATATATGTAACTAAAATTCATGCCAAATTTCAGCTTTATAGCACTACTAGTCTGTGAATAAAATAGGTGTGATTTACAGAGGGACAGACAAACAGACATACATGGCGAAATTATTAATGTTCCGCGTTTGGCAACGGAACCATAAAAATTATATAAAAAAGAACAATTGTAAGTCGGACTCGCAGATCGAAGGTTTAATACCGTTTATTAACGAATTAAATTTTGCATCTCAACGCCATAAAAATCATCAAGACTTACTAAATAATTTTCGCGGAAACTGTTACTTTCAGGCACGTTGTTTTATTTTTTTAAACCTTTAAACGGCTACATATCAATGTAAATAATTTCAAATGGCCAAATTGCTTGGACTTCGAAAATAAAGTTACACAGAAAACATTCCTGTTTTCATACATTTTTGCTATTATACAGAAACCCATGAAAATTAGATTAAAAGAAGAATAGTTATAGAATATCCTCAGAGTAATCTTATTTAAATATGTTAAAGAACATAACATTATTCGACTCACCAGAAAGAATAAAAAATATTTATTTCATTTCTGATAGAGAAACATACGGACAACGAAGTCAGACTCTAATTTTCAATGTCAAACGGCAACTTATGTAAAACTATCGTTCACCATTTTGTTACCACGGTGCACGATAGTTACTTTTTTTTAACTAAACGCTCTACAGTCGATAGAAAAAAATCGATATTGGGCTTTAATGACGTCTCCGTCGAAGTCATTTCAAATTGATAACTCGAGTGGTAGCCACAACCTTCAACCTTTCTCCATGAACTCTACAGCATATTAATTTTACTCTTACATAGGTCATCCCTTAGCACATAAATTTGTGGATTAATTTGAATTCTCGACATCATCAGTTCTCAATCCATAGCGTCGTAGTTTGATTTTTCTGCTTTGTTCCGGTTCAATCTGTGATAAGATTAAAGAATTTTTCGACACATTTTATGTGTTTTCGGGCAACTATTCCACTAAAAGAATCGCATAGAAAAGCAGCTTTAGATAACAATTCCTCTTTTGAATAACTTGTTGAGCAATATATATATATATATATATATATATATATATATATATGTATATATATATATATATATATATATATACATACATGTATATACGAAAATTATCTATATACTTAAATAAAATCAAAGTGTCTTTAAAAATAGCAACCGCTTTTAAAATAGCTGCCTGTCTGTCTATTTATCGATTTATCCGGGACAAACTCCAATACGGCTGAACGTATTTAATTAAAACTAATTATAGAACTGTAAAGGTTATCTTGTCACAGTACCTTGTTACAGGATTATAAACGATATTACTGGTGATATTCAGCGATTTATTTAAAGTCAATATCTTAAAAGGTTTTCCGTTTTCAGGTTTTCCGGAGGAGTTCCGTTTCCGGCTGTTGAACTGTGAACACCATTTTTATAGTCTCTGATATAATCAAGTGAAAACAAATAGTTCGAGGTGATATCAAACACTTACTCCGTTCGAAAACAATAGAAGAAATGTTGTGAAGTATGTACAAATAACCAGTTTTTCATAAATTATTGGAATTGTTCAAATATAAAACACAAAATACATCAAGAATTTAGAGGTTAGAAACAATCAATCATTAATATCTGACGTAAACACAACTGACATTGACGTTACTGTCAGTGTTGCCAACAAAGAAAAATATTTCTACCTAATACGTATTCGTTGCTATCTTATACGTTACGTTTCGCTACACACAAAAACTTTACAAGATGGATGGACAATTTCAACTTTTGTTCGAAAAGATGAAGATCAAGATGGAAGTCTAATCTAACACTATAATGGCAAAAATCGGCGAGAAACTAGTTCCTTTAGTGGAGGAGAACAGAAATCTAAGGGCAAAGGTAGAAAAATTAGAGAATGAGTTGGAGTACCTTAAAAGAGGACAGCGAGAAAATAATATTATTATATTTGGCTTAGAGGAGACAGAAACATCTAAACTAGACTTAATACAAAAATTAAACGACCATCTCAAACAAGACCTTGAAATAAAGGTAGAAAACTCTGAAGTCAACAAAATACATGGTTTAGGGCACAAAAAACTAGAAGGTAATAAGTCGAGGCCGATCTTATGCTCGTTTGTAAACAATTGGAAGAAGACTGAAATTATTAAAAACAGGAAGAATTTAAAGAAAATTTACATCACCGAGGACTACCCAAAGGAAGTGCTGCAAAAAAAACAGTTACAATCAGAGTTAGAAGAGAGGAATACGGGAAATATTGCCTACCTGAAATACGATAGACTTATAGTGAAACAGACCATTAACCAACAAGAGAAAAGGATGAGAGAGACTTCTACTTCACCGAATGGTGGCACTAGCCAGTCAAAAAAGCAACAAACTCGTTATCCAGCGATATTCAAAAGGTCATTTGGCTTTGTTGATGCGTTCGACATGACGCGGGCTAGATCGAACTCTCTCTCAAACTTAGCTGTCAATAAAGAACAATAGCAATTAAACAACGGCAAACGGAATCTAAAACCAAACAAGGCAACTGATAACAAGAACATAACAAACCTCAAAACTTCCCCAAGTCGACTGGTCATCGTGGAGAAAAGAGACCACAACCTTCCAACAAAAGAAGAAGACAAAGATAAACTGTACCTCAATCATAAGCACAAAGAATCGAAAATTTACGTCGCAGCTTTAAATGTACGTACCTTGAGAGAAGAAAAGGATTTAACAGAACTGTGCGCTAGAACAAATCAAGTGGGATATTTTAGGATTCAGCGAAGTCAGGCGAGTGGGGGAAATATAGTTATACATTCAGACTATTTACTTTTTCACATAGGGGAGACCCCAGGCCAATACGGGGTAGGATTTATTATCAAAAAACAAATAGCAGAGTATGTAGAAGCATTTGTAGGGGTCTCGGAACGTATAGCAATAATAAATCTAAAACTACCAGGATACAAAGCTCCCTGGTCTATTGTGCAAATATATTCACCTACAGAACAAGCCAAAGAGGTAACTATAAACAAATTTTACCAAGATCTGAATAAAGCAATCATAGAGCTATGCTACAAAAATTTAATAGTACTGGGAGATTTTAACGGTCAAATTGGTCAAATATGCCCCGGAGAAGAGCCCACAATAGGAAGCTTTACGTATCACAACAAAACTAGAAGCAGAAATGGAGAAAGAATGATCAAATTTGCACTGGGAAACAACTTGACTATATTAAACACAGTGTACAAGAAAAATAAAAAGAACATGTGGAAATGGATATCGCCGGATGGGAAGATTAGAAATGAAATTGATTTCATAATGACCAACAAAACCAGATATTTTACAAACTTTGACGTAATCAAGAATCTAAATTTCAACACTGATCATAAATTAATACGAACAGAATTAACGGCAAAACAACCAAAAAATACCAGACCTAGACAATAGACAGGATATGGAAAATCTAAAAACCTCGATATAGAACAAATTACAACTGCTTTACAAGACGCATTTACAAATTTCGGGAATTTAACAATAGAACTAGGAACTCAAGAAAAATATAACTGGATTGAGGACACTGTACAATCGCAAACTAAGTTAGCTAGGAACACGAATAATGAATCAAAGAAATACTTAACATCCAATACTGTTAATCTACTCGAAGAAAGAAACTGTATGATTAATACAATACAAGAGATACTCCAGGTAGAAGAAAACAGTTAACCAAAATTAGCAAAGTAATAAAGTATAGCATAAGAAAGGACCGGAAACAACATAGAATGAAAACTATTGAAAAGTGTATTGGGAAAACAGCAAAGATTGGATAGTAAAATTAAAAAACGATAAAGAGGAATGGAATCATCGCCGATCAGACATACTCAGCATAGCAACAACGTACTATAATAAACTATATGCAAGCAACATCATAAACGAGATAGTTGATCTAGAAGAAATCTCCGACGTCCCTAGAATTATCACACTTGAAGTAAAAAAAGCTATTGAAACAGAAGGTAGACAAAACACCAGGACCAGACGGAATAAGTAACGAAATCTTAAAGCAAGGTAAAGAGGCGTGCATACCTATCCTTACAGATATATTTAACGATATCATAAACACAGAAATCATTCCACGCCAGTGGTTAGAATCTAACATCATTCTTTTATACAAAAAAGGTGATAAATACGATATTGGGAACTATCGCCCGATAAGTCTTATGTCAAACTTGTATAAGATTTTTTCTAAAATAATATTGAAACGGATAGAAGGTACACTAGAGGAACACCAACCTATAGAGCAGGCAGGATTTCGTAAAGGCTACTCAGTTATCGACCACATTCACGTAGTACGCCAAATTCTAGAGAAGTATAACGAATGTAACCTTATACACTATATCGCGTTTATCGACTATAGTAAAGCGTTTGCTTCCTTAATTCATGCAAATATGTGGGAGGCATTAAAAGAACAAGGAATTGAGCAAAAATATATAAGATTAATAAGAAACGTCTATAGTCATAGCACAGCAAAGATACAGTTTGAGAAGAAAAGCACATCATTTACAGTAGAAAGAGGTGTAAGACAGGGCAACCCTATGTCACCGAAACTTTTTCAGCGGTACTGGAACAAATTTTCAGGAAACTCAATTGGAAACCGCTTGGGATTAATATTAACGTGACAAAGCTTTGCAGATGACATTGTGCTATTTGCCAAAACCTCAGATGATATAAGTAGAATGATAAGGGAACTTGCGACTGAAAGTGATAAGGTAGGTTTAAAACTGAATCCAGAAAAAACAAAAGTAATGACAAACGGAATTAAAAGTACAATACAACTAGAACATAAGGAAATACACTACACAGACGAATATATATATTTGGGGCAGCTCCGAGACGAATTACTAATGGCTGGAAGAGGTACTGGGGGCTAAAAGAAGCTGCGAAAGACAAAAAACTACACATAAATATGAAAAGCAAATTATTTAATACATGTATATTACCCGTTCTCATGTACGGCTGCCAATCGTGGACTCTAACTCGAGACTTGACAAGCAAGTTGGCAACCTGCCAGTACTCAATGGAAAGAAGTATGCTCAACGTGAAGAAATCTGATAGATTGGAAAATAGAGTGATCAGAAACAAGACAAAGACCGTTGATATTACTGGAAAAATTAAAAGATTTAAACGGAGATGGGCAGGGCACATGATGAGAGGAGCAAAAGAGTGACTGTGTGGTATCCTAGAGAGGGCAAGCGATCGAGAGGCAGACCTCAAAAAATATGGGATGATGACATCAGACAAGTGGCAGGAAGGACGTGGAACAGAGTAGCTCATGATCGAACAGAATGGAAAAGGTTGGAAGAGGCCTTTGCCGACTGGCAAACGGATCCACAGAAAATAAAGAAACAGGAAATATTAAATTAATAAGATAGGATCATTTTATGTTACATTTCTTTTAATTTTAAGTTTGGTTATATAAAGAATTGTATAATAGATCCGAATAAAAGGGCTATATTATTATTATTATTATCTTAAAAGGTTCCCAACTTATCGTCAAAAAGACATCTAGTAAAACACCCTAGTCCAAAGCGGCGTTTATACGATGACAGTTCGTGCGACAGTTCTCGTCGTGGCAGCGCCACTGCCACCAACTGCCGCCGTGTATACACGGACGAACCTGCATATTGTCATGGCAGAACACTGTCACGATATATATATATATATATATATATATATATATATATATATGTATATATATATATATGTATATATATATATATATATATATATATATATACTATATATACTATATATACTATATATATATATATATATATATATATATACTATATATACTATATATATAAATAGACTCCAAAATGGTAATTAAGTATCCAAAATATTAATGAAATATTATTATTTATTTTAAAGATAGAACAATAAACAATATGACAATTAACTTTGGCATTAGCATCTATTAAGTTAAGTATTCAGTCTTTATTATTTACTGAGATCCTTTATTAAGTGCTAATTAAATTATTAATCAACATTTAAAAATAGTATTATGTATTAAGATTTTAAATTATAAAATTAGTGAACGTTTAATTTATTAGTTAAATATTAATATTTATGTTAAATATAAAAAATATGGTAATCAACTTTGGCATTAGCATTGATTATCACCAGAAGCCAGGGTTTTCAACTTGCCACATCTCATGCAATGGTTTTTGAATGTTGTACAAGTTTCATGCAACCACATTCGACACATCTCGCATTGAATTCTGCACAATAATTATCAACTGAAACTTCTTTGTTGGTATTTTCTGTTTTTTTATTAGAATTTTTTACTTTTAATATAATTTCAGTGTCTCTTATCGATGTTTTGTCTTTTTTTCCGTTGATTGGTAGCCCTTTAGTTGCTTTTCCTTTAGATGTTTTTGAACTTATAACATTTTCTTCATTTTCACTGTTAGAACTGTAGATATGAATTTTTCTTTTCTTTAAAGCCCTTCCTTTAGTCAGTTCAATAAAATCTGCGCTATCTGATTCCAATTCACTGCTGGTAATATCTATATATTGTTTTGATTTTTTGATTTTTTTGTGGTTGCCCTCTTCTCTTCTTTTTCTTCACAATATTTTTCTTGCTACCAACTGGTTTGTTTTTTTTTCTTACGTTTGTTTCATTATGCTTATTTTCTTTACTTTCTCAGTTTTATTCTTCTTCTGGGTAATTTTATCATTAGAGTTTAAAATTTCTGCTGATTGTTTAGCCCTTTTAGACATACTCAGCGGTATTTTTGAAATAGGAGATGATTGATATAAAAAATTAGATGATGTTTCTTTTTGTAGATCCTTGTTCTGTGATTAATTTAAAGATATCAGCGATTGCAATGATAGTTCAGTATTATCTAAAATGTAATTTTCAATTTCGCTATCTCCTAGGGCTAAACAATCATGAGAAGAAGCCAAAAGGCACGAGTGCGACCTAGGTGGTGTGTAACTTTGGTTCTATTCTACTCAGCTTCATTTACGATAGTTTCTGGATTATTTTTATCAGATAAGCTTGGGACTTGATCGCCTTGTAGAGTCACTTCGTTCCGTCGATTTAGTACATTACCTTGGTCATATTCAGATTCCTGTATGCCCTCACGTAACGCATGTTCTCCAGAAACGCCTGGTACTTGATCATTTATAGTTTCAGACTCTTGTTGCTGCGCAAGCTCCCCTAAATGCAATATCTGATATAGCAAATTCAGCTTCAGACAGAGCATTTGGATTGACTGGATATATTCCGCTACCGCGAAAACCACTTATTGCATTGGCAGGTGTAGTTGCTCGAATCCACGCCCTTGCTATCAGTTGACCTGAATTGTACCGGTTCGGTTTTTTTTGTGGATTGGTGCGAATGAAATTGTTTGTCTCCGCATAATAGTATTTTTTAAATGGTCCGAATACAGATACGTCTAAAGGTTGTAAAGCAGAAGTAGTATGACTGGGTAAACAAAGCAGTATCACATCATTGTCTCGAGAAGTTTCTAGCATATTGACAGCACTGGAGTGTGATGAATGACCATCTAAAATAGTAATACCTTTCCTGGGGGCTTGCGTGGTATAAAATGTTCAGTCAGCCATTTGTAAAAAAGTTCTGAGGAAATATATGCTGATTTCTTTTGCATATAAACTTTGGTACCAGGTGGAAGTCCTTCTTCAAATTCTGGCTTTTTATTTACCCCTTTGATAATCAGAACAGGTGGGAGAAAATTGCCGATAGCGTTGCAACAAGCAACAACGGTAATTGTTTCGCCTTTTTCACCGGAAGTAAGTGATTTCACTGCTCTAGTACCTTTCTTGGCTATTACTTTGCCAGGTTTATTGTTGAGCTGGACACCGCTTTTCATCTATATTGAAAATTCTCTTCGGCTTATCCAGCAAATCATTATCAGTTAAGATGGTTATGAGCAGAACAAAAAATTTCTCTACTTCGGCCCTGCTTAGACCCTTCGCTCTTTGAATTGATAAGCCCTCAGCTTGCCTCACAACTATTTCGGGATTTCTTTCAAGGAATCTTTTCACCCATTGTGGTCCAGCCATTTTAGCTTCATTATTAAAATTGTGCTTCAACCCTATCTTTTCGACAAACTGATAGGCTAATTGGCGAATTGTACTCCTTTCAGGAGGAAATCCTGCGTCTCCGAGCTTTAGTATATGGGATACCAGTATTTTTTCATTTTCAACGTCAAGGACAGGGTATTTTCCTAGAAGTGTTAAAAATACAATTAGATAAGTAGGTAGATATGTAAATAGATTATTTTATTTATAAGCTAAATATACAACTTTAAATCGATGACATACCTTGGGTTACCAGTAGCTTGTTTCTCTTTTCATATCGTCTTCTTAAGGTTCGAGAGGATATGCCATAAATTCGGGATATTTCGTTGATACTTTTTTGTTTTTTATCTAGTTCTTCGAACGCAAGTGCTAAACTATCTTCTGTCCAGCTGATGTGGCGCGGTACCACGCCTGGCTTTCGTTTATACTTACGAGGCATTTTGCTGTTGAGTATTTATTTTATTTAAGATAAACTATAGTAAAACCAATTTAAAAAAACACCAAGAAAAAATAGTAAAACCAAATGAATAAAATACCAAGAAAAAAAAATCTGTCTTTGCTCGTTAAAAAAATTATAGTTACGGATAGTTGCCCTAGGGCAACAATCCGCAAAAGTCTGTAGGGCAACTATCCTTTTTGATACGGACACTTGCCCTTTTTATTTACGAAATAAATAAAAAATATTTAACATTAAAACGTAATAAACAGTGCAATTTAAACCCTAATGCATTCAAAGAAACAAAAATTTTACTGAAATCGCAATCAGTAATAAAAATATTTAACAGAGATTACTTATTAATATAATTCTGACGCTCGTCAAAGTGTCGCCGCGGAAGATTTTTGCTCACACGGACAAAACACGTGTGTCTATTTCAACGGCTTATGCGGCACTGAGGCCTGCGCGGGGGACACTTTTTATTATGATCAAAAACTAACACTATCAACAAGTCTAACACAGAGCATTTGAAACTGAGGCATGTATCCGCCGAGGCAACTATCCGGCTTTTACCCTATTAAGAAAATTATTTCACTACATTATTAGTTAAGATGTAAGTGTCATTTTTTCACGTTTTTGTGTCTTGGCATAATAATGATTGTAAATATGAATGAATGTTGAAAAAGAATGAACGATGTTGCTGTCTTTTCAGAAAACATTTTATCCCAATGAACTCTAATGACGTGCAACTTCAAGAACGGAAAGTGGGCATGAAAATAAGCTAGTTTTTAGTACGAAACAAATATAATGACAACATTTTCCCGAAATTATATTTCGTAAAAAAATATTTTCATAACACTAATTTATTATCAATTGTCTATGACTGCTTTATCACGTTTCACACGATACTTGCGCACATTGTTCAGAGCCGCTCGGGGCGAATAATCCGAGAACAGTTGCGAAGACATCGCCACTGTGGGTAAAAAGCGCACTACGGGCAAGTATTGGGTGTGTTAAAAAGAGTTATGTATATTATTTTTTTTACACTCAATTAGAAAAAGGGAGTGTTTTACGTTTTATTTGAACAACAGTTTATTCCTTTGTAGTCAACGAATAGGCGTATTTCTTTGTCCGACATTTATACCCGTACACCGTGTATAATACATCATATTCATTCTTAGAATATGCAATAAAATGATTTCTATAAATACGGCCAGACTCAACAGAAAGGTAAGATGAAATTCAAAAGCAACTTCCATTTTACGCTTTAATTCTGACAAAGATTTTTCAATTAACGAGCTTTTTGAGGGCTTAGGTGTAATAAAATCGCAAGTATGTCAATATTATAGTATTCACAGAGGATGAATAACAAAATATAGTGGTAGAAGATCCTCAGCTATGTGCGTTATTTTTTTCAGTAACTTGTGATTTGAGTATAGTTTCCTCGAAACCTGTATTTATATTGGATATTTTCCTACATGACAGTCAAATTAATAAATTTCAGAAATAACTATTCTACTATTCATAAATGCTGAATTACAAAATTTCTCTTGATATGAGAATTTCATGTTGTGAATACAAAAATGATGCAAAATAGCTCAAAGCGGCGTGCAAGAATAAAAAATATATTGAAAAAGCTTAAATAACTAATAGTTGCTCTTGCAATGCAATCGAGAAAACCAAGTTAGGTATAGCGAACATTGTTGCCAAAACTGCTGTACACAGTCGCTAAATTCAATGACCATAAACATTATAGCTGAGAACGAAAAGAAATAAATAGATGTATAAAAAATACATTTTTATTTTTCCTTCAGATAATCCAATTTTTTTTTTCACAAAAATGTGGCAGCCCTATTTTCATGAGCCTCGACTGAAGATTCTGTTTCATTTTCTGACCCCAATGGTACTTGGTTGAGGGTAAAACAGAGACAATTGTTTCAAATATTTCTTCATTATCCGGTTTTATGAAAGTTTCATTTACTTCCATGGTTTCATCTATTAATTTTATATATGTAGATACATATGGGTACCTCGTGGTACGCGAGATTAAAAATAGATTTGTATGCTTTGGAAAAAAGCACAAACATTATATCACTTGGTTTAATTTCTATATCAATTTCGGAGGCAGGTGTTCAGCTTCCAGGACTTTCCATAGAGCAGGCCCATAAATGCAATCAAATGATGATTTAATGTTAATAAAGACAATAACAGTCCGTTTCCCACATCGGTTCCTGCAAAAAATTTGTCATTTTTCATTCAGAGGCTATAAATCGGTGTCGTGGTCTCGTAAGGTGTCCGAGAATAATTTTTCTTTTCCCTCCAGATCTGGAAACTTGAGAGTAGCAAATCGATTCTATAAAGCGAGCTGGCTAACACTCCGCATGTCTACGCCAGCTGCCGAAACTACCGCCCCACTGGTCACGCAGCAATTTATTTTTGGATATTCAAAAACACTGCTATACATTTTGAGTTTATTATTCAAACGGCCTGCATTTAAGACAATCATTTATATACATGATATACGGATCCTCTGCATTTAATTCATTTTGAAAAGGACCCATTCCTAAATGACCAAATAGAGCTACCGTATTGCGAGTCAATTTTATTACGTAGTTTACTCATAAATATTAGGGACTTGGCGTAGAAAATACACATTTATCCTCTGGAGTTGTTTTATAGATTCTGTTGAGACCAATTTCTAGTACACCTATAACGATTCACCCAGCGTAATCCGAGAAAACAGCTTGGTCGTTGAGTAACAATTATTGTTATATCTCACGGAAAAACATTTATATATTTTATCGTATTGTAAGCATTTATTTTGTTAAAAATAAACATTTTTTATGATATTGCCTTAGGGTAAATGACCCCCAATGAATTTGATATTAGCTTTAATTGACACTTGAAGTTCTTTAAGGTCTTAATTTTTTGTAATATTCAATTTCATAAATCAAAAAGACAAAATAGGAACAAAAAATACCTATTAACACTCATAACGATCTTATTTAAGAGGTCAAATAATATTATTTTATTGCATTTTATTTTTGTCTTATGTTAAATATAACTTTAGTTTGTATATAAAAGGTAAGTGTTTTATTGTTTGTTTTTATATTAAAATGTTTAATTTAACTGCTTTATTACACTCGCCTTATTAAACTACTATAGTTTAAAAATATCCCTGAAGGGATTTAAAAAAAAACCTCGAAATTTTGGAATTATATGCATGTAGAGACCTTGCAAGAAACATAAAGGTCGCTTAAAAACAATAGAAATAAGAAGTTTTGGTTACTAGTTCACCAATACAAGTATAGTATTTTATCAACTGAAAATATTAAACTGCGTTGAATGTAAAAAGGTTAAGCTACTTGTGGAAGATTCGATTTTTAAAAAACTAAACGCTATATTGTTATTATGAATCATTAAAAGTATGTATAGAACGTATTTACCATATTCAGATATTAAAAATAAGTTTGACTATTTAGAGTATATACGTTATGGAGATCAAAAGCTGGTAGCAGTGTAACTAAGGTTTATTAATTTATCCCCAACTGGCATTGAGAGCATGTTGCACGGTCGCTATAAAATTTTAGATTTTCACATTTATTTAGTTTCATTATAAAACAAAATTTATGTTCAATTTGGGTTACCTTATTTCAAAATAACAATTATACGAAAAAATTGACTTTAATATTAAATGGGCGTTATTACTTTGTTAATTTCTCGTAACTGTTGCCGCTAGATGCATCTCTTTTTCTTTGCATCTCATTTCTTTTTCTATAAAATTTAGTAGACCTTCTAATTGTGAGAGAATTTGTTCACCCATTTTTAAATTTGAAAAAGAACGCTTTAATGGAACAAATATTAGCAAGCAAGCTTTACAAGTGAGCCAAATTTCACTACGATAACTTCAGTAGTTCCTGAGAAAATAGACCGACTTACAGACAGTATGACAACGTTACCTCACCATACATTCAAATTGTTTCTTTTGTACTCGGTTGATAAAAATAACGGTTATGTTAATAACAATTAAATTAAATCACGTGATGTAGTGTTATTTCTACTTTCTTTAAGTTCTTTACCGCGACCTAGGTTTCGTTGTATTACAACATCTTCAGGTGGAATATTAGCAAAGAATCGAAGCTTATGTTAATGTTTAATGACATTTAAAAAAATGTGTAAACTATGCTTACACGTACATCAAATGTATATTTGTAACATAATTGTTACAGAGACGAGAAAAAAAAAGAAAATGAATGTTAAATTCTGTAGGGAGATGAAACTTCTCACATAAAAGGGGTAAAAATCACTAATTAAACTCGATAAAAATAATTATGAAACCTATATACTTAAAACATATTCTTTTTATTTGTTCCTTCTTTATGTTAATACCTGCAGTGTAACATGTTAGCATGGTAATTCTAATAATGAAATAAATTACGTTAGTTTTAGGTGAATCGATAAAGTCAGTCAAATATAATTATTAATAATATATTTGACTGACTCCTATAAGTCTGACCGGCATAAGAAACACATAAGGACAAGCTTATTCGCTCAACTAAATTTTTAAATTTTATTAATATATACAACAGTAAAAATACCCAAAATAATGGTCACACAATTACGTTTACCTTTCAAGGGTCATTTCGAAGTATTTATTACGTGGCTTTCCTCATAAATTTCACTTGCTTTTCTTATAATTTTCAGTCAAAGTGACTTGAGAGAAAATTGACTTGACATGCCCAGTTTAAAAAAAAATCTGAAATTTATGCAAAATGCTGCTATCGTCACGAAATGACAAATTCAAGTTCCAAATCTGCGCTCAAACTAGAAAAATACTTTACGAACTTTTTCATTTTTCGATATTTTTCATTTTTACGTTATAAATACGTATTCCACATTTTTTACCGCAATTCAATGTTGGCTAAAATGCTATTATTTCAAACTCATCTCTCTTCAGAACTTAAGAATCGACAAAGGGAGTAATGAATCTATACCTATAGGTTTACAAAAGTGTACACAAATTTAATGAAACTCACGTGATAAGTTTCCGAGCCATAAATTAAATTTATTCCATTTTTTTTAAATTTATAATTTTATTTAACACTTACAAATGTATAGATGCTGCATGGCCGATGTGATTACCTTCAACTCCCACAGGAATTACTTTTGATAACGCATTTTTCTAAATTTGAAAATCATTACTTAGATGAGATATCGTTCTTGAGATTAGTAGCGCTTAATACTCTTGATATGAGAGGGTGATATAGTTTATTTTACCTGCCTAGAGGACGCACGAATATTCTGCCGCGTTCATCTTTTTATCTTGTACTCAAATACTTTAACTTAATGTTACGAGATACGCCTAGTCTTACTATTTTTTCTGCTTCATTGTCCGCTTCGGGAATGGAGCTATGAAGCTGCTGGTTCACGACTGATCATTACTTAGAGTAATATTTATTCAAATTGCTGTATATTTCTGTCTTATTCATTATTGTTTGTACTACATTTTATAATCATTTGTTCTTATAGTACTTCCACAGAACAAATAAATACATGTTTGGTTCCACTTTTGTGTTTGATCCATTATTAATTGTCCCAGAAGAAAAAAGCTGTTACAGATAAACGGACATTAGTGTTCCGCAGTTCTGATTGTGATATGGTACACAAAAAACCTAATATCCAAAAATAACTCATTACCACATTGTAACTTAACCTATTCTTCTCTTCGTCTTTATTTTCTACATTCAAATGATTATAACGCATCTTTAGTGCTCCAATTTGCAGAACTTCACCAGAAGAACGTTCACCAAAATGTAAATAACGATAGCGAATACAAAATATAATGAAAGATAGACGTGCAGGTGTAGAGAAGCGAAAAGGCGTTATCGCAAATCGTTAAGGACCCAGTCTCAACGACCTCAAACGTGACCGTGTTATCAGTATTGAATTGATTAATCAGGTAAACGGTGTCAGTTTGGCCAAGCAATATTTTGAATTACGAAAACGTTCGGACCATTTTCGCATCCTAAATGAATCATGTGCCAACAGTATTATCAATCAATAAATTGATATGACGTTTGACGCCAACGGCGATAACATATGCGCACCGATCGACATATCCGATTGCATCAAATGCTCTCACAATAGCATCAAAGTCCCTATATATATTTAATTATTTATTTAAGAATTTAATTCATTAAAAAATTAACACATTAATGATGCCACCGAGCATAAAAAGGAAGTACGATCACTGAGACATGGTTTTTACCACGAAACAGAAAACAAACTATGCTCTGTAGTTTTTACACCCTCTACCTTACATAATAAGGATCGCACAGGAAGAAGCGACATTACTGTGTACTTAACGTGATGTCTATAATTCAAAACATATAAGTTACCATTAAAATTAAAATGTGGAAAATTGGTTTGCTGATATATTGTTAGTCTTTTTTATCTCTCTCTTTCTTCCAACGATTACTCGAAACTTCTGTACATAATTAAAATACTATTAAAACACACCATTAATGACGTGCCAATTGGTTAATCCTAATGAATGTCGTAGAGCAGAGCCAGAATGTGGTAGACAGATTACATGATAATTTTCCACCCTTTCGAATATCGCGGAGCCAAATACTCGCTCTCCAATAGCCGTGGATTATTGTATTTTTTATAGTCAATGACTTGTGTAGTGTGAATAGCATTAAGATGGTGAGCAAGGAAACAGGTGTGAGCTACCGTTCTAGCTATCAGCTCTCTTCCGCTCCAGACCCTTATTTGTCTTTATTTTGTTTACTCGTACTCGTCAGTTAATTACTCATCGAATATTTTATTTCAATGTAAGGAAAAGTTTTATTAAACTAGAACGCAGGCAAGGTGATAAAGATTAGATGGCAACGAGTCGTAAAAATAAATTAAGAAAAAATATGACTACAAACATTGTTATTGTGTAAAGAAGTATTTATGAGAGGCAAGACTTTACATACTGTACCGCGTTATTGGTCATAACATCGATTACCAAACTGCAGCCAATAGGCATACTTGCAAAGTCGAATTCAAACTTTTTATATACATACATGTACAAATTATTATGTACTGGTTTTCGTTTATTTTATTCAGAACAATTTTAATGATAAATATTAATAGTAGTTTGTGTTAAAATTCTTTCTTATAATAATTATAAAGCCGATAGCAAGCGCCAGTTGAAAAGATAAATTTCATAGTGATTCCTATGTTGATTATATGTTTAAGGAAAAATAATAAAGAGTAACTGTTTACTAAGGACAAACATTTTGCATTTTATTTATCCAAGAATTCACTTGAATCGCCACTTTGGCTTTGAATACAAAAATGGAAATAAAATACAGCGCCATCTCTAGTAGAAACTCATTGAACTAAACTAGGTAGTTCACAATACGTATTATTATCCAGTTTAGATGGCGCACCTATCTGAGCCACATGAGAAAAAAATTTTATTAATTAATAAATAAACGAGATTTTTTAGGATTGATACATTAAAAGTTAGAACCATATGTACAGTTATTCAAAATTAAATTATGTTTTTGGAGACGCTTAAGATGATTAAATAAATACAACATTCTTCTTATGAATAAAAAAAATCCGTTTAATGCAAAAAGTATACGTAAGGTAACGCTGAAAGTTTTTAGAAGATCAAAAATGGAAACAACTAGCAAGTTTGTAATTTATTTATTGTTTTATAGTCTCAGTGGCACTCTACGTCATGAGACTATAACCGTTTTCTTTTTCTATCTTTTTGAAGACTATAACCGTTTTTTTCGCCGTTCAGGTATCGTGTCCCTCGCAATTTATCATTTATTCTATGGAATAAACTGAAATAGCATGATGCGAGATTGTAGCTGTATGAAGATTCACCTATAATTTCTACCCCCGACGTAGTCAAATATTCGATCTGTCGTCTGGCTTTGTATGCAGAGGCGTTGTCGTGAAGACGGAAGGCTCTATTGTTGCGAAAACGTCGTTCTCAAACTTTTACAAAAAAAAGCAGGTAAAAAATAGCTAGTGTACCCGTTTGTGGTAACTATTCTTTTATTTTCTAGAAGCATCGTTACATAAAAATCGGTCCATTCGAAAAATCTTATTTCCAGCGCTTCAACCTTTCAAAGATAAAGAAATCACCTTTGTAAAAAACTCTTAAAAAAGAAACACACATTGCGTAGAAAACATGTTACCTCTGAATTCGTAACAGCATGTGCTTGTAATGCTACGGTACTTTTTCGCTTCGATGAAATCACGGGGTATTCACATAGAATTTCCTGTACTTGACTCATGCCAATGCCTAACCTTGCCCACATCTGCTGATAGGTTAATTTCTTGTCAGTTTTTACCATGAGCCGCACATCATGAATGTTATCCTCAGTTGCCGCTGCTGAAGGACGTTCTTCATGCAGACCGTCGCTGAGATTGGTACGACCACGCTTGAATCGTTACATCATTCGTAAACAGTAGCGTGGGATGGGGTTTCATCATAAAATGTTAATCGAAATCGATCATAGCTTAATTTTTTATTAATACCACAATGGAAATCATGAGACATTACAATCAAATGACAATTTTCTGGTATTAAATTCATCTTATTGTAATATCAAATTATAAAAACAAATGACAAATTCAAGCATAAGTACCTCAATAGAATTACCAAAGAATTATTATTTCGAAATTTTAATTTATTTTTGTTACCTTTACTACAAAAAGAAGTTCTAAGAAGTTGCAATGCCATCCTCGTATTTAACAATTGTTCAAACTAAAAGACTAACGATAATGAGATTCAAATCATCGAGTGCAGTGACTAACGGTGAAAGTATATATTTATATATTGACTAATAATATCAGCTCAGCGGAAACAGATATACTTACAGCATCCAATTCTGCCGGTCTTGGCAATTTCTGAAGATCATTCGACTTCGTAATACTTACCAATCTGCACAACTAATAAAACGACATTAAACTGAGTTCAAAATTCAATTTATTGAATAACTATAAGTAATTGATCAAATATTAATATTTAAATATTGTCATAAATTATTCATTTCCATTACTGTAATATATTATTTTACATCTTAGAATTTGTCCAACAATAAACTAAGAAAAATACTTTTTTTTCGCTAACATGCTTTTAACCGCGAAAATATAAGATATGACGGACTCTTTGTTATTTTAATAAGATATTTATTTTCAAATAATTAATTATAAATAATGTATTTCTTATATTTAAGTCAAATAAACCTTTTCTCTAAAATTTTTTTGCACATTATAAACAAATAATTTTTTGTATTTTTTACTTCTATTCAAGAATGACACTTTTGACTGTATATTAACACAAAATTTAAATTTAAAGATGTGATGTCAGTCATAAAAATTTTTTATAAAATAAAAATATTAAATATATATTTTATATTTGAGGGCGGAATTCATATTGAATAGTTTATTTATCCTTACGACACTCATGTCTTGTAACGTAACGAAACACGTGACGATTTAAAGTTTTTCTGTACATTATTAAACAACTTCATTAATTCGCTTCTAAATTTATACCGAAAAGAATGAACAATGTTGGTAAGGGGTTAAATGCAATATATTACCCTTAATCTAAAATTTTCAGAGCCTTTTATGAATTTACTTATATGACGTAGGGTTTATTCCAGTTCATAATTGATCTTTAACTGTTTTCCCAAATCAATTCTATTCCAACCACTCCATAAAACTGAATAAATCGCATGATATATGTTATAATGCTAAAGATACACTGATAAAAATAACAACTCCATAAAAGAAAACTTAAATATCACTTTTCCTCAAACGTGACAAGACAATTTAAGCTTTTGATGAACTTAAACCGAAAACGTAAATATACTTGACATTAGTCAACAAATATTAGCTTGTACATCTAAATGTTAAAGCATAACATCGCTTATTCTGAATCATAAACATCTACAACATTTGTCTAAAATTACCAACAATGTCCAAAATCTATGCGAAAAGAAATGGCATGACTCTTTTAACAACAACTTTGAAATAACAACTTTTATTAAAAACAAAAATGCAAAATTCCTCTCGACAAGGGATCACTTAGCGTTTCAATCGAGGAAAAAGCTATCAGAAAAATGTTTTATTTTGGTCACAATTTTCAACCATACAATAAACAAAAAAATTGTATTTGTACAGAGATATGCCATATCTTCTTGCCAAGGATAATAATACATAACCGCTAATACCTAACGTTGATTAAACATCAATTTACAGTATTTAGTAATTTAAACTTTTCCACAATTATCAAAACTACTCTACTGTCAGACAGAGTCATTTTAGATACATTTGTGATAAAGTAAATTTTTAATTCTTTAGATTAAGTTGTTTTTAAGTCAAACCAGTATTCATTGCACGGAGTAGCGTTATACAAAAATGGTACAATCAGAATTTATCTAGACTACCAAAAATTAGAGGAATTTACTTATATTCGTGGTCAATAAAATCATAATATGTTAAATATAAATAGTGGTGCTATAATTGCCTCAAACTACATATTTTCCTAAAAAAAAGAAAATTCTCAACGTACTTGTACAACACACTGCAATAGCTAATTCAATAACTTTCCTAAATCTATATTATCCAGTACACTCGCTATTCTAAACTAAAATAACAGCTCAACGGAACTGTCTAACAATTTAGTTTTTACCTAAAAATAATAGAAATATTCTGTATAGAACTGTCAACAGCTAACAATAGGCCTTCAACAGTTTCGGATTATTCCTTCAACAGTAACATACTAATATTTGAACTTATACCTTTACTGAAGGCAAATTTGTAAATAATGCAGTCAATTAATTAAATAGCTTTAAATGGCTTTAAACAAACAGATTACTATAATTTCTATTTTTACGATAGCAGTTGAATATAAATTGAAATTAATTAGTATTTTATATAATTGTCGGCAATTTACTCAATAGAAACGTTATACTCAAAAAAGTAATGAAAAAAAATACGGTCCCAAGTAGTTCCACCCGTGAACTTTGATAGAAGAGATAGTGTATGAAAGAGTCTACTTTAGCAGGTATATAAAAAAAATTGTCGTATTGAAGCTGAGACAAAATATCTCAATTTTCCGGGACCACCTTTAGAACGCTATTGTTATGTTTATATTATATATGATTATATTATATATATAGAGGAAATGAATGAAATAACACGATCCATTATTTTGTTGGAATAATTACAAACAATAATGTTAACAACAGCTGATCGTCTCGTTTGGTGAATAAACACGATTTAAAATGTAACTGTGATATTAATCAACCTATTTATTTGATACAAGTATAAACGTTTTAGACGATCTAATCGAATGAATAGAAAACGTGCAAAGCCAAGTTAATAGATAATGGAGACTCCAATTACTATGGCGAAGTGCCGTCAATGGTTGTGTCTCGATATATATTTATAAAATAAACATATTTGGACGCATGTCGACTAAACTAATAATTGTACTAATAGCCCAGTCCCATAAGTATAACGAAATTTTAATGTAATATTTGCTTACCGCAATCCGACATGTCCATCACAAATATATGTTACTATAGATCATATTTTTAATTTGATTTAATAAATACTTGATGAGTAACGTCATCAAGTTTAACAATATATTAAATGGTCTTGCATAACTCAGCTCATGTTAACTTTACCCTTATTGTCAAGTATAATGCAAAGTACTCCGAAAATTATTTGTAAACATTGCGAAACATCATAGGCGAGACATAGCCAACAAAATTCGGTGTAAGAAAACGAAGATTTTAATTTTCCTAAATCTAGCAGCCTTGCCGCATCATGAGGTCAGCTAGCTTGAACACCCGCAGCCAGCCGAAGTAGCTGGCGAATCCTCGCGACTCCCGAGGCTCAGGCACTGTCGGTTGATTGGCGCCATTCGTAGAATGTGCCGGCGAGTTCTTCGCCGACTTTTGGTTTTCCGGTGATTTGGTTATCGCTGGTGAGGTCATTGTGGGTTCGTTTGGAGGTCTTATCTGTGGACAATTTTAAAAAATATTTTACTTGCCGAAATTTATTTTGAAGCAACACGCCAACGTAATAAAATTAGTCTTCTGCGACAAGTTTCTAACCCAATGCTGTTACACGTCTGTAAATAGAATGTGATGGTGGCGAACTTACAATGTTCAATGGAAAAAGCAAGGAAATATTTAAAAAAGGTATTTTTCTGGCTTATATTGTGACAAAACTGATGTGATGTAAATATTTACAAGAAAAGAGTATCTGTTATCCTGTCTGACTAAATATCAATCTTAACAAATATGTGGTATATGAAATAATTACTAAAACAAACTCGAGAATACCTTTAGACATTTATTGCTTATCTTGCTGAAAGTGGCAAAGAGTAAATAGAATAAAAGGAAAAGTGTAAGGGAACAACGAAAGATACAAGAAAAATGTGACCTTCTTAAAACACAAATATGTTTTCCTGCATACGTAAATTAAGAAAAGAAAATTCGTTATAAGTGCGCTTTACCTGTAGCGAAAATTACATTTTCTGTTTTTAATTGAAAAAATATAAAAAAAGTTAGTGATGATTGCAAAAACAAATTTCGACTTAAAAGTGCCCTCCGTACTGGCAATCGTCTGTCACGCGTTAAATTTAACGTTTCTAACCACCCAAAATAAAGTTGAATACAAGTTTTCTTTGAAGAAAATAAAGGCAAATAGCGAAAAATTTATTTCTGCTTAAATACACATGTTCCGGAAACCCCTTCTACGCAATAGAGTGTCACAAAATAATAATTCAGTGAGCGTTACGAAAATATGTCATAAAGAAAACGCCGCAATTGTGCGAAAATCACACTTACTTCAAATCAACAGCATTAATTTCGTATTTCAGTTCACATATATATAATTTCTATAATATGAATTTAAAAATTTAAATGAATTAGAAATAGTATGATTATTAAGAATATGAATTTCTAGAATAAGGATATGTATAAAATACATAAAACGAATTAACCAAGGTATTTAGAATGGAGATGTTTCGCTTTATATTCAATTTTTCTCTTTCCAATAAAATTTTGTTAATCAGAATGCATCTGTCTTCTTATATATCTAAAGTATTCTACATTTACAGATTTTTAGATTACTTCTACTTATACAAAGTACAAAAATATATAGTAACTATCATAAGAGTAGGTACATACTTCACAAAATTTGTACACACGCTTTACTTACTTGCAAGTATATGAATTGTATAAGAATATTTAATATTTAGCAAAATAAAAGCTAATACATTTAAAACAGCAAAATGAAATCTCTAAATCTGATAATATAACCGAAGAACAAGGTACATCTTATACATATATATATATATATATATATATATATATATATATATATATCGATTGCAAGTGCGATTTATAAGAATGTTGTCACAAAATGTTATAAAAGTCTAGATAGATTGCAAAAAATATCCACAAAAACACATGCCATCACCCCCCATAGTCCCCGCGCCCATCTCTGAAACTACTAAAATGAAAGCTATGAAAACAGTATTACTAGAGGTTCATCTAGTTCACTGGAAGTCTTCAGCACTAATTCTGCATCACATAGATTTACAGAAATTTACGCCTACTACAGATGCGTATTCCGGGTAATATATTTACGTGGTTAAAATAATATTAACATTTTAGTTTAATAGAAAATGTTTACGGAAATGTGTACAGAATCCTCATAGTGCAAGTTTAACTTGTACCTACCACATTTCTATTTTTGTGCTATTTGTTCGATAAAACTTTGTAATAAAAATTAGTGTCATTGTTGACGGAACAGAAACATGTTTATACAAAAATACCATTCGTTGATTTGACAAATATAAAGTGTCAGTTGTAATAAAACATGTGCAGAAACATTACATTTTTGAATTTGTGTATTTCAGTAGCAATTAGAGAACTTATGAATGACACAATAATTAAATTTATGGGTTATGGGTTATGGATTAAATTATTTTACTCATAAAATATCATACTCTAGCACAAGCTAGAAAAATAAAAATATTCATTATAATTACGTTCTAGACGTTGATGTTGAAATAAGACGATTACTAAAGTTTTCTTAACAACACAGCAGGCAACATTTTTTCCATTCAACAATGAAAAAAAATAAAATTTCAGAACTACAAAGAATATAGAGGCATAACATAACGGAAGTTCATGAAAAATGAGTAGAAAATTAAAAGTCCCTTTTCTATGACAAGAGACATTAAATAAAGGTATTTTAATCAAATTCAGTATGTAATTAGTCTCATATGGGGTCCAAATAATTGAATGGAATTTAAACCCGCTTTTCCCTAAGAATGTTTATAGAAAATGAAATTATGTAATAGATATTAGATAAGTTTGTACGTTGTGTAAATATTTCGGTGCTCTCGGCCCGCCATTATCGTCGTACCACATTTGGATGACACGATTTAGGTCACGGCCGCGCCGTTATCGATTATAGATATATAACTCACACTCGATTACAGAAATGTAATTAAATTAAAGGACAGTGTACTAAGGTTAGAAGCGATTGATAATTATTGTTTTGTATCCGATCGCAAGCAGAAGAATTGATAGTTTTAATAAACTAAGTAAATAAAAATTTCATTTCCATTTAAATTTATTATATTATTAAATACCTACGTACATAATATTTAATAGAATTTGAATAGTGTTTGAATAGAATTGAATAATATAATATATATATATATATATATATATATATATATATATATATATATATATATATAATAGTGTTTAATAAAACCGAAAAACACTCTTATAAATTAAAAGATAATTTTTTATCCGAAAGAAAATTTCAATTGTGTCGATATATATCAAACGTGTTTAAGTCCACTATGGCATGAATATTTTTTGTTACCCACATTGTATGTACATGAATTAAGAAGTTAGTTAAAATCAAACCGTATATAAAGTTCACTATTTTTCTTAGAAATAAGGCTCAAAATATTCGTTTTGTTTTCATACTAGCTTAAGTCGCAATATCATTGTAAATCAAACTCGGCAAAGTCCAATTCAACCAATGACAGACAGGCCTGCGCAATGTCATGGTTACCATTGTTAATATCACCTCGTGGCTGTCATGCCGCCCGCTTGAATTATTATCGAATTAAGTAGGGAAAAATAAGAGTAAGCCTGAATTAGCTAAAAAGAAGTCAAAGAATAGAGCAATGAAAAACTAAAAAAACGGCAGAATTTGTAAGTTAACCATGATAATTTCGCTTTGTTATAGGGCCATAGTCACAAACATTTCGTAAACTTCATAATCAAGGTCGAATTCAAGTTAAATTAAATTACTGTAATGTCCAAAAATCCTTTAAATTACTGTATGTTTCAAAACATGAATACGTAAAAACTTCTGATCTTGCTAACTTACTTTACAGATTAGAATTAGATTAGCATACCTATTGCCTACTTTTTCCGCGACAAAATCGAATAATCCGGATGAAGCATTGTATATCGAGGTTTTTGTCTTCTATTTCAAAGTTTCTCTCTTTTTAGGTACTCTGCAAAAACCTTGTCACAAAAAGCAAAGTGTCAGCACAAGAAAAAGAGTGTGTACAAATGTGAAACGTTAACGTCATGTGAGATATTTTACTTTCACAAACGGTTTTATGATAAACCTAATAAAATAATCCAATTATATTTTATAACACATATTCTTGGCCCCTGTTGAAAGAAAATGCCCAAGAAATAATACGAGAAATGGACGCGCATTTTCAAAGCAGTATTTCATTACTAAGCATAAAACTAAACAAAAAGTTCCTGAGTGCCTCGTTGCATTTTATGGCATTTAAAAATTAAACAAGGCCGTATTAAAGGCGTTTCTAATCGATATGCCGCTACAGAAAAATATTGCATCAGGAACACGAAGGGGAGATCGTAAATATTTTGCTTTCCAGTCTAAGAAAGAAGTATACAGAAATTCATAATGAAATTTCGTCCATTAGCCATTATTGCAGGGGCAAGATTAAACGAAGTATTTACCTTGATTGATTGAATTAAAGGAAAAAATCCGGAAATATTTACTCTGTCTTTTGATTGTTAGAAGAATTTACCCTTACCAAAGGTGGTTGACTAGTCAGCTTATTATCCGCGGCAATTATATTTATACAACTTTACAATTGTTGAGAGAAAAACTCACGCTAAAGATAAGGTTTTTTCCTACATATGGACAGAAGACATGGCAACCAAAGGTGCCAATGAAATATCATTTTGCTTATACCATTGCCTAAACCGATTAAATGTTGAAGGCAAAAAGAAGATAAGACTTGTTACTGATGGTGGCGGCGGGCAAAATAAAAAAAAGATACTACACGGAATGATTGCTAAGTGGATGCATGAGACACCCCATAGTTTACAGGAAGTGGAAATTGTATTTCCTATCACTGGACACAGCTTTATTCCACCCGATCGGCTTTTCGCGTTCGTAATCTAATCCTCAGACTTATATTGATATCATGGCGACTAATGCTACCATTCGACGTTTAGTAACTGAAGTACCTATTTTTGATTGGAAGACTGCATGCAAAGATTTGCTGAAAAGCACACAAACACTGCACTTCCAGATAAACAAAACGAAGCGGATTGTGTTAACAAAAACAGAACGCAGAACAGTTCAATGTCAGTAACTAAAAGTGGGAAACATATTTCCTCACATATTAAACACACGTTTTAAAGTTAAAACTGAAAAAAAGAAACGACGGTAAAAACTTCTAGAAAACATTTCGGCGACGCCAAAACATTTCGGCGAGTGATTTACCTGAATTAGAACATTACAAAATGTCCTGCCTTACATGATGATTTAATTTTAGCAAACAATGATCCTGAATTCCCACTAACAGAAATCTTAGACTTTGTATAATGATACTAATTCTAAGATAATTATTTTTTGCATTGACTTACCAAGTGCTTCCTAGTTGTTTAAGTGTTTTTTAGTTCATAGTTTAAAGTGATTGTGAAACGTAAATGGTCGGGAGGAATATATTAAACAATTAAAATTGTAATCTAAGAGGATTTTTGCCTGTATAACAATGAAACAATATTTGTTGACCTTGTCTAGTAAACATTTTGACTAGATTCTAAATATGATAATAAATTTGTGCATTTAATTACCAAATATTAGTTGATTAAGTGTTCTTTATTTCATAGTTTAAAGTGATTGTGCATCGTAAACAGTCGGAAGAAATATATTAACGGAACTGTTATAGCAATATATCAATCAATTAAAAATGTAAGATTTGTTTCTGTATTCCTTATTTAATAATTAATATTTTGACCAGATTTTCAATATGAATGGATCTTTGTAAATAAATAATAAAAAACAGCGTTTCTTTTTTTCTAGAGCTTAGAACCTAAGTACGTCCCTTTATAGTCAATTACATCAAAATAGCCTACATCACATAGTGTTTTTTCATTATCGCTTATGTCCAGTGAGTTTTTTTTTTCAAATGAGCTTAAATCCATGTTGTTACTATCAGAAGTGCTGAAGTCCAAAATTTTAAAAACTGATGGCGGATTCAACTTTTTTTTCACAATGTTGCCCGTAGACATTATTATGAAAGGGTTGGCAGTATCGCATTCTGCTTTAGGATTTTAATAAAGGCAGACAGCAACAACGCCCTTTTCCCAAAAATTGTTAAGGCGTGACTTATGCACATTTGATATGTATCGACACGATTATCCATAATTTCTATTACCTCTATCTTATAGTGATGAAAAAAGCAATTTAAAGCCTGAAATCTCCACTTTAACGAAGTTTCAGGTTTTCTTTTTATATTGAAATTATACAAATATAAAATTGTAAAAATTATGTCAGAAAAACCTATATTCATTATTTTTTATTTTTAAACAATTGCGCTAAAATTCTTGAATAAAATTCGAAGACTTTATTTTTAAAATGATTTTTTTATGTTTCTTTTACATAATATTTTACTAGTCATGGGTATTTTTTTTTTACAAAATGCAAATTTTTTATTCAGGAACCAATATATTTTTAAACAATAGGTCCGCAAAAATTAAAAATAGGGAAAACAATCTAGAAGATAATTTTAAAAATTGTGTAATTATAAAGACATTTAGAAGAATTAAATTAATATCTAAACTAATTATCAGTTCGTCACCAGAAACTGATTTGATTTGTTTTTAATTTGATTATCATTAAATGTCTTTTTCAATCGTTTTTTTTAATCGATTCCCTTTCATTTTTTTTTCACTCAACCTCCTTGATACATTTTGGATAACACTAATGCCGGGCCGTACAAAAGTTAACCATCGCGATGTTTCGGTGAAAATTTATTGTTTTCGTCCGTCTTTCTTCGACTAAGGTTACGAACAATTGAGATTTGGGATTACAATCATTTTTTTTCATTATCCTCTTGTAGTCTTTTGCTTTCCCTCTAGATAAATGCTTATTATCCCGTCCTCCCTTAATTTTTTTCGAAAATTATAACTTATATTTACTAGCACACTTATTTAATTATATTACCTACATTATATTTTTAAAAGGCAAAATTATCTTAACGGGAATGCGACTAGATAGCTGAGTTAGGTTGTGATACGGTACGCCAAGAATTGCAAGTTTGCATGAACGACGTAATATTCGTTTGAATTAAAATGTTAAGAAAAGTCATAAATGCTTCGAACCGGGATACGACATCTTCTTAAATAGGATCCAACGAGAAATAAGAAACGACAAACCCTCGTCAAATGTCAGTGAAAATAACCCCTACAGCTCTCAATGCAATGGAACGGCGTGCTTCGTAGCAAGGGCTGGCAAAATCGGTAACAAGCTTTTGATGTAAAACTATTTCCGATACATCGCTAACAATTGGTTTAATTATTTGTTTAATTTTCGCTCGTATAGATTAATTCCTGTTAAAATTTAATATACACATATGCATAAATATATCGTAAAATTGTAATGAGAACCAAGAAATCAATGTAAATAAATGAAGAACTTGCTTTTAATCATACAAACGGTTACCTCACCATTACTATCCAAATATCTTTATTATTAGTTTATTAGTTATTAGTTTGTGCCCGCTGCGTCGTTCGCGCGTAAGTTTATATTATATCATATCGTTAACTGTAAGAATAATATATGTAGCGCCATCTAGTACAATAATAATAAAAGGGAACTTTTTTATTTCTGTGAGCTTTGCATTGTGATGTCAAAATACTATAGATACATATCTTCTTTTTAGTAGGTCGATTGTTATGAAAGATATATATTTACCCCAAACCCAAACAGAGTCCATCAGTAAAAACATAATCGGAATCCCTTTAGCTCTTCTTCCGTGATACACGTACAAATAAATACACTCACAGACAAAAACTACAAAAACCATATTTTTCACGTCTATCACTTTGCTATGTTCCTATAAATCAATTTTACATCGATGCTTTCAATGTACTGTTAGAACAAAGTAAGTACCAACTTAATTTAACAGCCTAGTACTAAATCTACCAAAGTAATTAAAATACGGATACTGACAACAGATTAAAGTTTTAAAATAACTGAGGAAACGAAGTAACCTTATATCGAATAAAACTTCGAAAAATATTATGTGTGGAAGACGATCAACAGCAATATCTGTTCTCGTGCGTCTGCCCGCATTCGGGTTACTTGCTTGAGCGCCTCCGCATTTTTTTTTCATTTTCAATGTACAAATGTAGAATATTTTGCAATTTTACTATATGAATAGATGTTTATTAAAATTCGACTTTCGAATGTTAATGATATTACAATAAATATTTTGGGTCATCTATATAACTAGCTTTTACAAGTTTTTTTTTAATTTCGCTTCATCGATTCTCTTCATAAAAATAAAATGAATTTACTAAAAGTACCGTTTGCCAACTGCTATGAATAGAAAATAAAGATTTCAAAAAAAAAATTTCTTGGAATTGATACTCGTGACATCGCATCGCAAATTCGTCAAGGTTAAAAACGCTTAAGCGGACATATGAAATATCTAAAACAAAAAGAATATCTTCAATTTAAAAGTTTGCCTTAAACAATCTGTTATCGTCTTATTTTAATTTGAAGTATCACAATTTTTTTAATACCTCATTATTTACTATGTTTTTAAATATTTTTTATACCTTAATCTACTTAACATTACTTTTTTATTCTATTAGTAAAGGTATCTCAAATCCATGTCCCACTGTGATGTAAAAATAACTTTAATCACATGATGGAATGGTTCATAATTTCAGTGTTACGTTTTTTTTCACGCTGTATTTATATAGGGCTGATAGCATTCTTATCCAATATTGATCGGCAATGTTAGTGCTCACATACTAGTAAACTAGGTTAAATCTACTAATTCTAAGTATGACTTGTAATGCCTAATAATAAGTCTTGATGACAATAAACATTTTTAAGACTATAAATCATTAATCACTCGTTGGACACCTAACAACTTATACGTACCTCCACAATTATAAATCTGTGGTTGGTTTGATTGTAGCTTGTTGTGATTACCGAATTTGCCATGTGTATAGTTATATACCTATAGTTTGCATTATGTGTAATACCATCACTACTAAAAGTGGTTTGGATGTTTGATACTGACTTACGCCTAAAAGACTGAACATATTTTCATGAAATTTGGTACAGGTATAGTTAATGTTTCGAATTAATGTATAAGCTTTTTAACCCCAGAAAATGGAACAATACTTATAGGATGATATACTTTATAGGATGAAAGACATGTTATTACTCAATACTAAACATTTAGTAATACAACATACCAATAGATTACTCAAAATGTATGTTAATTATATTGCTCATGTGTCTTGAGAACCCAAAACCTGAACCTTCTCGCTGAATACGATGAATACGACAAAACGCTTAGAAATATTTACAGAGGAGGTGCTGCGATAGTCCTGTTGAGTCAGATAAAATTTCCACTATCTCAAATGAAAATACAATTAAGACATAAAGTCACAAATTTAGTTTTAAATAAAAAGTATTCTTTTTACTTTTAACTACTGTGGCTTCACTCACGTGGATGTTTAATCTCTCTCATACTCAATTAGATGAATTATATTTAATAGCTTTATTTCTGAGCATACCGGCAGCTACTAGCAAATCGATACAGCTGATGTTATCATTCTAAAATGATACAAAAAAACTGTCATACAAACAAAGTTTTTCCTACTGCAATTTCCCGTGCGGCTGTGAAAACGTTTCAATTTTTATGAGAAAATTATGAAAAAAAATCTCTATTATTTTTAATAATTATTAATGATTCTAAGGATTAATTATTAATGATTCTAAGGATTCTAAGGATTCATTATGATCTTATTAAAATGATTTTAAGGAATTGAGTTCTACAACCGTTACCGACAGTAGAATAAATGAGTACATTTCAATTAAGCAAATCTAATATGACTAGTATAATACAGTAAAATTATTCAACAACATGATTATTAAATTAGGTCAAGCTATTAGGCCGTAGCTGTGCATAGAAAAACTGTAGATATTTTTTTTAGTATTCGTGACTGTCCTTAAAAACGCAATCGAGTAATAGTACAAATCAGAACATCACGGCATCGTGAGCTATCAGCGTTTGTATAACCGAAACAACATTAGCAGAAATTCAAATGTTAACCGAAACCGCAGTCATCACTCTGAGCACAGTGGTAATTAAAAATGATGAACTTCTGTTAAAAATGAAAACCTGAAAATGAAATGAAAACCAAATTAACTTTACTCAAATTAAGAATGGATCTTAATTTCTAATCCATATTTCCACCATTTTAAAAATATTTCCTTTTAAGTAAAATCCAAGTTTATTAAAAAATGTTTATCCTGCCGCCTATTACTGTCTGAAATACAATTAACCCCTTTTAGGCTAAAAGCCGAGCTCGGGCACCCCCGCAGTAAAGCGCTAATCATGCACAGCGAGTAATTTGCAAAGGCCGGTCCCAACCTGCAGGGGGCGGCTTAATCGGCCCAGGTGCTCCCCTCCAGACCTTGATCGACAGCAGGGTCGTCACTTAGTCTGCTTATTGGGGAAATAAAAACATATCTAAGATATGTTTGATTTTTGCGCCCTCGAAATACATAAGCAATAGATTCGATATACACATTGAGTCAACTATTGACACGTTGTAGTACTTATATTATTGTAGAAACATTTATTACTGAATAATAAACACAGTGTTTCATACTACTATTACTTATTCTATTTAAAGGGCTAAAAAGTGAAAGAATTTACTTCATGATATTTTTTTTCTTTTCATTTTCCAACATCCAGAAAGCTAATATATGTTCTAAGGAAATATGCTTTGAGGTCACTCATTTGAAATAGGCAAAATAAAACAAACACAAATGTCTGATTTTGCACTGCAAAATGGTAAAAAAGCATAACTTTTGTATTCTTTCTCAAAACTCAAAATAACAAAACTTAATAAACTTTCAAATACAAAATTAATTGCCACTAACGGTTTTCGAAAAATCAGCAGGCAACCTGTACGCCGATTTGGGAATTCGCGCAAAAACTTTGCAAAACGGCGTAGGATACAAATGTGCGGGAAAAGGAAAGTGCTTTACATAATAAACAATTTTCCTTATTTCCATAAAAAACAGCAATTTTGTATACGGAAATATTAATAAATATAGTACAAAAATACAAACTGAAGCAAAGAAAATCTTACACATCTCTTTATGACGACATCTTAATTTTATACTGATTTTTCCCACGATGTGAGTGAAAAAGCTATGTGCACTGAGAAAATTATTTTTCTCTTCTCTAATCAGCTGCATTAGAATACACCTCTGCCGTGTCAAATGTGTGGTATACCATGAATTGTAAGAAATATTTGATGAAACCAATATTACATTGACAAAATACGATATACACCTGAAGGAAGAAAACTTTTATGAAGTAAAATTTTGTATATATATATATATATATATATATATATATATATATATATATATATATATATATATATATATATATACATATATATATATATATATATATTTTAGAAAGTAAAATTTTGAGCCATTTTTATTTATCACGTGAGTATTACACCAATAATACAAATCAAAAAATTGGGTAAGTGCGAGTCGAAACTCGCGCAATGAGTGTTCCGTACTAAAGTATGATATTACATATTTAGTATATTACTGAAGCTTACGTTGTAAATATTACTGAAAATAAGTGCAACTTTTGCGTCTATACAACATTTGGTTATGTAAATATTTAAACAACTTTATAAGAAATTTATATATTAAAAAAATGCAAATAAAAAATTTAAATATTAAAAAAAATTTTCTAACAAGTGTATGGTGAATTTTGAAAGTTTGTATACAATTTTCATTATGTGAATAAATTCCCCAAAATATCCGTTTTGGCACGTCAGGATAAAAAAAAATTTTTTAGGTAAGTATCCAAACCTAACCTAACATAACCTAAATCACATTTAATAATAAAATATTATAATTTATTTTCTTAAAAATAGTTTTGAGTTATCGAACTCTGCAATTATATAAAGTTTCCACATTTCCGCATTGGTCTACGCGGTTCAAATTATAGAAAGCCGTAAAACAGTCAGATGGACGATTACCGAGGTGAGACCATAAATGTTCCTTTGTCACCTTCCGTACCAAACATTAAAAATATTCTTGTTATCGAAGGAAAGAGACGGAAGAGCAGAGAGCAAATTATACTATTATCAAGTTCAATTTATAATTAACATCCGGGGTAAACGTAATTGACGGTATAATAAAATGTTCTCTATCTCTTCAATATACACCTACAATCGTAATGATCTTATACGTTTTCATTAAGATATATGTAGCATCAAATCCTTTGGAAATTTCGTGAAAATTTTAATTAACAAAAGTTAAATTTATGTGAAAACAGAAATAATTTTTCCCCGATTATCGAATTAAATACAAAACTATTATATAATCTGAATAAACCGTTGACAGAGCTTTAAAGTAATTTTTGATAACCCTGGTTAAAGCGCTACCGTTCCCGTACGTGACGCATGACATCATTTCGACCCAAGGTCACTTTTAATATCCTCTCCCCAATATCATTCACATTTTTTATTATTCTTTTCATATGACAAATAGGGTGACCTCCAAATATATTTAAGTGATGAATAAGGTAGGACAATCGCATAAAAAATTTGATAGATGTGAATGAAAGAAAGAATTAAGACAGTCGAAAGACATCAGAGGATCGTACAACCCAGTCTTTAAATGGATATTTGAACCAAACATTTTTACAAATTATTTATTTTAAATAAATCGACTAATTATAACGTTACTATCCCAGACACTAATAAGAAATGTCTCATTAAATTCTCATAAAACTCTTTAGATTGATTCATTAATATCCCTCTCGAAAAATAATCTAAACAACCCTTGTAGAAGGGTTGGAACCTTTAGCTGATGAGATAATTATATGAATGGATGAAAAAAAGAGAGAGATGGAAAAAAGAACTCCAAACAAATTTGTATAGTGCGCCCTGCCGTTGCAATAGCCTACTAAAAGCAAGGCCAACCCCCCCCCCCCCCGTACCCTAAAAATCTCGTCGACTAAGTCTCGTTTCGATTCAACGTCATTTTTACTGACAGTATTATCGACTTAACGTCATTATTTTAATTAGACAATTAGGCGCTTATTTGTAGAGTCGTTAAACTTTATACTGTTGTAACGGGTAATTAAGAGTCGATTACTTTAAAGCACCTCATTTATGGGAGCATTAATTTTTATTGCTATTGTTAGAAGCTGAAATTGTACTTTACACAATTGTACATTACTCATATAAAAATCGATGCGTTGAAAACCCTTCCGTAGTTGTATGCCGAAATAGTTTGAATGCTAATATCTAAAATTTTTTTGTATTTTTACATTTTTTCAGATTTTATGTTTAATATTTAGGTACATACAAATTGAAACCACATTTAAAACAAATTTTCATGCAAATATGTCTAAAACTGTGAAAAATGTGAGGCCGCAGTAGATACACAGACGAACAGGCGTGATGAGGTTTGTGAGGTTTTTTTGTTTAATCAGGGATAAATTTCTTAAAATATTATTTTGATGAAAATTACAAGTATTTATTTTTATTAAAAAAAAATATTAGAAGAAATATTTTCCTTGTTCTATCTTTTCCTGATATATTTTATAATACAGCGACTAAATTGCAATGCTACTTTTATTTACTGACGTCACAAGATTAACAACAATAGCCATTAATTACATACAAAGCTAAATAGTAGCCGTAAAATTAAATTAAATATATTTTGGAGTTGCGTATGCAAATGCAAAAACTTATAATTCAGAAATGGCCATATGCCCATCTGTTGATTTGTATGTCACAGTATCACAGGCCTTTCAGTTTAAAACCAATTATCACGAAATTTTAGAAAAAGAAGTTCATTTACGTACATATATTGGAGTAAAGAAAGAATATTTTTAAGGAGTTATCCCCATACATCGAACTTGAAGATAATACATATTGTAATACATGACATTTTCAATTGTACTTTAAAAAATGCATAATGTTTTTTAAAGTACAATTGAAAATGTCTACTAATATTTTTTGATATGACATAGTCTTCACGAGATATGAGTTTCCGCAGCGTTTTTCACTGGGCAAATCCACCCCGACCCCAACATTCAAACTTTGTAATCAAATATATCCTATATTTGAGAAAGTGGACAACCCCCTTTTAGTAAGTATGAGTAATAAGAATGTAGGCAACGAAATTATTTTGCTTACGCGTGTAAAAGATATACTAAGCAATTTAAAAACTTCGTGAAAAATAACGTTAATATTTAGATGTAATCCAAAAGACGTTTAGTACGTCTTCATAAATGATTAAACATTTACACATACATACCTAAGCACGTACAGTAACATATTTACATACATATGAAGATTCAGTCTCGCAGTGTGAGTTTTACTCATATTTAAAAAGTTTTATTCAAAAGCTTTTGAATGTGGTATGAAATTGAAAGAAAGAGAAAATACGGTTTGTAAAATGAAATTTAAACGTATATATTTGTTTCATATTTATTTCACTCATCAAATTAACTTGTATTATTACTAATATATGGACAGGTATATACTTTAAATATTTAATTTCAGCAATTTTCGATTACTAGTTAAAAAAAACTTACCAATCATGAGTAGAACACGTACTATGACATTTAAGGGTTCACAATAATTCTAATTAACTATTTACAAACACTCATTTTTCATAAACTAGATAAATTGCCTACTATATCTTTCGGAGGCGTCCAAAGAAGGTGTATATTTCAAAAATTATAAGATCTAGTATAGTAGCTACAGTTTTCTGCAACTTTTGCATAGGCTTCTTTCTAAAAAGCCTATTTTTTTAACAATTTTCGGTTGAGCAGCATCGAAAATAAGAAAGTGGGGAATCATTTTTTTGCCAGTATATCTCTGAAGATATACTATCTAAAATTAAATAAAAATATTTTTATAGCCTTACCCTAACCCTTTCAAATAATACTCCACAATATATATAGCTTTAAAACTTTTTTCGAGTATTTAATTTGTTAATTATTTTTGAGATATGTCTGAGTTTTATTACTATGTCAAATGTCAAATTTCTACGTCAAGAAATTTCTGAGAAAAACGGCTGTAACAGACAGACAAACACTTGAGTCATCTTAAAAGGGTATCGTTTTTGTTTTTGATTTACTGAGCCCTAGAAATAATCCAAATTCAAAATGAGCCGCTCAATGACAGAAGATTAAATATCTTGGTAGACAAAGCAAAATGGTAGCCTCAAAATTGTAAATTATACTCTAGGTTTAACTAAACAAAGCACAGTTTACATTTAGCACATACTCTCACTTGCTTTGTACAAAGTGTTCTAAAGGCGCTAGTGCGCGACGCGCCTGGCTAGCGCCCTCCACCGCGCCGCGCTACATGGAATAACGAACAAAAAAATCAGGTCAAACCTGCACATGTGCTCAAAGGAGATAGCGCTGTAATCTAACTATATCTATGACCAGACTATTTGTTTATGTAATACTTATCTTTTATTAAAACACTAGCTTCGAGGTATTTGTTAATCCATTGGGTAAATACGAGTAGATAACGCATAAACATGTTTACGGGCGTTAGGAAATGAGGCTTAAAGTTTTATTAATGTTTTGGATTCTTTAGAGAAATTAAGATGAAAACTTAACGATTATAATTCGTGTGATATCTTTCTTGTTCTAAAATTAAACCTCATTATATTAATCCGTTCTTCGTACAGAACAAACTAAGTGACCATAAGTCCCACTTGACCGTTTTTCACTTTTAAACCCAGAGTTCAAAAATTAAATCCAACATATTATGTTTCACTCTCCAACATATATTTCAACTTTCCAACATATATTTAAACGGAAGTACGTCACAATCTGCAAACACATCGTGTTAACAATGGCGAACATGAGCCCGTTTAGAAACCAAGGATTTCTCAGTCCCAAACGGCCTTTCACTTTGCGTAACCGTTGACCTATTTTCCTCGGCACCTGCGTCTATGAGTATACAACTGTACGTTGAGAAGTGTAAGTTGCACCAAACAGTATCCCCCGAGATGTCCCTTACGTTACCAGTGAGATATAATCGTAGTGTCTAATATATAGGTCAATAGTCATAAGTCAAGTAATCAGTTAAATTATATATATATATATATATATATATATATATATATATATAGACGTCGGACAAAGAAGAATGCTATTCGTTGGTTATAAAGGAATAAATTGTAGTTGAAATAAAATATAAAACACGCCCTTTTTCTAATTGAGTCCGCCCTTTTCTAAATGACACCTATTACAAAAAAAAATATTACACATAACTCTTCTTAACACACCTAACATTTGATCGGAGTGCGGTGATACAAATAAGTAAAAATATTATTTTTAATTTTCGGAAAAAAAGTCACCTTTTAAATTTTATTTTAAGCGACAATCAAATATTTTTCAGTCAAGGAATAACGCGTTTTTTTATCTGACACCTATTCCCGGACACCATGTATATATATATATATATATATATATATATATATATATATATATATATATATATATATATATATCTTATCTTAATTAAGGACCACAAGTTGCCGAGGCTATAAAATTACTTACAAAATTAGATGAATCATATGTTTTGCTTTATCTAATTATATACTCTTATTATTCTCCAATTATTCGTTTTTTTTTTCTTTTTTATTAATTGAAGTTGTTACGTGTTATTATTTCATTTTATTATTTTTATGTTGAACTAAAATAAGCCTGCATTAAACTATAATTAATGTATAATCAAATACGGTATAATTATTAGAATTCCGTTAGATTATCAAAAATAAATTGTAAGGTTTTTGATTTGATGTAATAAAAAATCTACATTCGAAATTTGAATTTACGTTTCAATTTGAGTTAGTAATGTAAGTATATATTCTACGATTTGACTATAAAATTGTTTGGCAATTTCTAACATGCAAATGCGAAAAATTTAAGAACAGAGCAAAATTATAGAAGTTAACCGCAGAAAATACGAACGCCAAAAAACAAAGACAATGAACAAATAATCACGAGTGAATTAGTCAGTTTAATATTTAAGCCTAAGGCGAATGAGCGAAACGCAACGCCCTGTAAACTTTTCTCCTCCAAACTTCCCGCAAGCATAACTCACGGACGGACGTAACCGGCAATAATATTTCCTTAGAGAAAAATAAATGTTCGTCCGCAGCGTCGTGTCGTAATGACGAGCGCAACGAAAAGTTAACATAAATCCATCAAAATCACCATTCGACTTTTATAGCCCATTACAGTGTGCGACTGTTAGCTCGTGCGGCTGTGCGGATCTACGCATAGTGTTGCGTACTGTTGACTTATCCAAGACAAAAATTAATTTTTTATTAAACTCGCTTACTCCGAAAGTGATTTTTATATTCGCAGTATCGATATATCCTTCTCAGTCATACAACAACAAAAACGGGGTAGGCTGTCGTTTTGGACGTTTGGCTGTGTGACGTTTCGGGGGGGGGGGGAGACCACGGGTGTTTTGGGCGTGACAACGTCTGCCTGTGATGAATGAAATAAAACCCATTGTACAATGCAGTGTGTTTTATTTTATTACTCAAAGTTTAAGTGAAATATGAAATTTAAAAAAGGAAGATTATTATTCCTAAGTTAGTAGAAAGAATTTCACAAACATTTCGTTACTACTTAGCGACATTTGTAATATATTAAATTGTTGTGCCAACTTATTAATGCATCAATTTCACGTTGCGTTTACTAACGCTACAAATAATCTCTCAGATCCAAAAATTTTGAATTTCAGTTAGCAGCGTGTAGACAAATTTGGTCTCCAGCATATACATTAAAAACTAAACTTCTTTTTTAAATGTAGTATTGCTTCTTCGAAATTATAAACTGAAATGTAAAAATAGTTTTAATTTAAATGACATTGAGGTCCGAACCCTGCTAATTGACCTGACGACTGACCGATGTTACGTAAATTAGAATAATATATTGAAATTATTTGTTAAAATTAACTATTACTCTCAATATTACTTACTTCTTTCTTAGCAATATAATTTTCTTAACTCCCAATTATTTGATTACCTACTCGTTATCTTGAGTCATTCTTTGAAAACCAGCTCAGTCTTCCTAAAATATACATTCTATTTTACCTCTACTAGAAGTAACTGTTTAGCCTACTGTTAATGAAAAAACAATGTAATGCAAAGAGAAAAATTAATTATGACTAGATTCGGAGAGAGGAAAACATACTCATTAAATGCTTTAAATAGCATACCGAAAGTCATTCCTCTCATAATTGTTAATTCTAGCTTCCCTCTTTCTGATTCTTTTTAGTTAATCTAATTATATCAATGATTTATTTATTTTTATATTGTAATTTTTTACAATATTTCAAATAAAACTCTCATCTAAAATCAGTTTCCACCAAACATAATTCGAAATAGATTACTTGTATGACAATTAGTCCGCCAAACTTAGATACATTTAAACCTAAATTAAATAAAAAGTAAGAAACAGTTTCGATACATACATTTTCACTTTAACCCATCACTAAAGTCAACATTAAAATTCCGAGTTTGAAATGTGCGCACGGTTTGTCACGTGGCTGCCTATACGGGTCACCTATACTAGTCGCTTGCATCATCGTCGTCTTAGTATGTATCTGAGTTGAAATAGCAATATTAAAGACCCTTTTGTTTTATGAAACATTAAATAAGGATTATAAATATTACACCTGTCAATTTACCACCTAGACTAACGACCCTCTACGTGGAAAACAAAAGAGTGACAAGAAAAACTGCAGAGATTAAAACAACAATCTAAGCTTTTCAAAATACTTCTCAATAAATATTTAAAACAAGCCTCAGTTTAGAAGTTACTTTAATTTTGTTAACAAGATAATAACGGATTTAATAATTACGAGTATTATAACTTTATAAGTTATATTAACTGAAAAGTATTATAACTTTCAGTTAATATAACTTTCAAAATTAGTCTAATTAATTTCGTTTTAAAAACTTTAACTGAATTACTGGAATGTTTCGAAGATAAAAAAATGTTGTAAGCAATTTTTTCTGCCACATCATCACACAAAATATATTAAACAAAGTTCAACCTAACTTTTTTAAATATCAAATCTTAAAGTAACACATTTACACAATCGTAAATTAGATTTGAAGATAAAATATGGTTAGACTACATTAACAAAACGTTAGACAAATGTTTTTCAAATTCGGAAAGATTTTTTAAAAATTTATATCTCGAAAAAAAGCTTTTCAGTAATTATTACTTTTCAATATATACGTTTTTTTTTGCGAAAATAGTTTTTAAAATTTTAAAAGAGCACATTTTGATAATAGTTACATTACATTTAAAGATGATAGAATAAATGTATTAAATATGATTACACTATATTAACAAGAGATTAATAAAATCTATTTCAATTTCGGAAAAAAATTGTAAACATTTACGTCCGAAAAAAAACTTTTCAGTATTATGAACTGGTTGGTAACATAACATTACTCTTAAAAAAAACTTGATAATCTGTAATTATTAACTTTTAAAATTGAAGTAATTTAACTACGTAAATGTTGGGACTAAGAAATAATTAACACCAAAGGTAATTATATAGCTTTTAAGCATCATTATGTACACTACACGTACTGTTCAATCGAAATTGCAAATGTGTAGTTTACATAACGATGACAATTTGTAAAAATTTCATTAAATCTAACTTTTGAAAGATAGTCATGGTTTAACATCTATGCAGACTGAATTAATGCACACTAAAACCTGCAAATATTATATGGGCATAGTAAATTATGGATATGTAACATTAAGAATATATTACGATAATGCAATATTAACTTTGACTAATACAATATTAACTTTGAAACTTTTGTCACTACCTTGGTCCTATATCCCTACTTAGAGAACAAGAAGAAATAGCGCAATAATATAGAACTTTACTTAATCAAACATACATTACAATGTATATTTGCTTAAGTAGAATTAGAAGCAGGTTAAACAATACATATTTATTCGACTTGTGTTATCGCGATTCAAGGAAGGTTAATTCAATCGATTCTTTATAAAAGTACCAATTACATTCATTGATTGAAAGTTTAAATTGATCAATTCTCTTCGGTTTATTATCTTGACATCTACTGCCACCGTGAATTCTGCGCCTTAGAGAACCTAAAGATCATTAACTATCATCAAGGAGATGCTGCGCAAGAGTGGATGTCGCGGAGGCAATGAGATCGATGTTGCCAGCGGCGGGTCAAAGAGCGCCGAGTGAAACGCAGTACCAGAGGTTGCGATCTTGTCGCATGACGTCAGCGAGCGCTTTGTCGCAATTATCTGTGTACGCATGTATACTAGCTGTGTCGCTTGATCTATATGATGCGACTCTGTCTATGGTAATTTTGAATATCGTTTATATTCATTGAAATTTTTATTAATACGGAATTCTTCGACTTAACGTGAAACGTGAATTACGTTCAGTCCTAGATCCGATATTTTGAAACCCTATGTTATCGAGTAAGAAGAAAACAATCTTGGAGCCAATGTCAGAACTATGAGAGTTCAGCGAGCCGGGTGTTTGAGTGCGGAAGTATAACCTAGGATGACAGATTAGACAACTTTGTTTTTTATAAACTATACATTTATATTAAGTCGGAGTAAGTTAAAAAAAAACATTAAATAGGTTGATCAGAAAAGGTAAAATGATAATAGCCCGGAGTACGTGATCTAATAAAAACCTCGGCCGCACTAGTTTTATTAATTGTTTTCTAGGTCTTATGCGTAAAAAAGGATGATTTATTTTAAAATTAAAGTTAACACTTGACTCTAACTGAATATCAAGGTGTGTCCACTTACCTGCAGCTGAATTGTTTTTTAAATATCTGTTTAAACTACGACCATTTATAATCATATTAACAGTCCTACAGTAAAACTAATAAATTACAGTCCTTTGTAGCGAATGGATTTATAAAATTATCGTGTAACATGAGCGGATATTCCGCCATATGACAGTATTCATTTGGTCTTTATAAAAAACTACCTAATTTTTCACATTGCAAAATTTCCATAACCTTTCGAAAAATGCAAGACAAAAAGCGATATTTAATAGCTTGTGTTGCTGTTCACTCTGACATAATTTATTTTACTCATTAGTAGCCGAAGATTTTCCTTCAACTTTATTTATAAATTGTAGACGAAATTTTTCACGCATTAATTCTCCCATGAACTCACGTGATACGTCCCAAACGAATCCACGTGATCTGTCTAAAAGAAAAAACCTAGAGTTTTCGAATGGTCAGTTTGTCTCTCCCAGATTGTTCAACTGGAACGGTTTGGAAAATAACGGACCGACTTGAATAAAACTTTAAATAGAAACTACTTAGGAAAATAAGAGTGGAATTTTTTAACAGTGTTAACTGGTTTGAGAAACAGTTTTTTATAATACAATTTTTTCTGAGAGAAACATAATTAGACTACAAATGATTTTCTCTTTTTCGAAGGAAGAAGGTCAAAGAATTACGGGAAAGCAATTATGGTTTTAAGGAACTAAAATATATATTTTGGTTTTGTCAGAAATAACCATAAAAATATAAGGCCAGTGTTTAGCTCCCTAGGAAGCTACAGAAGGGATTTATTTTTTAAGTCTTTGTTTCGTAAATAATTTCTTCAATAAAAAAATGTTATTCAGTTCAAAATACCAGATATGAATTGTACATGTTAAATATCAATACGCAATATTGGGTATCTCAAAAATCTTCATTCAAAAATATTAGATTGGGAAAATTAAGTACTCAAAAATAAATGTTAAATTCCACATATAGTGTGGTACATCGTTTGGAAGAGCTAGTTATAAGTCACAAAAATATTTTTTTTTCATAACTTTAGGTATTATATCTTCAGAGATATACTGAAAATATGCAATAAAAATGTCCTCTTTCTAAAACTACTGAACCTAAAATTATGAAAAAAACCGTGTTTTTTAGAAGCCTATATCGAGACCATAGTTATAAATATCTAAATGTGTACGGAATTCATAATAATAAGGTCTCATCATAATAATCGACTATTCTTATGATTCGATCCAAGATCACGAAAGGTTCTACCAAAATAGCAAACTGTGATCTCTAATTTTCCCACTATCGATATTAAACAAGGGCCGTCTCTTTCGACGAATATTGTCTAAAAATATAGGCGAAGATGTCATGAAAGATTCAACTGACAGGTTCTTTCAAAATCAAACAAGCAATGCCTACTATAGATCGCAAACTTTTTAATCAAGCAAATTGTATGAGAAACCACGTTTAAAATGCAAACATTCATGAACAATAACTTATTCCACGTGAAAGAAGCAGAGACCCTTAGCAGATTACCCCGAAACACGACGTCATTACATTGCTAGTTAACGATCAAAAGAACTTAAACGTGTACATCCTGTGAGCGAATTTAATAGACAGTATCAATCTCGTCTAGATTGATTTTTAAATAGCAACCGTCTGTACTTATATTCCCATTGCCTTTGATCAATTCAATCTAAGCAAGGCGACGGCGTATTACCAGGAACCGATTAGCAATAAACTTAAACGGACCGCCCGCCGCATAACAATTTGTAAGCCCTACACGACATCTAACGCAGGTTCTGTGGTGACGCAAACATATTACGTAAGTTTCAACGCGGGCGACTAATTTAACAACGGCGGAAACGCTCTGATGAAACTAATTATAGAAAACGGATATGGGTATTACCCTCTGAGGAATTGTGGCCTCCAATCGCAAATATAATGATGCCACATAATAATATAAAGTATATTCGTAGCTACTTCCTACCCGTGTAGGGTTTAAAGTATGAAAGGTTGGCATAATAACTTTGCGGGATAAGGTTTTGTCAAAAACATCAATATTTAAAGAAGGTGGAATGGGAACGCGTCCGCAACGTGGAGTTTATTATTCAAGCGTCGAGGCTTATTTTTGTCGCTTCGGCAGGATTTTCGCTCCACATTTTTAAATAAAAACTTCGTACATTGTTTATGTATGTAGAATTTTTAACGCATTTTTATATTTTTACTTCCCCGATAAGACGGCGGTAATTGGCGGAGTAAAAACCGCTACAGCCTTAAATGGTTTGTTAACTTTCATTTTAAATGTATTTTTGTTCTTTCCTCCAAACATTTGTCTATGTAAAAAGGTGGTTTCCTGAACATGTGTTTTAGAATCAATCAGTCATTAACATTTAACAAAATTGTCATACGGTTTAATTAAAAAGTACAGATCGAGATTTGCAAATCGAGAAAATACTGCTCGGTGTTCTGTGTAAGCTTTTTTTGATTTTTCTATGATCTCGTATCGTCGCTGGCGCTGATTACATTATAACACTGAAATCAGTACTGTGTTCATTTCGCCTTCATACAAGCTAAAATAGGCTATTTGACAACATCGAAAATATACCACAATTCGTGGTGATTCTATTAGATTATAACGTAAATAAGCGTGTTGCTTTCAATTTTCGAAAGAATAACTTTATATTTAAAAAACAACGTAAAAAAATTACAATATTTTTTGAAATTCAATCAGCGTCGCAAACGCCCTGTTATTGGTTAAAAGTCTTTTGGTTTATAGACACTGATATCGATAATAATATTTAAAACATAAATATTACTTACATCGAAATTATCTTCACATATAAAAATATTTGAGTGAGCTATAATACTGTTTGGATATCTTTGAGATAATTGCAGCCACTTTTTTCCTCTTTTAAGATTTGTTGTCACTGAAACGAACACTTTGTGTGAACTTTTTATAGACGTATTTGTACACAAAATTGATACATCATTTTAATATGAAAATAAATAATAATCCCCTTCAGCGGGCAGAATTGTTCATGTTTCCATTGTGTGTGACGTCACGCTACCCGCCATTACAGAAATTGCGTTTTTAGCGCGAGTTCGAAAATTTAAACTTTAAAAGTGATTTATATGAAGAATACGGCATATATCCTGGAAATGCAAATGTAGTGTGCTTATAATGGAAAATAGAACAATTTAAAATAGTTTAAAAAATCAAGTCGAACAGTCTATTATACAAATGTAACGTCCTTAGGTTTCCCCTACCCTATCACCAGGGGAGGCTGATTGATAGTAATAAAAATGGTCAATAAAAAGAAAGAGTATAATTCGCGCTACGAGGATTCCGTACACATTTAGACATTTATAAATATTTAAGTGTACATAGTATTTTTATTAACCTATTTACAAATATAAATTTTTCACAACGTGAATATATTGCCTACTACATTTTTCACATAAATAAACATTGTGCATGTTCTAAAAGCTATGACATATAAAATTATATCCTATAATTTTCCTTTTATTTTTTTAGGCTTTTATAAATAAGGTTATTTATAAGGTTTTTATAAACTCTCTTTTTAAAGCGGAAACTAATTCGCTCGTTAAGTATGTGATAACCGGTCGAACTCTCTTGTGTTACAAAATATGTACGATTTCAATCGCTAATAACTACGAGACTAATAATGCGTTAAAAATGGTTGAACCCACAATGGATAGAGCATTTCTGTCAATATTTGTCGTGTAGCATTTATAATCTCGCCAATATTATCGAAAGAGACAAATGGGATAATTATTTTGCCTGTGAGATCGCACTAGTGTAGTTGCATGCGCCTAATTGTTGCGAATTAGCGTTGCGTGAAGTTATAAATTAGTGTAGTGCAAAAATGTATTTAGCTAGGATGTTAATTTTGATGTCATTGTGAAAAGCGTGAGAAACACTACTAGGAAGTAAAGTGAGACATAAAAATATTTGTCAGAATATAAGTAAAAACCGGTATAAAATGGAAAATTACAAAATAAATTAAAGATATCATCTCATATGATTAGTAAATATGCTCAGAATTATAGAAAATAAAAATCAGAGAAAAGCTCGCTTCAAAGGGAATACAAGAAACCTAAATATTTCAGGATGAAACGAAAAAACGAAGCAAAGCAATTACGTGGCTGGCCCATCCAGCATACAGCATCCAGAAACAGTCAAAGCGTCCACACATCATGTGCAGAAGTTTTTAGAAGGCAATACAGAAGACAGTGATAACATGAATCGATGGCAACGTGACAGCGCCCACGAGTATGTATTGCGATCATCAAATATCGTCGTGTAGTCATTGTAGGGCATCAATACGAGTATGTCAATAGAGAGTACTACGGTAGATTATGATGTTATTGAGCATGAAACCATAAATGCAATGGAAGCTCGATATCGATATCCCACAACTCTGCACTTCAAATATATATAATGAGCGCGGCAAACCCAAACGTAAGGGAAGTTTCGAGAAAAATTGATAATTAAATTACATACGTTTTTACGAAAAAACTACGGCGCGAACCCCTTTTTTCGAGTTTTAGATTCAGTAATATCGAAAATAGGAGTGAAGGAAGAACATATTTTTCAAAATATCGGAAGAAGTAATGCTTACAATTATGAATAAAATATCTTGAGACTCATAACTACCCCTTTCTAACGATATCCCCACTATAAATACATTGAATTTTAAAAATTTACTTTCGAATAATTAATTTTCTCCATACGAATATTTTTTAATGATATCTATTGAAATATCCCACATATATAAATTAATATCTTTTATTATTGCGGCAAATGTCATGTTTATGCGGGCGACAGACACGTGAGTTATCTTATATGGATTTGATTTTTCCTTTTGCGATAGGAAATCCTGAAAACTAAGTAATAATAAGTTAATTTTTAGGTATTCTTCTGCGTAATTTTACAAACCTCCTAACTAATTTTAATCAGGTATTCTCCAGAGTACAATTTTAGAGCATTCATACCCAACGATTTTATAGTTCCCTATTTGTTAGGTAATGCGTCAGTAATTATAACGTAAAATTCTTAGCCGAATTCAACGTATAAATAAAGACTATTCATTACGGAGAATATTTAATTACAAATCATATTATTGTTGGCACGAGTTCTGCTACTAAACTTTTACGATGTCCAGATTCGTCCCGCATCGTAACGTTATCGTCTAAATAAATTTGCCATCCATCTTCACAGACGTAGCTTCGTGCTGAAGCGAGTTTACGAATAAGCATTTCGAGTATGAAATACCATGTTAAAGATTCCAATCTTTAAAAAATGACTGAAAAAAATTCAATCAATCGATCAATAATTGTTTATACTTACTGTAATTTAATAATTAGTAATTGCAGTTTTAACTTTGTTATAATAAAATGGCCTGAAATTTTACTACATTTAATTTGTTTACATCTCTAGTCCAAAAGTGTCGCTCCACTATGACACTAGTGCAGACGTGTCTGCGTCTCGCCGCCGTCTAAAAATGACATCGTTTTAATCATCTAAACTTGTCACTCACGCGCTCTCTTTACACCAAACTCGCGACCGCGCTGTTTGCCTAGAGCGATACGGCCCGCACCTGCTATCGGGATCAGGTTGCTAACTCCGAAGTTTACTTTAGGCGGCCTGTGAAAATATGGAAGTGCTTTGAAGAACGACGGCTAAACTTTTACAATTTTTACTGAGAATGACTTGGCTTCACGTCACAAATGGCCTACGACGTGTTGAGAGTACACAGGTGAACGTACGTATAAAATGTTTAAAGAAAAAATATGGTGCACATTTTGAACAGATATCGCAGTTGATTTTCAATTATTCTCGCATGCGATTTTAAATATTCCATCTCCGGATAGATTTGATAATGTTTACTAATTTATAATAAAAACTTGAATGAACTAGTTGGTGTAATGAAACAAATCTTTAAGTGCAATACGCCACAACTTCTAAAAGCGTGAATATTCTCGCAATGCATACATTCAAATTTCGTTACGAAAGGTAAAAGAAATATCACATAAAATATCATGTCAAAATTTAAAATTACGCCAGAAGGGAAGAAGATATCAATAAGACATCTCCACGGGGAGTGATACTACATATTTCCCTTTGAATTAGGATATTTAGAAAAGATCGATTCGTGAACTGTGAAAATATCATGGGTACAATAATGCGTTCTCTCAAATTGACATACGAATGCGAAACGTGACCGCTCACAGGAAGTATCGTGTCAAAACTTAAAATAGCACCAGAAGCGATGAAGATGTGAGGGGTGACACTACAGATTTCCCTATGAATTAGGACATTCGGGTAAGATCTATTCGTGAACTGTGGAAATATCACGAGTATAGGGCAGTGAATGGCAACTTTTCAATGGCAGTATCGTGCAATGAGATTTCATGGTCAACATGGAGCGGTAAAATCATAAAGTGGCATACATGAACTGTCGAGATTTTTCCAGAAAGGGTGGGTAAACAATGGAAAGAGACAAATGGCGAGAACTGGAACTACTTGCAAAATCGAAATGGCAGAGGCTGTATATGACGATGAAGAGTAATTTAAAGTCTATATACAATTGCACAGGTATAAAACAAAAACGAGAGCAATAAAAGTCTTACCAAAACAAGAGTAAAAAAGGTACTTACGAGGACCACGTGTATATATGTTGAAAATATAGACATTTTACTGTCAATACAGAATACGACAACCTAACCAAAATTACACTACACTCTCTTATATCACCGCATGCAAAAATATGCTAAGCATATGTATTCAAGCGCTGTGTATTCAACTGCATTCACATATACTTGTACTTCGCCGTACCTCTGGAAACAAACGACACTTTACAATAAGGCAATATAAACAAAACACTACTGTGTGTGACCGCTTTACTGCCACTCACCGCCAGAACCTGTTCACCGACTGCTGCTACAATATAGCGTGCGTGTGTGGACATTGTAAATTATTATGTACGTCTGTTTCCAGTCAAAACAATGCACGTGTGTGTATTGCAAATACAAAGGACCTTTTAACAGAATGTGTTTTTAACATAATAAACAACAGCTAACCATTCTCATAAACCATGATCAATTGTTTGATTGATAATCTCATTTTAAAGCGGTCAATAGAGCAGGAAAAATATCGAGACCGGACGCATCTCGTAATATTATGTTGAATAAAGCTAATACTACTACACTTAATTTGTGTACATCTATAACGACATCTTCCTCTCATATAACAGCCAGAAGCATAAGCCACTACTAAACACAAAATCTCATTATAAGGGTTTATCATTATAAGGGTTTATTAAAAAAAATGCATTGTCAAAAACATTTCCCGTCGCAATTGAAGGGAATTACATTCAACCATGCCCATTTGAAAATATGAAGTGAATACGCATATATTTTGCAGTACAAAAACCTATTGAGCTCTCTTGATATTTTCTCTACATATAATCTAAATATATAAAAGGCAATGTCCCGATTGACTAACATATGTCCCAGCCCAAACCACTAATGATTGAAATTTGTAATTTGAGAGTGTTGATTTTATACTGAACGCATCGTTTAAGAAGGGATTTCTCGAAAAGAGGTGCTAAAAGTTTGTAGAGGAAAAATATTTCTATTATTTATTGTGTTGGAAAGCATTATTATAATATACTATGGAAAGAAATAATATTATTATACAATACTCTTCAACACAATGAAACAAGTATTTTAGCATTTTTCGAGATTCAACCCCTAAGGGGGTGAAAATGGGTGGCTAATTTGCATTGATTTTCTTGAAAACTTGGTATTGATTTTCTCCAATACAAATAATGGAATATTTATTTCAGAATTTTCCGAGATTCGACCTCTAAGGGGTGAAAAAGAGTGATTTAGATTGTATGGGAAAAAATATGTTTATGGTAACTTTTACTAAAAACTTGGTATCAATGCTTTTCAATACAAATAATGAAACGCGTATTTAAGCATTTTCCGAGATTCAACCCCTAAGGGGGTGAAAAGGGGTGGCTGAATTTGTATAGGAAAAATATTTTTAGGGTAATTTGTAATATATTGGAAAAATATTTTTAGGGTAATATATAACCCGAATGTTAATTCTTAACTCGAAACTCTGAAAGTCAAAACTTCAACTTAAGTTTAAAAAAACGAATCGTCTACGAAAGGCTAATAATCTATAAATTGCTTCATACGGTGATCAGATATTCATTCGTTTCAAGAATTCCACGGACTAAAAAGTTAAAACAAAGTGACGATATATTCGACGTCATGAAAATCGTGAAGATGCATTATGACAAAACTTAGTATCCTCCAGGCTTTGTGGCAGATTTCCGTAATAAGGCTGTGAAATGTGAGGTAATTATCTATAATTACATCAAGATCCCGCACGCATGAGACTCATTCGAGCGTAGTTCCGTCTAGCTCATAAATGCGCAGAAACGTTTTCATAGCACATTTTCTGACATTAAATTGTAGCTTATTGCTCAGGATCCATTGAAATACTGATATAGTTATGTATATATCACGTTGGAATAGGTCACTATCAGATTAGATATTGTCACCTTAAAAGAGTTTTAAATCATCGGCAAACATAAGATGACGAGAAGTGTTGATAACTGAGGGCGAGTTATTTATCTGATCAAATCATCTTTAGATCACGCTGGTGAGAGAAGGAATAAATATGGAAATAATCATTAAATAATATAAAAATGAAACTGGGGGCAGTTTCTTCATTAGTAACATTTAGGTATTCTGTATCTATACGAATCAAGAACTCGACACTCTACAGATGTAATTCTACATCTGTTTAGACTTCTGTCACTGCTTTAAGCTAGCAAAATATTAAAGAAGACCCTATATTTAACTGCGACGAATCGGTGTCGCAAAGAATTTTGTTGGAAAGTGTACGTCAATTTAGTTATGAACGAGGAGACTGAAATTATAAGAATATTTACGAAGTGGCCTATTTAGTCACCGTGACTAGGCTGGGAATGAACCTATCTTTGAGTAATTCAGAGCGTTCACAAAGGGCGTTTTCAAAAAGGGTAATGGCTCATTACGTTAGGGTATTCTTAAACGTTTTTACACATACGGATTATAATAGCAGCCTTTGAAGATCCCCGCATGTTGCGTGGTGCGAGGCGGATCGTTACTGGCCCCAGGATGGAACTGAGTCAATCGAGTGGTTTTTAGGTTAGTTGCGATGAACTTAATAACTATTACTACACTTTACGTGCTGAATAATACAACACATAAGCAAATGCGTGTCACAAGCGTTTTTTTTATTTATGGATAAAAACTTAAAAATATATAATTATAAAATTTATATAACAACTATTAAATATTTTACCCAATTTGACTAAACAATGAAAAGTATATTTTAAGCCTGTATTCGATGTAATCGGTTATATAGTCAAAAGTCTCGTAACATATTTTGATATTACTAGTACAACAAACCTTTTGATACTAAGATGATATGAAGAGCAATACCATAGCGCTATACTGAGCGATTCTAACATACAATAACAACTTCGATTCAAGAGACATACGGAATAAAAACAGTCCTGCAATTTCCAAAAAAAAATATTGTGCCTGTCAGCTCCGACGCGCCACTGGAGTTCACTCCTTAATTATGATTATCTTAGAATATATAAAATAGGTAAAACTGTATATAAATATAAATATCAATACATCTCTTACCGTTAAGACAGCGTTCATAAGAAACGCATTCGCTGAACTGTATTTTCGTTGACTTACGTAGCAAAACTAACCTCCAAGAAAAAAAATTTTAACGGGATAATATATAACCTATGTCTATCCTGAAGGTCCTTTCTAAATATTGGTGAAAGAATTTTTGAAACCGAATGAGTACCTTCGGAGATTACCTCCTACATCCAAACTTACAAACTGTTATACTTTTTTTAACGCTCTGAACTTCTGATTTGACTCCTCATAAAACTTCATACCAGGCGCCATATTTGAAAATCTAAAAAGATAGTCGGTTTTTAAAATAAGTTTATTTTAAATATCTTTAATGTATTAATAGATGGTAGAAACATTAAATATATCTAAACCACCGAACAGATTTTGATGAAATTTGATATTTAAACAATTTTTGTAAAATTAAGGAAAATAAACTATATTCTTGTCATCGATTTTCATTATACAATTTACATTTGTGAGGAACATTTATTTATTTTGGAAAATTCTTGCTCGAGTTTATTGCCAATGTGTTAACAAGTTAATAAAAAACATCATGTTTTGAGTAAAAACCAAATGCGCATTGAGTGAGATGCCACAACATTTGACTTTTCGGTGTCAATTGTTTTTATAAAAATAAAAAAGCTTATATTCTTACACAAGACTATGATTGACTGACGAAACAAATTTCTCGGCAAATTCTCTTTAAAAAATCGATGAACTTACAAATAACTGTGGTCTCCTATTGTATGTATATCACGACTTCGAACTCGCAGTTACACACGAACTAAGCAGCATCGCAAGTCGCTAGAACAAACAGCGCCTCCCACGCCGAGGTCAAAGAACCGCATCGCTTTCGGGAGTTCCACGAGGAACTGAACGTGTTATCTAACCATATTTACCAAACTCGTTACTTAGATCTTACTACACGTCAGTTAATGTAAAGCGACCTGCGCACCGAAACTTCTTTGTACCGAGTCAATTATACGCTTATGTACGTAAAAGGCTAAATAAAATTATTTGACAAAGAATAACATTGCGCGTGTCAGCTCCGACGCGCCACTGGAATTTAATCCTTAATTACGATTGTCTTGGAAAGTATAAAATAGGTAACACTGTATATAAATATAAATATCAATAACATCTATCAATATATCTCTTATCATTAAGGTAGCATTCATGAGAAACGCTTTCGCTCGACTGTTTTTTCGTGGACTTACATTGCAAAACTGGTCTCCATGTAATTTTTTTTAACGGTTATACCGGTATAACCTATGTTCATCCTTAAGGTCTTTTTTTTAAATATTGGTGAAAGATTTTTTTAAAATCAGATGGTAATTTTATATAAAACTATTACTTACTCTTTATGTATACGTTCATAATATATTATAATAAACTATTTAATAAAAGTTTCAAATCAACATTAAAATGAAAAAAATGCTTAAAGAATTAAGCAAAATAGTTTTAATTAAAAGTTATAACAAAGGTTCTAACATTTTTTTCTGATTTTTCAAACTCATGAACTCACTCACTCGTCACTTAAAAGATTTGAGGAGAACTCTTTTGCGAATATTTGGCAAACATTGCTTAGAACCTTGAAATTTGTAAATTACGCGTAGAACTTGGTCTATGAAGATTCCGTACACATTTAGATATTTTTAAATATTTAAGGATACATAGTATTTCTATTAAGTTATTTACACATATTAACTTTTCACAACGTAAATATATTGCTTAATATATTTTTCACATGCGTTTTTCACATGGTGCCAATATAAAAAATGATATATGGACTCAGAAATAGGAAAGTGGAGGTACTACATTTTGGCATATTTTTTAAAATACCTTTCTAAATAAGCATATTAAAATATTTTTCTGTGCCTCATAACAAGTCCGCCCCAATAATACCCCACATTATAAATAAAATTAAATTTCTTTAAGTACTTTATTTACACCCTCCTTAATTTTATATGACTATTTGGAAAATATGAGGAAAATGTTTTAATATGCCAAATTTCAAGTTCGCAAGTAGCTTTGTTTCTGAGAAAATCGTTAGTGACAGACGTACAATAAGACACGTGAGACTTCTATTTTTCCTTTTGGCGTACAATACCCTAAAGATGCCAAATGAGGTTCCATCGGTCATTTTTAAAACCCGTTCCATGACACCACACTACGGTATGTGTAAAAAATATGTTTCGCTTCCGCTTTACAGATATATTGAGGTACGATAATTTTTTTTTAAATCTTGCTACTTATTAATCGAAACCTTCCTATGAAGCATTAACTTCGAAAATTTTATCCACGTAGATCTAAAACTATCGAAACTGCAAAGTTGTGACGGACGGAAAGACATGACGAAATTATGTCTGAGGTCTCTCGTACTTATCTACTGCAAAGCTTTTAAAAACCGACAAAGTTCGTATCGGAATTCGCATAAAATAGAATTCCTTAGTCATGTTAAAATTGTTCTGCAAATTGACCGAAATAAATTTAATCAAAAATTCTAAACAAAATCAAATAATAAGATTTATTTGTCAAATTCATGGTTATAAGTTTTCAGAGGGGGGGGGCAAGTTTTCAAAACCGCAAATTATTTATTTCACCTTTTCATTATTACCTTAAATATATATTTCATGACGTTTGAAAAACTTACTCGATGGAGTGCGTAGAAAAATAATTCCTAACAGATATGGGAAAACAAACATATATGGAATGCACTAACTTTTTTTAATTTTTACACACAACAATTGCGTTCTCCATATGATACTTCAAGTATCCAAATTCAAATTTTCATGTGCATTGGCCGAAAATAGTGAAAACTAGATAGAAGAACAAATATTAAATTTTGTCTCTGTGATTTTACACCGTAAGTCTCTGTCGCTTATTCGCTCAACTTCAAGACATCATTTCTAAGATTTTTAATTGTTTTTTGCAACCTAATTATTTAGTCATATTTATATCTATGCAACAACTATCGCTTGCGTGCAAGTTGAGTGGCCGAATACATATAAAATATATATTCTCATATGTATTTGGCCACTCAACTTGCTTTTCTCGCTCCCTTCCTATATTTTAATATTCAAACATTTTAAATTTAACGACCTCAACATTTCTTCCTCTATTTCAATAACTACACTCTCTTCTGAGTGGATATATTTAAAGTCTACGATATTATGCAGAATCTTTCTAATCATCTTTAGCGGTATACCATCTCATGTAGCATCCTAAGTTCATTTAATATTTTCTATCCGATGACACGACTTTACGCTGTAAGCGACTTTCTTTAACGCATTCGAAACGTTATTTGTACGCTGGATACCACTGAAATGATTTTTTAAATAATTTCAGATTCACATACTATGAAAAAATTTATCCTTTTTCTTTTCCATCACCGTTGCCCAGTTCGAAGTCATATCTTTCAGCATACATTTAAAACATTTTATTTATTAGATTTATTTTAAAACCCTTTTAATAACTGTTAATTTAGTATAATTATCAGATAACAAAAGTTCGCACTTCCTGTTTTGTAATCTTCTTTTGTGTAATGAACTAGTCTAAACATTTGAACTGGCTTTTATAAGTACTGTAAAACGAGTTTATATTTCGTACTCATATCCTTGGCGTAGTGTCAAAAAAGCCAGTCTGAAATTTACTTTAATGATTTTTCTTCAAAATGTATGTTTTTTAAATTCATTTACAATTTACAAATAGTCTTACTAAATACATAAATGGACCAAGAAAATTAAAATTAACCATTTCAAACGGTCGATGTTTAACATAAAGCTTTGCAAAATTGAGAATTAAAGTGCAGAATCCAGATTGGTATAACACCATCAATATTACACAATATTACAGCGAAATGTGTCTACAGCCTTACATAAGTTTGCTATTGCAAGTGAAACTTTCTAGTAAGTAACTCATGCGCGTGTAGTTTAGTCAGCTCAGTGTTTACTTATTAACAGCGAGTTAAGTAAATTCCAGAGTGGCTAATAAATTATCTCAAAGGCAAACCAAGCACGGTTTATTATGAATATACTGCTCGTAAAGGGACACTTATATATATATATATATATATATATATATATATATATATATATATATTGAACAGATTTAGACAAAATAACTCTTGCATACGAAGTTTAATTAAAGAGAAACATTTCTGGGAAATATTAATAACAATCGACGCTTGTCTGAGGCGTGGTGTATGATTTATTTTATATGATTATCAATTAACCGCCTGAGCATAAAAATTATTAGATAAAATTCAAAAGTATGCATTAAATAACGAGCATAAAAATCTGTAGTTATTTTAAATAAAATACATAGTTTACAACTAAATAAAATAAGTATATGCGAGTACGTCTAGAGTTTGACCATGCAGCTACACAATGATTCAAAGTGACTTAATTAACGATTATCGAGAGCGAGCGACAAAAAAAACCATAATTCTAATATACTTACCTAACGCTTGTGACAACTTAAAGTACCCAGAAAATTGAGAAATCGAATGCAAAATGCGACTCTTTAGATCCTATAGTTAAAGTGGAAAACGTTATAGATGGAATTAACGTGAAAATATACTGATTCCTTTAATAATTTCACAGAAAGTAACAGGTGTTTTTTTGTTTACCTTAACTACATTTGACATCAGAATTTAGACCAAAGGATTTTTCGTTTTATTTTGCTTAAAAAATAAAGAATTATTCAAGAGATTCAAAACCAGTACTCGCTAGTTTAGATATAAAGATATACTTATTAGGTACTTTTCCATTTGTTCTAATTGTGGTGATTTGTCAAAAAATTGGCAATGTTTGGTTTTTCCTCAAAATATCTATCGCATTTACTATCCAAATGCCGAAATTCAACTTCCACCCAAACAAAACGATTACAAAATCGCGCAAAACGGCCCAAACAAACGTTTACAACGTTAAGCAACTCTCCAAAAACCATTAAGTAAATAAGCTTATATGTTCTAGTACTATGTAAAATGAAAGCCACATCATAATTTTTGAATTTAACATATATACGTGGGTAGCTAGCATTGTTTTTATAATTACTTATGGAGCATAAGCATGCCCATCGCCATTTTATTCAAAAACATTCCTCTCTTCAAAAGCTGAAAAAATTAGTGGACAGAATTATCAAATTTTGTTTGATTACCTGGTTCATTACATTTTTTGAAATAAAGGTAAATATTTTAATAATCGACAAATCTACCTATAATTACTACCGACCTCAGATTATGGCGTTGTGTTATGGAACACACTGTGTGATGGAATATTTTGTGGCAGATTTCGTAAAATCCGATCCAATTTTAGTAATCGATTAGCATCAAGTGTGCTTACAAGTAACACCCTATCAAGCTGTACTTGTAAGCACAGTAACGCTCCATCAAACTCTGTTTACGAGTAACGTATCTAAATAGATTTACAATTCGTAGTTGAAGAAATGACTAAAGCACTTATTTTATTCGAAGTTCCTTTAACCGTCAGCGGAAAGGCACTTTCACAGTCTCATAACAAAAAACCATCCATAATCTCAGCTGTTCTACCGCTTCAGCGACAAAAGTTTTTATTCCTCCTGTCTACAATTCACACTTTACAATCTTCAAATTTTGTTAGACTGCTTATTTTGACTAAAAATATATGTTCCACTTAATAATATTTAAAGTTATATAACCTTATAAAAAACGATTTGTCCTATTACTTTTCCAAGATAACTGTTTTCTATAAACTAACTTCTATCAAAAAGGAGTATTCTTTCACAAATTGTCCACCTTCAGTATATTTCATCTGGTTCAAATACGAACAACACCTTCGATAACTGAGCTATATATCTTAAGGCTAGGTCGGTCCTCAAGCCTCTGGAGATACGGTTGGACGCTCGATGCCTCGCATCATTAATCTCAATAAAAGCCTCGAGACCTGGACGGAGACCTCGTGGTGACAAATGATTTATGTGCTCATCCCTATGGACAGCCATCTTTGGCGCCCTCCGTTATAAATCGAAGTGGATGAAATCTTCCCTTAAGTAATTACAGTTCACAACCTTGAATTTTGTCAAGGTCTATTTTTGTATATGGTGACGCACCTAAATAATATTGATATTGAGAAAGAAGAATATTAATGAAGAAAAATTGTTAGCTGTTAAATTTTTTGCGATCTTTAGCTAATAAATGTATATCTCTTTAACAAATAAATGTATCTATTTATTATATATCTTTAACTAATAAATGTATCTATTTATTATATATATTTAACTAATAAATGTATCAATTTATTATATATCTTTAGCTAATAAATGTATCTATTTATTATATATCTTTAACTAATAAATGTATCTATTTATTATATATCTTTAACTAATAAATGTATAGATTTATTTCTTTATGAAACTTTACTGCCACTCACGAACTCATAGTGATCAATGCAGTTTTGAGATACGCGTTCAGTCTTGACATTTTTTCTGCTTGATTACTTCAGCAATGTAATTACAGAATTACTTAATGATGTACTAGATATATTAATTCAAATTTGCACATACTGTCCTTTCATTAACCTTTGTTTTACACTACAAAACTATTTATTTTATCTTAGAAGTGTGTTGGATATATTTCAACTTTTATCAATCTTTAAGTTAGGCATGGATTTTTCATTAATATTAATGTACATGAGAATATGTAATAAAAGTGATAGAATATAAAAATATTGTCGGAATTTTTATGTTACGCAAGAACTTGTATGTAACGCAAGAAAACTAAAAAGATTTCAATAAAGTTTTCACGGGTGGATTTTGTTGGGTCTAGGGCAATATGCAGGTTTTATTTCATCGCAATCGACAAACTGAAAGAATATGAGAGCTGAAGTGAACTCCAAACAAAGGGGTGAATAAACCCTTATTAGGGGTTACTTTTTATGAATTACTAGATAGGAAAAGAAAAATGGTTACGTTGCATATGTATATAACAAATTTTCCGACACTTTAAAACAAAACAATTCGTAATATAACACCAACGCTAGGGCATACAGATGTGACCTCTCGAGTTCGCGCCACACCGTCACGGTGGCCGGGGCGCAGCGCGTGACGAATAGCTTAGACGGCGTGCGGGTTCGGTTCCGGTTAGCTCCTGTCGCCAACTCCCGTACAATTACACGGCGGACCCGCTTCGCGCTGTTCAAACTTGTTCTGCGCAATTTACCATTCTCCATATGCCGTACACGATGATGGATATAATTTATACGCAAGAACGAAACGTTGCACGTGGTTTCGTTCAACGTCATGCACGAGGAATTGTGCAAGGCAGCAAGGCGAAGATCGTAGATTGTGAATATTCAAAATACGTTTACATTAATAAAATATCTATATATTAATATGTTAAGAGAAAACTTTGTACCCCTTTTTAGGCAAATTGCGCGCTCGGAGGAGTATGAGATTTGGCACAGTTAAAATTTTATATGGAGATGGAATGCAAAAAGCTAAAATTTATATATAATATTTGTTACAAAAACATTCAATTTTATATTACAAATATATTCCATAACGTTAATGTCAAACACATAATAGTCTGTCAAACAGTCAAAACAGTTAAAATATCAGATTGACTGAATGAGTTCCGAGCTGTGAAATTTGCGTGATGTCAAATGTTCATTTTTCAATAGCCTGTGGAGTGTATGTCGAAATAAGGCGTTTATTTTATATTTTGTGTAATATATATCTGTGTTTTATATATTAGTGAAATACAGCTTGCTTAATATACACTTGCTGCAAAAGGATAATTTTGTACCAGCAAACTGAATTGACTTACTCTTGCCTACCTTTGACAGAAGTACCTCAATAAGGTTCAAACTTAATAAATTAATAAATTACGGTGGAACTTCAACCAATGGGCGACCACTAGTAAGTCTAAACTAGCCAAAATAAGAGTCGATTCTTTTTTTTTCCGCCTGCAAGGTTTGAATCAAGAGAAAGGTTATTTGATTTAACAGAAATTCAGAAAAATGTACTCCGCTAAAAAGATTCTATCTACAATTACCGTTGTCTACAATTATACCACCATAATTTACCAAAATCTATTTCCACAGAATATCGTTACCACCACGCTTTTATCGAAATAAAAAATGATACGCGCGTTCTTTTCCAATAATGATAATTGACGAAGGCGTTGAGATTGAAGATTTAAATTTCGTGACCTATTACAGTCTATGGAAAATTCAATACTTACAATTAGAATCAAAAACTGCAAAAATCCCTTCAGGAATGTAATTAACTTTATGTTTAGTAACGTAGAAGCATAACTAGTTAATTCTCAATTACGAAGAAACAAAAAATAATAATACGGGGTTTTATTTGTCCATTCTCCAAGTCGATGAGGCGTTAAGTTTTGCCAAACACAATTACGAAATGCAAAAAGCGAAGTTAATTTTAATCTAAAAAAGTTAACGTTATTGGTTGAAATGGTGAAAGTGCTGACAGCACGGATATGAGACATCAAAACATTTACTTCATCGATCTAATTATACTTCCACACCTCCCCAAATTCGAAACCAAGCAAATTCCGTTGTAATCTGATGATAGATATTGTACTGCTGTTCCCATTTACGTTTCTGTAATCATGTAGCTTACGAGATATTTCTGATTCTAACAAAAGTCAAACTTACACCAAATCACACATCGTCAAGTATTTACCACTTGAAATACAAGTTTACTCCTCCTTACATAATTTTATCTAAAAACTTGACACAATGTATATATATATATATATATATATATATATATATATATATATAACTTGACACAATATAACCTTGACACGTTCAAGTTTTTATATAAAAACTTGAATTTGGCAAGGTTATATAACTAAATTGGAAAATAGTTATTTGCCCAGTGAGATGCAGGACAAATATGTAAATTATAAAGGAACCCCACAATACCTGAGAGTTTAACCACTCTGCAAATCGCATATTGTATAATAAGTGATCCCTCTTAAGATAAATTTAAAACTAGCATTGCCCAGGAATTTCAGTATGGTCTAGAGCATTTCTAATTGCACCGATAGTGTGATGTATTAAAACTCGGTGTACATCCTACGCCATAATATTATGACCACCGGAAGAGTAAGTTTCATGTATACATAGCTATATAAAGCAATCTTCAACTCTTGATTCATATTCTTAGATGTCAATCTTCACTATAAAATTTTACATTCATGAATAAAGTGTACAATCATCCCAATATACCACCAAACAGGGTTAATCACAGAGTTGCTCAATAAAACCTAGTTGATTTCACACCAACAGCAATGGTTTTGGGATAATTTCTGGTTTTCGTAAAGTCTGTTCTGAACGATTTGTTCTCATACGTGATTGCTAGATTCTCGCAGATGATTCTGTAAGGTATACACAATCACTGTCCACCCGCAACGTGCACTTACTCTAATATAATGATCCTATGCAGTAGTTGCCCTTACTCGTTCCGAATCACGTCTCCTGATTATATTGCCAGTCTTTTGGTTAAGATGTTACACAGTTCGGATGGCTCAGCAAAACACACACATTCTCAGTGTTACTGATCACTGAGAGATCTCAACTGTTATCGAATTAAACGATTTTATAGTAGTGTTAGATCCACAAACATATACCAATAAGACATTTAGCAGAAAATTAAAACAAAACAATAATGTTACCACCAAACGAAAAAAGATTAACACTTACAATTCCCACAACTAAAAGATTAGAGAATATATCGTTATAATACACGGGCAATGCGGTAAGTACATATCTAGGGATATGTTGATTATGCGCATATAAAACGTCGCAGGAGATTTATGAAGTCTTGTGAAACCCCATTTTGTTTCGAGTGGTACAAAATATAATAGAATTGCAAATATTACTTTACATAGGAAGGACAAGAAGAAATCTCAACATAATTAAGAGGCGGGGTGGCGTGGCTTCCCCCCGGGTCCCGTCATCCTCCACGGCGACCTAGACCCAGATCGTGGCCGCAATGCGCACGCAATATCCGCCAGTAAACGCGAGATCAAATTGGAGCCCTTTGTCGCGTCATGGTGGGCCGCGCGCACACTGTTCGCTGCAGAATTTCGTTTTTCGTTTGACATTGGTTCCTTTTGTGTGAGATCCTCACATTTCGGACGAATTTTAATAATGTGATATCTCCAGACTTCGATAGAAGTAAGTTTGATACTATTATATCCCCCACATATTATAGCTTGATCACCTCTGGTCCTTATCTTGTAACGAACTCATTAAGTAATGAAGCGACTAGTTCGCTTCTTTCTTCTTCTCTCGAAGTAGTTTTTACGAGACAATAGGGTAATTGAAATGTATTTCATGAACCTACAATTGTGATATTTTCCCCAAGAAACATGTTTTAAACTAAACAAGTCTACGTTTATGACAGTCACGCAAAGCTTCGCCCCAAAACACTCAATCAAGTGATATGTAAATTCCATAACGTCACCATGACACCATTAAATTGGAAAATGGTGACTCTTTCACACACTCAGTCATACTACGATCACAGATAAATATTGTATATATTAATCAATTTTTAGGATTAAACAATCTTGTTTTTTTAGGATTGGACGATCTTGTTCACATAATTACTTAAAGTTGGCAGTATTTATAATACATTAGGCAATATTAGTACATTACGATCTATGTGGTATATTTCGACGTCATGTGTTCTGATTGGTGGACAAATTGTGTTTCGCCGTTTCGCTACGAATTTTAAAACACATTATTACTTTTGATTTCAAGCATTAATAAAATATATTTATAATAAATTTATTGCTTTTAAATATTATTTATCATTGTTTTTAACCCAAAAAAAATGGCATACATTAATAAGCTATTTTTATACATGTTACAAATACCCTATTTTATATTTAAATAAAGTTATTTAAAACCTGCACGCGGCCTAACTAGGAACCCAAGCTCTCATTTTCCTCACTTGAAGAGAGCAATGCGAAGGACGAGGTCTCAAGAGAGTCGGCCGCCTGAGTCCTAACGAGGGCAAGGAAAAAAAACAAATAATACATCTCAGTTTTTGCGCATTCCAATGGGATTTAATGGACCCGAATGTGATCGGGGTTCTTTTATATTATGCGGCCTGAACTTTTCTAATATTGAAATAACATTTTTATCCTCGTAATTTTCGTTGATGATCCTACGAATGGTTGTTTTGGCCAACGATATTTGTTCTATTATATTGCGCGTATGTTTTGAGTTTATTGGATTCTGACTAAATTAAACGTTTTCAATATATATTTTCACAAACCTGTGTTTACGTTTATAAATTAGTAAGAAGATTATATGGTAAATTCATAGACATAAAAATAAGTTATTATCTTGAGTAACAGTCAGGTAAAATTGAACTTAATCCATAATTTACATACCACCAACGCAAACTATAAGATGAATTTAAATTTTCCGAGAATGTTAACTAAATTTTAGTCCCTTCCATAATGATTCCCAACAAAATGTGTGGTAGATATTTATGTGTATATATATATATATATATATATATATATATATTTATATATAAAGAGTTATAGATAAAATAATATTATATTTACGTACCTGATTTTAGTTTGTTAGCATTTTATTCTGATCTATTCTGTATTACGACACAATAGATCAGAATAAAAGCATTAATTATTATTAATATTAATTAAACCAGTAGTAATTAAATAAATGTGTTTTTTATTTTTCTATTTTTTCTCGTATTCATTTGTTTATTTTTATTAATTACATACAAGCAGATAAACATTACAGTTACATATCTACTCAATAATGAGAATAAGACTAAGCTCATGATAAAATACAACAGTTACTAAATTAACAATGTTACAACACATAGCAGTGACACATTACAAGAAATGTATTCTTGCTTGTCACAAACAAATCACCATCCGATGCAATCTCGATTTTAGAAAGTGATGATTCATTTTCAGGGTTCCCTGCCAAATGACTGCCTTAAGAGAACACTTTTGTTTCTTTCAATCAGTCCATCTATCAAGGCTGACTTCTTCAGAAACTATGAGATGTAGAAACTTATAATTTGATATACATTACATCCTATTAACCCACATTTCTTGCACTACTAACTTTTTAGAAATATTCATATATTTTTTTAATTTTACGTATCATGTGGTTATATATATGTTGTGAGACATATAAAAATAACTTTTCCATAATTTTAGATCACATATTAAAAAGGACACTCCATAAAATGTACAAAAATAGGATATTCCCCCGCTCAGATTTTTATATTTCAGCGACTACTGAATCAAAAATCAGGAAAATACAGGGTTCGTAAAATCTGACTAAAAAATTACAGAAAAACTATATTTATTATACATTATGAAAAATTAATATTCGTAAATAGTATAATAGAAAAAACACATGTATCCTTAAATACTTATAAGTACCTAAATGTGTACGGAATATTCGTAGGGTCAGTTCTACTCATATTTCACATGTTTCCTACACTGTACCTTAAGCACGATACTAATGAATTTATAACCAAATAGATTCATAATTTAATCTATTTTTTAACTAATTCCCGTTTAGTTCTATAATAGGTGAATTATATTCATTACTAAATCGTATTTAATAATTACAAGCTAACCTTTTTTTTGGCAAAGTCAATAAAGACAATACAGCAATAATCTTTTTATTGATTTTAAATCTTTTTAAAGGTATCAACGAATTAATCGCCAAAATGGCCGTACGTTTTAGAAACGCTCTCCGCTTCGATCTCATCTGTGAAAAGTAGTTAAATAGTCCATCTATTCAAATAGGCCAACGAGCAACTAGTTTATTTAGTGTACAACATGTAAAGCATTAGATAACTAACAACACAATAGCACCGAGCTAGAGGCCACTAAGGCAGTTTTATCTGGTACTGGACCGGATCAGATCGGACCAGAAGAACTGTAAATAGACGGAACGAACGGATTTGAAAATGTGTTTCAAATTATTCCTGAATACGCATATGAAGTACATAATGTATATATTTATGTACATTTTGCAAAATATTGTCTCCACGTTTCGGTCTGGAATATGGAATAAAAAAGTTATGTAACTATTTTAAATTCCAGCTCCACACTCAGGAATAGAGGAACGATTACCTAGCGGTACCTCATAAAATTCCGTACAAAAAAGGAAATAAATGGCATACTTATAAAAACACTACATCTCTTTATCTATCTCTGTCGTTCTTCTCACAAACCGTTTGACGTAATTCTCGTTCAACTACTGTTTACTAACATAACTGGAATTAAATTTTTAATGAATTCCAATTAAGTATGTTATTTAACAGTAATTGTCTTGTAAAATTCAGTACTCGTTATCAGGACTTAGTTTTCTGATATGAACATTGAACTATTAATAAATATGTAATTAAAGAAAAGTCTAGAATAATTACTTGAACTACGTTACATATTAATGACATCTAAATTTCCACTTTAAAAATTTAAGCAGCAAAATTGTTTTTAACTTCGAAATTCCTCCAAAGCTAACCGTTCTAATTAATTACAAAACAGACATTTTGCCCTCGCAACAGATCAATTACAAAGCTCAAGTGACTCATTTTGTAAAAGCCTTCACTCCCCAATTTATGAATTCAGGTCGCCAATCCATGTTCGACAAGTAGTCCCAGCCCTGCGTAGCCGTTACGCAAGCGTGTTCCCGAAATTATACAAATATAATGAATGAGAAACAAACGCCGGAAGTGACGAGCGAGAGCGATCCGCGGGTCGAACACGATGGCATCTCGTTTATCAAAGTCCATCGCTCCAGTAAACGTCACCTAAAAGCTAATTACAAATTGTAAAACATGCTGTAGAGGAAAACGTTGCTGTGAGCGAACGAACGTTGATTATGTGAAGAAGTTACTAAACAAAAGACCACATTTACTTTCAACCGAAACCAAAACTGTGGCCTTCAGCCTCTTTCGATCGAAATTTAAAAATTTTGTTCAACAATAAATATTATACTTCAATAAAGTGTTTCAACAGATTCTATTAATGAGTCAGTATTATTATATGAGCTGCGTTAGCACGCCGTTGTTCTATGTGTTTTCCCAGCATTACACGATTTCAATTAACTTACAAATAGTAGACATTCATTTTTATAGAATTACAAATTTCCGAATTTTGCAACTTAAATCATGTACTATCGTAGTGACATATGTTATGTGTTTAATTGAAGATATATATCGTAATGACAATGAAGATGTACCCACTCTCATGTTTCATACATTTCTATAACAGTACTACGCCATTGCTACCTCTTTATGATCAAAACATGAAGAGATAGCTAGTAATTTTGGCATTTAGGAACAAGTATAGATTTACGTTAAGGATTTATAAATTTATATAAAATATTATTTATAAATAATTGAAATAAATTGAAAAAAGGGCTTCCTATAAAAAAGGCTAAATATGAAGAGCTGCGTTGAAAGAAACAAATATGCAGCACTCCAGAGATGATGAAATTATTAAAATAAATAAATTTTTCGCCCTTACACAAAGAAGGAAGCGGCCAGTAGCTAAAAGCAAACTTTGACCTATCGGTGTACTGAATGATCGGTCAAACTTTGGCTTTTTTACTTTTGAATTAGATAAATTTCCTTATAATCCGACAAATAAATATATACAGAATACATTATACAAACACATAGTAATATATACAATAAACGAGGCCACGTAAAACAAATGAAAAAAGAAACAGCGAACATGTGTTTATTGTCAAAATTTGTTAGATTGTTTTGTTAAAACATCGAACTAGAATTAAATACCATTCACACTAAGGCATACGCGTGCAAGTTAGCTCTGCGTCTCCCGAAATATCTATGTTTACATAAGCGCCGTCATTGATTCAGCACCAGTTCCGCATGAATTAAAACCAATATAGGAAACATGGACATTTATGAAGTCGAAATAGTTTTAAAATTATTTCCAAATATATAATTTTTCTATCTTCGGAAAATTAGAACTTTAATATAATTAAGAGATGGTGATTAAATTTCAAAATTTTGTACAACAAATACTTAAAATTTGTTACAAAATTTTTAAAAAATGCATCTATGTACTACGTAATACTTGGATACGTCGTAATCCTTTGGTGAAATACAGAGAAATGTAAAAAAAATTAAACCACCTTTAAAACCCTTGTTTTAGATGGGGTGGTTGACAAAATACTAAGCACTAAAAGATACTGTAGTTATCAAAGAATCATTAAAGGACAAAGCAACCATTGCCAGCCAAGTATAAAAACACTTAATGTAAACTTTGAACGAGGTAACGCAATGGAGAATTTTATAAACTAAAAAACAAGAAAGTAAAAGCACTATCGAAATGGTTATGTTTCGATTGAATTCTGAACCAATCATATATGTTATGAATGTGTTTCTGGATTCAATATTTCGCCAAAAAACATGGCCAAAAATATGCAGAAGAATGTTAAAAATGATGTGTTGAAAGTAAATAACATACGTTCTCTCTATCTAATCTCTTGCTTCATCGCATAACATCGTCAACTATGTCATATAAATGAAAATGAACAAGTATCAAACTGTATTGATATCGACGAGTTTTATATTATCCAACAGTAACGGGAGTGCTAATGTTCCAAGAAACGAACGATTTGCTCTGGAAATAGGGAATGCCGTTGCCGCGTAGATTGCTTGAAAGTATAAACGATTAAATATACGAAACTAAAACTGGAAAGGTAAGAAATTAAGAGTATTTTGATACTATTATTATCAACAGGAGGCAATAAATGGTTCATCTAAACCTCGAGCCAAACCCGACGTCTCACCGCAACTCGCCAGGATATACTCTCATTGAAAGTACCTCAAACGTCAGCCTTGTTCCGTTTCGACACTCGTCACTCGGCAGTTCGCTCCCTCGTCTTCTCGACACGCCGATCGCGGACCGTCACAAAGTAATACAGGCAAACGACGAAGACCAAGAACTGCATACAAAAATACATCAGGGACGACATTTCGGGACAGATCACCCAGATGGCCGGAGCTGCATAGACGCGGCGCGTGTCTCGGCGTCCTAGTTCCGAAATAGCGCACGGCCGACGCGATCAGGGTGACCAAATTTAAAAGACGGAAGTTCAATAGGTGCCTAACTGATAAAAGACCACGTTGACGTATTAAAACCAGGTCGCTTTTATTTGCAATTAAATTAAAAACAGAAAAATACGATCAGTAAATTAGGCTTTTAGAAAATATAATTAGTATAAAATATAAAATACAATAATTCAGGAGTTTCAGAACTTTTATCCTTTTGTCTATTTAATTATTTCTAAATATGGATTTCCTTTTCTCAAACTTATTTGCAAAAACCAAATTCACTTCTCTTCAAGAACTGGCTATGCTGCATTAAATAATTCATCGCAATTTAACGTCACATAGTTCAATATTGATAATAAATCCATGGTTCACGCTTATTTCTGATAATATCTCTTCTTAAAAAAATATGAATCAGACATAAGACAATTTTGGTTTGAAATTGTAAAAGTATTGTCAAGTGAACGTCAAACAAATGTAATTGACATCTATCCAAATGGTCACCCTGGAAACGATCGCGATTATTGTATGGCGCTTTGAAAGCGCCGCTTGAAAGGATATTCGGCGCAACGAGGATCGATGATAGAGGAAGTGACCCAGATTTGGTGAACAAACGCTGGATTGATGGCGACGCGCGATAAACGAGTCCCAGTCTTGAAGATTGGCTTCCAAATAAATATCGCTATTAAGACTCTTTAAACTAGCTCACAGCCAATCGAATAATAGTTTTGAACATAGGCTAGGGTGAAATCTCTTATTTTAAAACGCGTGAACGTTTTAATCACTGATTTAATAAATCAGAGTTATATAACCTTTTACAATATATTTTAAAATCATTTTAAATATAACACATTGCATTCAAGGTTGAATTCCAGAAAACATTTTTCTTTAATTTAAGAATGCATAAAATACAATGTCTCTCTATATAATAAATATCGTATATAGATGCTCTATCTATATCTCTATATATTAATATAGAGTATCTATAATTTTCGAATCTGCACGAAAATCTCCTATAAAATTAACATAAACCAAATTCAATAAAAATCGCAAAAATCTTTCAACCGATATGATACTTTTTTAACAACTCAAGAACTACTCCATCGGTTAAAATGTAGTCTTGTGACAGTAACTTGCTACAAATCTAAATAGTCCTTTATATGACACTTGCCCTAAAGAGACAAATAAGAAATGTTTTGTTACTAGCTAAACACAGTGCGTAATAAAATAAAAATATTTATTGTGAACTACACCATCAAGAATTATATTTGCTTATGAAAAGCTATTGTATTGTCAACTATTACATTTTCTCTGGTACTGATATCACGCAAATTTTAAGTGCATCAATTGGAATCTCCATCGAATTACTGCACGTTAATAAGCACTCATTACACTCCTAATAACGATGCATTTTTATACTGTTAACCCTTTTATTATAATTTTTATTTCTTATCAACTATCCCCGGTATGTTAAAACCATAATATACACACATTTACAAATATACATTTTTTGTTTTATATTGTGGTTACAAATTGTCTTATATTTTTTGCATTTTCCTTATTGTCAATCGTTGAGTGATTTGGTAATTCAATGTTATATTATATCGGAGGACATTATAGCTTTTTTAAATAATATAATTTTTTTTAAATATAACCTAACCTAACCTAACAATTCATAATTAATATTATAATTGTGAAAATATTTTCATTTATATTACTTAATATTCTTTAAGGGATTAACCGATCCTTTCCAAAAGAGACCCGCGAAAATGGGTCAGGTATTATAGAAATAGAATATTATTTAAAAAAGCTATAATATCTTCCGATATAATATAATATTGAATTAATAGAACATTGAAAACCAAACCACTCAACGATTGACAATAAGGAAAAAGCAAAAAATATAAGACAATTTGTAACCACAATACAAATCAAAAAAGGTATATTTATAAACGTGTGTATGTTGTGGTTTTAACATACCGAGAATTGTTGATAAGAAATAAACATTTTTATAAAAATCTAACCAAATATTATTTTTTCAATAACTTTTTAGAAACAATTATAATAAATAATCAATACGGATTGTTTTTTTTTTAATTTATAACCATTGCTAAATTAAATAAAAATAAAATGTTAACTTAAATTGATATTAGTTTCATTGTTATCAAAATTCTTCGATCTTTCGAGTTTTATGTGAGTCGTGTTATAGTGGTCGGGCCCAGGAGTTTCATGGATACACAGGAAAGAATCTGTACACATTGTTTCATCTTACTGGTTCAAAAAGTTTCTAAGAAATAACGTTTAAAAACTATTACGATAGACAACTAAATTTCTCATTTGTCTAATTAACTATTTAAATTAAACTTTTAAGAAGCTAATTTTTTCAGTTTCTCTATTTACAATTGGAATTTTTATTCTTGTAACCTAAGTGTTATGGACTGTTGCTCGTCTTCTTTTGTAAATGTTATACATACCACGACCTAATATTTAAAATAATGTTCACCCCGGAAAAATATACAGTTTCTTACAAAAAAATATTCCTTAGACACTAGACACGCACCTCAGGTTACCTAGGTGAAGGTTTGTAGGAATCTCACCAGTATTAAATGGGATATGATTTTTACGTTACAAAGGTAACATCGAAATGATGAGCCAAGCTACCAACAGACTAAAGTTATTGTTACCATTTGATGTACATACAATACATAATTATTCCGTGTAGTTATGTATTATACACCAGTTGGAGACCGCTCTCCGGAGTGACGTGGCCCTCGTGAGATAACAGTGACTTGCTGTATCAGCACAAACGTGCAAACTGACACCCCTTTATCACTATTTATCCTATGTTTACAAAATAAAAATTAAGGTATACAATTAATACAAAGTGTTTTATTTATTAATTGACGTGTAGTTAGAAAAACATTACAGTTCATATCTCATGGATGAAGAGAATGAATGAGAAAATTACTAATTTCACCGCAATACATAACGATGACATATTGAAAAAGAAAATATTCTCATTCCTCGCCAGCAAAATCAAAGTCTGGTGATAGGATATTGAAATCCGGAAAATTCCGATAAAATTCTGCTTTAGAAGCAGCTAATGCAATAAGATGATGATGCTACGTGAGCGCAGGAAGTTATTAGGCACGAAGGGTGAAAGTCTTCTCAATGACACAAAATCCTTCTATTTAACACATAGGCATATCCAAATAAAATTAATAGAAATATCTATTTACAAAAAGAAGCCATTCCAAAATTTAGAATCGATGTCTCAATAATAGAACTGGAGAACATATTTTCGATTTTTTATTTTACTAGTCCCACTAACGTAATAAAGAGGCAAGTTTTGTTTGTTCTTTTTTAGGGATTCACGCAAAAACCACAAGTACGGTGACATACAACCCTCGTAATATGAGGGCTTACTGTTTCCAGATTGCCTAGTATAGGCTATACAGTATGTATGTGCATCTTGTATAACCCATGAGATATAGAAACAAAGTGAGATATAGAAAAAAGGTGTTCCAGATTGTCTACTATAGACTATATAGTTGGTGCATATGTTATATAATCCATGGGATATAGAAAAAAACGTGTTTTGGATTGCCTACTATAGACTATATAGTTTGTGCATATGTTGTATAACCCATGGGATATAGAAAGAAAGGTGTTCCAGATTGCCTACTATAGGCTGTGTATAATATTCTGTACATATATGGTATAATTCATGAGATATAGAAAAAAAGGTGTTCCAGATTGCCTACTATAGACTATATAGTTTGTGCATAGGTTGTATAACTCATGGGAAATAGAAAAAAAAGTGTTTCAGATTGCCTACTATAGACTATATAGTTTGTGCATATGTTGTATAACCCATGGGATATAGAAAGAAAGGTGTTCCAGATTGCCGACTATATAGTTTGTGCATATGTTGTATAACCCATGGAATATAGAAGGAAAGGTGTTCCAGATTGCCTACTATAGGCTATATATAATATTTTGTGCATATATTGTATAACCCATAAGGTATAGAAAGAAAGACGTAAAGAAAAGTTTGCAATAGCATTTATCTATATTTTATTAGATAACCTAGAAAGTGCGTAATACAAAAGGAGCGATATTTGGATCGATTTACTAATACTCATTAAAATAACATCGTAGTTATTTTAAGAATTTTCGATAGGTAAGACTTTTGATATTTCACGCTCTACCATTTGAATTAGTAGTTTAAGAGTAATTAAAAGGTTTGTGAAAGTAAGTAAAATAGAAATGTGCATTTTAATGACGTTCAGAGCGATGCATTTACGGAAGAAGATGGGAAATGGCGGCGGAGTGGAAGGAATACATTTTTATATTTTTATTATTTAGGATATGGCGCAGAAAAAAGTTTATTAAGGAAAAAACCTATTAATAACTTAATTGTACCCTTACGAAGTCTTCGTTTGGGTCGTTTTAGCGCCTGAGAGAAAGGCACATTAAAAACCTAAAATGTCAATCCATTAAAAACCTAAAATAAATAAAAATTACATGTGAAGCCTCTGCGGATCGCCAATAATTTATAAAAATCTTGTCAGTCAAATCATCGGATTTTTGCATTAATATTTTAATTATTTCGATAATAAATTTTGCTGAAGGTCATTCTTTTTTGACCTATGAACTTATACATTTTATCTTTTTACTATCTTAATTGTATTATTTATACGTATTTAAGGTTCATCGCGTCGTTTCATTGAAGGAATAGTAAGTTTCCTGATTTGCGGAATAATAATATATAAAAAATGTTATTATTATATAAAATAGAATTTATACAAATATAAAACATCCGACACATGTAAATTTGGAATGAAATATAATTTACGTGTTAAAAATAGCAGCGCCAAATCGAATACTCGATTCCTTTTAGCGCTTTCTCATAATAAGTTGATAACCTTAATACGTCGTCGCCGTAGTGTGTTGGGTAGGCATACGGCCTTTGACGATGCGGCGCACCGCGATGACCCGTGTTCGATTCCCAGCCGTTCGTCGAACGAGACTGGACTGGCTTTATGGTTGGCTGTAAGAGATTGCTCTCGTAGTAATAAGTCCGCCGCATACATCAATTAGATACATTAACATCATTAGATACATTATAAATAAATACATATAATAAAGCAATCTGATTTATAACTCTTTCGAACGTACGATCTGTCACTTCAAGGCGAATCTCTTCTGGCCAAATAGAAAATGATCTCTCTTGTTTCAATCACGCCAATGGAGCATAATTTAAGCGCTCAACGAACCGGCGCTGGGAAAATTCGGACATTTGTGAAAGGTAGGAAGGAAGACAAAGCGGAACTTGACAATTTTCCGAGTCACCTCCCCCAACCCTCGCTCCAGCGCTCGTGCCAATATTGGAACAGATGCTGTTTTACACAATCCGGCAAGACAGAGATGACTATACCTATCGTGTAGCATATGGAGTAAACAAAATCCTATCACCATGACAACATCGGCCTGAATACGCCTCAACGACTCAACTTCTTTTAATCGATAATAACCCCGCTATATATCGGCCGTTAAAGATACATTTGTGTGTGAGCTGTAGTTATCAATAGTACGGTTATTTGTTAAAAAAATCAGCGTTACATATTCGTAGAAAAATTTGTCGATCTTTACTATAACTATTTTTCTTAACAACCTAAAATATAAATGACATTTGAAACATAGACAATATTAAAACTTTGCGCTTTTTTCCAAAAATGAATGATCTTCATCACAAAACTGTTTTATCACACTTAACATAGTATTTGCTATATAACATAAAACAATTTTACGATGATACAATTGTTTTCCAACTGTATAAAGGTGGAAACCTGTAAATTTTAGCTTTACACCAATAAATCCGCTGTTTCAGTTCAGCATTGTTCCGGCAAGCAAAATATTTCCCTTTCGTCCGCAAAGCACGAAGTTGTTTTTCTATTGCAGTATGACAGCACGAGAGTAGCTCTGTCAGACAACGTGAAATAAACCTATAACCAGTTTCAGTAAGACTTTCGTTTTTCTAAATTGAATATAAGAGATCACACTGAATAAGGATTATCGGAAAAATTGAACGATCTTTGAAATTGACACTTGGCCGTGCTGTTAGTGTGTGTTATTTCGCTCGCTTTTAGACCACCTTTTTTGTAACAATGTTTTGCAAAACCTTCATTTTGCACACCTTACTGGACTATATATCTATAACAGAACAACCTTTTAAATACTATGCAACAATCACGCTACGTAACATCAAATATATGACATCGGCGTACAAGCACAACATTGTCATAATATCTATTTTGCGCAACAACATCGTAAATACTGTCTATTTGTCCGCATCTGCACGCTATCTTCCCATAAAAGGGGATCGATTATAATAAAGGACCACATAATTATCTAATATTCATATCATCGTTAATATTGCTCTTTTGACCTAGATACAGAAGTTTTAAGCTTTAGTATTTTAAATCAAATTAAAAATTGTGATTGAAACATTAAATTATTTCTCAATACAACTGAAGTTAAATTCTGCAGTTAAATATGCTGAATAAATAATCTAGATTCTAGATTATGGAAATAAATGGAGGACTAAAATCCTTCAAATTTCTTTCCACATCTGTGACAGTCATATTTTATTCCACGTGAAAATCACATTTGATATGTGTAACCATTATAGACATTCGGCCTCAAACAATCGTATTATATTTCTCGCAGAATAGGGTGCAGCTCACTGGCAAGGGAAAAATTACCTACATAATTTAAACTTCCTCAACTAAAAGTTTTCCGCGCGATACGCTAGAGAAAAATTATCCTATATTACACATTTTTAGATCTTCAAACTTACGTCCTCTAGGGTGAGTCAAGAAATGTGCTCTCGAGTCTCATACAGACGTAATAATGTAGAAACTGATGTGTAAATCTAAATAGTTTGCGTTAATTAAAAAATTAAAAGTACCATTTAAAAAAAATAAATTCCTCCACCTAATGGAGAATTATAAAACTACATAAAATAATGGGTGCTAGTGGAAGAAAGAGATGTCGCTGTCAATCAATTAAACTCTGTTGACTTTAAGAATAATTTATATAATTTCTAATGCAGGTGTGTACTAAGCCATTAATATATAAAACCGCAAAATATAATTCAAATACATCTCATAACCATTTTATTATATAAATAAGTAACGTGTTAAGTAATCTTAAGAACACCTTATTTCCAGATTTACGGCCCTAGGTGCCATCGAAGTACGTTCTAAAATCCTCCTCGCCTTCCTTATTCCGAGACAAATACATAATTTATATTGTGGAACAATTTAGACTCCAAACTCTAACATAGTATACCTATATATTTAAATGTCTGTATTTGTTCCCTCCCAACTTTTCCTTCTACCCTTCAAGTGTTTATATGTGTATATATTTGCTTTACATATTGTTAGAATTTACATACGTGGTCTCTCAGCCCAGGTTATTGACTGCAGTGTACCACTTCAAAAGATTTATAACAGGTATTATTGTGATTACCTGTAAGAGATCGCTATCAAAGCAATAGCTTCGGCTTTTATATTTGAGTTGATTGGTGTGATTCGTTTAAGGTTAAAAATAAATAAATATATCTCAATGGAACATTTTAATTTCTTCAAAGATAAACCTATATTAGACATAATTTTCTTCACCAAATTTTCCACAACAATTACTTTATATCACTTATAACTAGGTTTATTAATCATTTTAATGATATTTCACGAAAATGACAATGTGAATTCGTGATGGAAGGCTTTTTAAGAACTTCTACGTTTACATGTTTATCCTCTTTTTTCTCACTCCACATAATTTATAATGATAAATAAATCATGAAAATAGGCGACTTGTGGGCAGAACAGGCATAGTTTCCTAAACATATTTATTAATTTAGTTTTAAAGCAATTTATATATTAATACGTGAAAAGAACACTTTGTACCCCTTTTTAAGCATATTGCACGGAGGTGTAAGACATTTAGCATAGTTTTATATAGAGAAGGAGTGCAGAAAGCTAAAATTTATATATAATATGTGTTTCAAATACATTAATTCATATATTACAAATACATTAAAAGATTAATTGTTTACGTTCAACAATAAAAGATTCATTGTTTACGTTCTTACTGTCAAACACGTAATATTCTGTAGTCAAACAGTCCCACAGAGTAGAAATTATCGCCCAAGAATTTTAAAATGTCAGATTGACTGAATGAGTTTAAATTTTGTGTGATTTCAAATGTTCCTTTTTCAATATATATCGAGACGAAAAAAAATTATTTTATTTTTTGTGTAATAGGTGTTATAATAAATATGAATACAAGCTTTATTTATGTTTTTTTTTCAACTGTTACTAACATTATATTTCATAGGTATTGCACAAAGTTAAGGCAAACAAAACGTACGCTAATGATGAATTTGAACACGCTCTCAATTGACGTAATAGAACAAAATTCAAAAAAAATTATATGCAACAGTTATAGAAGTATACTCTTTGAAAAAAGAACCTCAATAACGTTCAAACTTACAAATTTAACAAATTATAGTAAAATTTTGACCACTGGCCAACCACTAGCAAAACTTAAACTCGCACAAATTTCCCCGCACTATAGTATTTTCCAGCATCCTCCCAAGATAGGACGGAGAGAAATAAGGTACTTGATACAAATGAGGCCTACTTAATTTAGGTAGGCCTTAATCAAGTACCTTATTTGCATCAAGTGCCTTTTTATAACATAAGGCTTATTTGTATCAAGTACCTTATTTGCATCAAGTGCCTTTTTATAACATAAGGCTTATTTGTATCAAGTACCTTATTTGCATCAAGTGCCTTTTTATAACATAGGGCTTATTTGTATCAAGTACCTTATTTGCATCAAGTGCCTTTTTATAACATAGGGCTTATTTGTATCAAGTACCTTACTATAGTTATCATCCTGTAAAAAATACCATCTTTTCATCCTCTTTATTTACTCTAACTTTTTCCTTATCAAGATTGATGGCATCTTCAAGGAAAATATTAACAATGAGAAGAATTGAGATAAAACCCCAAAACTCACATCACTAACTACTGCTCTATTGAGCATGTTAGAAGATAAATTGTACATGTTGCTAGCTAAAATGATTTGTTCCAAAAAATATAATGACGCCAATGCAGTTTCCGCAAGCAGTGCCGTCATATGCGCGCGCAGGGCGTGCAGCAATGCACAAAAGCGCATTGGGCGCAGTGCGGTTGCCGTAAATCAAGCGGCCTGGCGCCGTTCTCTGAGTTACGACGTCGTTACGACGCCGGAACGGCCAGTTTAAGTTGAACCGCCTCTATCACGTAGATCTATTTGGCGCAGCGTTCGAATTCCGATTCGAATACTCAACGAGTTCGCTAATGGGGAACTGCTGACAGCCAGTCAGTTATAATTACGTTGTTTTATTGTTTTAACCGATCATTATTCAGCCGAACGAACTAAATTCCGTTAGTAAATATATTGAGCTTATGACTAACGAACGGATGTATTACAAAAGTAACTCTTTAGCCGCAGCAAATGCATTCATTCGTAAACAAATAAAATTATTTTACAAAAAAATTGAACCACTCCCAATAACCACCGAATAAGAAGCGTACTAAAAATATTATGTGGAATTTTTGTAACATAATATCGTTTCCGAATGTAAATAAATTCATAAAATACTGCTAGTGCTAGAGATTGTTCGTGTTGTGATATCAGGTCGTCGGACTTAAATATGCGAACTTGTGCAAATAACAGCGTGAAATTGATTTTAAAATTCACCTTTATTGACAAGGTTTTTAATGCGGAAAATTACCTCGTGATCCTAGTCATATCCAATTTAACATCCGTGATGTTATATATTAAATGCATAGTAAGGATTAAATAATGAAAAGTATCGAAACATTGTAGTTTCGAAACAACGATTTTTTTAAAATAAAAAGCTCAGTTTTTTATGAATAAGCCATAAAACAATGATAATGAAATTCAAACTAGTTGGGTTCCACCGGTATGTGTGTCGTTAGATTAAGTGACGTATTCAAGCGACTCATCTACTGTTGCCAAATCTATTTTTTCTTTGAAAAGAAAACAAAGTCTATTTTCAGACCATTAAAATAATTTTCTCTACTAAATAAAAAAAACGTGAGACACGTATGTTTCCAAATATTCCCTACCTAGAATACGACACGATATAAAACAAAAAGAATAAAAAACAAAAGTATAATTCGTTATATTTTTTACTAAGCCAGTAGCCATTGATATAAAATATTATTTTATATCAATGGTTACTGGCTTAGTAAAAAATATAACGAATTTTACTATAATTGAATCATCAAATGTAAGCAAAGCAAAGGTAGCATCTGCAATAACTACCCCCAAACATTCCTAAATCAGTTGAAGAAAAGAAAGAACGTCGATGGATAATAAATATTATAAATTATGTCACAACCGACAGACAATATACGGTTGGCTTCTACATTTAAAATAGATAACATAGATGTAACTTACTAAGTTACGTTACGTCTGTCATAACTCAGGTCTCACCTAACGAGAAAAGTTATGGTCCTTAATAGGAAAGAGCCCACGATAACAAAGAAGTTGTGAATGCAATTTCGACACAAAACTTGTCTCGTACTTCGATAATATGTCCTACATTTATTATATTATTTGCAGGTATTTTTGAATCTTTCTCGTCTCTTTTTCACTAATATATTTTTCACTAACATAATATGTTCAGATAAATTATACCATTTCCATTTCTGTTATTATTTTTTTACATTTTCATAAATTCTATACATAGAGATACTTTCGAAATAGTCTTGCGAAACCTTTCATTCGCTATTCATCACGTTATTTTTTTTAAATTGCATTTTTATGGCTTATCTCACTTGGAACATTACAACGAATCACATTTGTGAAAATCATATAGAAACCAGATGGCAAAAAAATACATTACGAATTATGAGAGGATGTGTGATCAATATTAATAAATAAGAATTAATTCATAATCCTTACTTTTGGCTTCACCCTAATCGACTAAACGTAAAAATAAATCTAATAACTAACACAACAATATAATTGAATCTTTGCTAATAACCCACCTGAAGATGTAATACAACGAAACCTAGGTCGTGGTAAAGAAATTAAAGAAAGTTTAAATAATACTACATCACGTAGTTTCATTTAATTGTGAATTGACAACAATATAAATTAACTTTAACTTAGTGATAGATAGATGCAACAATCAAAAACATTTAGTTACTTCTAAAAATTGAGACCGTTCAGGTAAAGTTAAATAGTAATATATTGCATTCAGAATTAAGTCCATATTATATATTTAAGTAGCTTTTCCTAATTATTAGGTGAATGTATTAAATTCATATATTGTATGTCGCAACGCTAGGAAATACTCAGGCTTGATACCCTCCATGCAGTCCGTGTCGATATAATGTGATTCAAACTTCGCACGTAAATACGACAAATATAACCAAATGGAATGTCGGTAGGAGATGACGTGAGGAAGAAGCGAAGGAAACAAACAGAGCACCGAGGCTATGGGTGCAGTATGCTTAGCTGCTTCCACAATTTTGTACTTCAGCGGATAACTGAGGTTACAAGTTTGAGTAAGTAATCATGGCAATGTGCAAAACGATCGTGTCCTGTTTTGGACAAACAGGCAACGATGACATATCTCTTGCCATAGTGTTACAAACTTATAGAAGTGAACAAATGAGCGGTAAAATAGAGACAGACTACTATCTGATCATCTCACGGTAAGGTTACCTTATTTTTTGACAATATTTCATAACAATCATTCTAAGAAAATATTATTTAAAACTAATTTATGTAACGAGAAACTTCAGCTAAAAATAAGACACAATGCAAAATCCTCTCCGCAAGTATGTTGTTTATATAGATAGATACTTTATATTTAGGTTGTTTCCAAATCAAAATTAAAATAGTGTTTTAGAAACAATCTAAATACAAAATAGCTATCTATATAAACAAAAGTATATCTACGAGATTTAGACTTAGCGAAAAGAATTCAATATAAAAAAATTCATTTCTTCATTATTTTCTTCAAAGGGAATGTTTTTCAGCCATAAATATACGAAACCATAAGGAATATAAAATCTGATTTAAAAAATGAAAATATTATTTTTATATACATATTATAAAAAATACTCCTGGTTACTATAAATATACAGAATATTTAATAATAAACTTAAACAGGTTCCAAAAATTTCAATTATACGAGCATGCATTCTCAAAAATACGCAGTGGATGTCGATTAGAAATTTTTTGTCCGTAAACGTTTCGTTATTCCTAAGAATGAGCTGATATATTTAGTATACCTTACTTTTTTTTCTAAAATATTAATACCTTTTAACTGAACGTCACATTCCAAGTAGTTAAGTAAAATCCGTTCTCAAAAGTAATAAATATGGTAGTGAAAAATAAGAAACCGATATAAAGAATTGTTTAAAATTTACTTCTACACTAGGAAATCTGGGCGTGTACAAGTATTTTACGGTACATACATTATCTTTGAAAAAGCGAAACTATTAATTGCCTAAAATTCATATAAGCATTGTTTTATAGAAAAAGTGCAAATATTTTTACATTATCGACACAATTAATAGATGAAACCCTAGAACATATGCATATCGTATACAAATATCTACGTATGCCTATTGTTTAGTGTTCATGACTCACGCTACAAAATAATAAATTAAGAACAATGTATTTATTGTATTATTTTCTTTATGGCAATATTTCTAAGTTTCATAAGTACTGCATTCGTGGAATGTTTCTCAAAAAAGTGGAGACTAATGAAAAATGGTTCAAAAATATGATTTGACGAAAATCAAAATACCAAAATTCAGGATCTACGTACCTAATATATGCAAGATAAAATGAAAAACACTACAATGAAATTCAACTCATTACAAATCCGATTGAAACCTCTGCCAGCGAGCGATATATTTCGCGGGGATATTTCTTACTTTAAATACGTCGAGACAGTCGATGTATAAAAGGTGCAAACATAAAAAGAAATATACAAGGTGCATGCGCTGTTCTATTTTTTTGGCGGAAATGCAAAAAATTGTATGAATTAATAAGAAATATTTGCTAAAAAACTGAAATAACCTGAAATTTAAAAAATCCGTCAAGCACGAATGGAACTCGCACTACAAGGGTTCCGTACGCATTTAGGCATTTTATAAACAGTTATGTTACATAATGTTCCTATTGTACTATTTATACAATTATATTTTTTAGAACGAAAATATATTGCTTACTATATCTTTCACAGGCGCACAAAATTGTTTATAGGATATAACTACAAAGTAACGATTTTCGGTTCCATTGTTTCCTTTACTTGTCTTGTGAGACCTTGCTTCTTATCAAATTTCATGCTTAACGGGAAGTAACCTTATAGTTTTTGATTTATTTGCGAGTATTAAATGCATAAATGACCGCATTTGTAGTTTTTTTTATTGCTTTAACTTAAAAGCTTGATTTTTTACAGCCCGAAGGGACCGTAGACCTTAGTATTTGATATCAATTTCAACTTGAAACCTCCACGCGTTTCTGAGAAAAAGGGTCTTGGCAGACAGACGGACGGACAACGAAGTAATCCTAAAAAGGTTTCTTTTTCCTTTTGAGGTACAGAACCCTAAAATTATACTATATAGAAAGATATATTAGAAAGAAAAGACAATGTCTGCAAAGACAGACACATACACACCGACCAAAAAAAAAGATGCAAGCATAATATTTTATCAATTACAATGCAATCTTTTCTTTTCTTCCAACTATTTCTGTAGACTAACAATAAATAATATAGTTTAGACTTTGTTTTTCATCACAATTGAGAAAAAGCTCTTCAATTTATCGGTAACGCACAATAGTTCTCGATTCGCCCTTGTATCCACGCCCCTCCGCACAATAAAGTGCACAATGAACCGCAGATGACGGAAGCGGTGCCACACGCGATTGCGACAATCACCTCAAAACAATGGGCAATTACTGGCGAGCGACAAGGATTGCTAAGCTGAGCCGGTCGGTACCAATCCTGTAAGTTATAAAGTTTCGCAGCTTGATGGAAAATTTTCCCGGAAATAAACTGAGAAAGAATAGGGTGATTTCATTTGAGGAAGTCATTTGAAAGATTACTGTAGTAAAAAGTGGTTAACCTAAATTGGACGTGAACATTTTAAAAATATTTCTATAAAGGAAGGAGAAAATTTTCGACCATACCCCAAAAATAAATAAAGTATACTTTGAAAGATCATAGTTTGAAGCTGCGATTTCTGAGTTTCTAAATCAGATTGTACAAAAAATTATCAATAATCACAACATTGTAGAGAGTTTTGTCTTTTAATAAAGATGTACATTCCAATAATTTGTTATTGTGATTACACCATACAGTAGACGGAACTCTATATCTGGTTCAAAAGTTATCTATGCTGATGGTTTCATTTCAATTAACAAGTTTATAATTTCTATATCGCACAAAGATGTTATATACTTCGATATTATAGTGGGGGACAACAGATAAACGATTATATAAATTTCGATACAGGTGGATTAATCCAAGATTAATTAAAAAGAATCCCCTCCCAACAATATTGTTCCCATCAATTTCAATTCCTTATGAGCCTTTTTAAATGTTGTATTCTATATATTGTTGATACAATTTCACACGAACAGCAAATTCCAGGCCGGAAATACGGGACTAACTTTAAACTGATAGCTCACATTGGCCTTGATACGAGTTGATAAAAACGAACTTCCTAAAAACCGATCAGTATATTCAAAGCAATCACAACACACAACTAATAAACGCAAATTATGACGAGTCGCGAGATTTTGCGTAATTCAAAGATGTTATGCAAGCTGCTAACGTGTATTGATTTATTTTTTTGTAATTAAAAATTATACTTGTTATTAATAACAAAAGTGAACAAATTCCACAGTTTCCAATTTTAAATAACATTCTATCTCTACCTTGATATTAGGTCACGCCATTTGTCATTAAGACTGGATGGTAAAGGAGATTAACATTTTCTGGTACAATTGATTTTATTTGCTGATAAAGTTCATCTGATGAAGCTCCGCTCTCGTAAAATATGATACGCAAATATCATATGCTAAATATAATGATTAACTTTAATAAATGCTATCAGATCTCGGATAGTTAAGATGAATTAAACGTTGTCATTTTGACAATGTCGTCTTAATATTGTCATTCGTAGTGATTCTATTAAAATGACATTGGCAAAGTCGGTCCAGACGTTCAAACCGTACACTGGAACAAATTTAAAAACACTTTTAAAGATGCATTTATGTTCTGTATGAGGGATTGTTTTCAGCGGTATCCCACAAACCTAGGCGATCCTTTATGACCCCAACCCTTTACACGTTAGTCGCCTTGAAATAAAATTTTGTATAATTTGAAATGAAATTCTCGGTTTTAGACCAAAGAATACAAATTATGGGTCGATTCCATATCGCTATAATATTTCGTTACAAATGATTGACGGACGAAAGGACAGTATTTCCACAACAATATAGTTCCTGTCAGACATTTCGGATACGGAAGAATAAATATAATTTTTTTCCACCCTTTAATAAAGATGCTATATAACAAGTATTTCAAAATTTATCTCAACGAACTGATTGTAAAGAAAAGAATTGTAATAAATTAAAAAAGGGCTAATCCAAAATGATGTCACTTTACAAGTCATTCTCGAGTTTATTTAGGAAACTAAAATTGTAAGGAGCGCGTTTAAAGCTTTTCGAACAGTTTAAATACTAGATTTTCTTCAGCCGTCTCGCACGTAATATGTGATTCTTGTTCTATATAATTAAATTACATTTTGGTCAATTTTGTCCTTTCAGTTGCCCCTAGCTATGAGACTGAAATGCAACTATGTACCTTGAAATATTAAGTCTGAGCATACTTCAAATGTCATAATGTTTAAGAATTAGCTGTCTCGAAAGGAAAAACGGGACATTTATAAGATCGCACACGTTTCTGTCTGTCCGTCCCTCACAGTCGTTTTTCTCAGGAACGACTGTGATAGAGGTAGAAACTTGAAATTTTGCATAGTAATAAGACATGTTGACCCGTATATATCTCATTAGAGTGGCGCACATACACATAACAAAAACTCAAAAATATTTATTTCAAAATTTTTGGAGTGGCAAGTTAAGTATTCAAAAACAATTTTTTAAATTCCATATTTAGTGTTGAGAATCGTTTGAAAGGCGTAGTTATTAGAGTCTCAAAAATATTTTCATAATATCTGGTATTATATCTTCAGAGATACACTGAAAAATGTGCAAAAAAATATGTTTACCCCGTTATTTCGAAAACTACTCAACCTAAAATTATGAAGAAATGTGGGTTTTTTGAAGCCCACACAAAGGGAAAACAAAGCGATGATTCTAGATATCATAAATATTTTAAATATGCACCATGTTTTGTAGGCCTATGAAATAATAAGTACCATGTTTTGTAGGCCTGTGAATGGTAATGGTAATTTATGTTTCTCCGTACTCACTGTCGATTTTCTCAGAAACAACGCCACGTAGAAATTTAAAATTTCATTAGAAATAATATTAACCCACATTAACCACACTTTTTCCAAAATATTCATATAAGAATTAAAGAGGGGAGGGGGTAAATAAAGGTCTTAAAATATCTTTTTTTAATTTTATATATTTTACAAAAATATACATATGTTTTATATAGTGTGTTTAAAAGATATTACAAGAAATAGTCGTCAACTGGCATCTCTCTCTCCCTCTCCCCCCCCCCTCATTCCTAAAGCTATTTAGCCAAAAAAGAGAATTGGTAAAATTTTACTGGAAGGGTGTTTTTGTGCCTGTGAAAACATAGTTTAAGATTGCTTAACATTGACATATTGTCTACTACGTCTTTCATTTTTCAGTTTTTATATTTACGTTTAGAAAAATTAATATTGGTAAATAGTATAACAGAATTACAATGTACCCTTAAATATTTATAAGTGTTTAAATATGTAAGGGATCCTCGTAGTGCAAGTTCTATTCGTGCTTGACGGTTATATTACGTTATTTCCTCTCTATTTAACAACATGTCACTGATAATTTGTTATTCTAATTATATTTAAATTAAAATAGTATATAAACCAGTGTATGAAATCACGTAGTCTGGAACCATATGTTGGTTAATCATTACATTGATTATTCAATCGCTTCATTACATACAACTGTACAGTAGCCGTCACGTCACAAAACCCTGCGAAAGCCTCAACATCCACCATGTGTCGAGGTTTGAACAATTTTGTAATGTGGAATAAATTTCGGCAGCGCGTGGACGCCTCGAGTAACACGCGGCGGGCGCATTTTTATGGAAATAGAGTTCCAATTCGACGCGTGCCAGCTTTCCCTGCGTACCTGGAACTTTCGTGTGGCGGCGTTAGGTGGGCGAGCAGGCCGTTGAAACATTCAGAATTAAATTTCAATAAAAAAATTTTCATCGATATTTTTATTTATTAAATCTTCTTTTAATTTAATAAAAAAATCGACAATCATTTGGATTTTATACGAAAATAAAAAAATTGCTTTTTTATCCAAATCATATGTGAAAAAAATTAATATAATGACAGAAAATATTTGTGTCTTTGAAGATGACGTTTTTGTCAAGTTTTTTAATGCTGTCTATGAAGAACTCTTTTCTTTGTTATCGACAATATAAATTCGAGCACGCAAATAACAAAATTAAACTCGACGAAGTAATATTTTAATTTTAGACGTTTTTCTTATACAAAATATCCTTTCACTATAAAACTAAATTTTGTATCTCAAACATTGAATTACTTTCTCGATACACTATTCCACCGTTCCACCCTGGTTGTCTCAGGGACCCGTAACGACCCACCTCATACAAAAGATAGGATCATCGAAGGTCCCCTAATAATGTCCCACATATACAGTGTCAGCGCTTGCACCTGACAAGATTAGAGTCTATCCCTTCTCGATGAATCATTTTGTACCTCCATTTTTTTGAGAACGCATTTCATGAACGCTTTAAATAACTCAAAGATCGGTCCTTTCTCAACCATATCTCGTTGACTAAAGATACCACGTTCTAAAGTTTCACACTTTCTCGATACATCAAATTTACGTGCATTAGAGAGTTTAGCCTTAGTTTAGCTTTAACCAAATAGTGGTCTTATTTGAAGCAGGCTCCTCGATATGTTCTGACATCTAGAATGTCTGACATCTGTCTTGAGTCGATCAGTAAGTGGTCGATTTGATCTGGTGACTTCCATTTTGTGAATTTTTTTATATGAAAAGAATGAACTAGATATCACCATATTGTGATCAGCGGCAAAGCCGATAAGTCTATGTCCTTTGTCGTTCGATGTGTCATGTAGACTATACCTTCCTATGGTAGGTCTAAATTCAGTCTCCTTGCCGATTTTTGCGTTAATGTCCCCAAGGACTATCTTAATATCACTTTTAAGACAGGAAAGGCAAACGTCATTTAAATCCTCGTAGAATGCTTCCTTTTCATCATCATCTTTTTCCTCTGTCGGAACACTCTATTTAAAACAACAATCAAGACCTCATATTAAAAAATTACATCATAAGTTCCGGCAGCGATTCAAATGAAACATTACGATTTCTAAAAAATAGCCGAATCACACCGATCACCGCTCTTTATCCGAGTCGCTATCGCAACGGGACTGCAGCGACAGATGCAGCGCGACAACAATGGCGGCACGTTCGCGGAACAGATAGCGGGTTCGTTCACCGCCAACACTTAGCACTGACCGAATAAAGTGCGGATGGCGAAACGTAACAGCTTGATAGTGCGGCGGGCGTCCGAGAGGTTTGCGAACAGCAGCGTTGCGCACTCGTCCGCATAACACAGATTTTGTTGCGTAATTTTATGTATTTTAATTAAAAATATGTACCGATCTAACGCTCTTTAAGGCGGTTACACAGTAAGGCTGTTGATTTAATTCGCGATAACTTTTTCTTGTCAATAATTAAGGAATACTTTAGTGTTTTTCACGGATGATCTCTCGAGAACGTACTAAACATCATCCAAGACCATTCCGTACCACTAAGTAAAACATCCAACTCTGTTGTTTGTTTATAAATTAGTACTAGTAGAACTAGACTATAGTAGAACTAGAAATTTTATATCTACATATGTCCTTGAGTTAGCATTTGTTGACAATCGAGACATTCTATTTTTCTTTATCTTTCCTATTGAGCAAAATCATTTTATAAAAAGAGAGACGGAGAGAAGCTTTTTGTTTCGAGAGGTTTTTTGCTTCTTAAGAAATGAATTCATTGTTTCTAAGGTATGAACTCGTTGTTACCAATTTGTACACTAATTGAACTTATTGCTGTTTAGTGCGTATAATAGTTTTATCATGAAAAAATAAATTTCCTAAGGAATAATGAAAAAAATTTCTTGTGTTAAAATGTCACAAATAAACCTGAATCACAAAAGTAGAAACCCATCCTTGTCAGTCTGTCATTAACAAATTTCATTGTGGGTTAATTTTAAACGTATCCGGGCAAAATATGATAAAGTAAATGATGAGGACATATAAAAACCTAATCGAAATATGTATATAAAATCAGAGCCGACTTCCTCTTTTGAAGTAAAACTGATACTGAGAATAAAATTAACTTATTTTCTCATCTTATTTTACCCTCACGAGCGCAAAATGGAACTTTTTATTTTATAAATAAGTAGCATAACAAAATATGGGCACAAAAAATAAGAAGAAAGCACCGCATTAGAATAATTTTCCGAGCTATTAAATTATAGTTTTAAACATGACTGTTGATAGTTTACTTATTGTGCCATAATTGTACTACAATGACACGACAGAAAAAATGCGACATAAAAAGTTTCATCCAAGTTACGATATATCAAAACGAACCTCTCTTCTCATAAAGCAAGTAGTTCGGACCACACAATTTAAACTTATAACAGACGGTGTATTGAATTTATCTTAAACACCCAAACAATAACATACTATAAATGTTGACTTAAGCACGAGTAGGAGACGTGCTAAGAGTCCAAGGCTGTCGCCACCTTTACACTCGCTCGACTCGCCTCCGAACGGATGGCGCCGCGCCGCACCGGCGCAAAGCTGTTCACGGCAAACAGCTGAGCCACGTCGAGGTAATAGTGTCAATGCTAGAGATGATGCCATCGAGAACGATTATCGCGACGATCGCATTAACGCGGTACCATTACGTGGAATCTATACAATTACGTAAAATTCCAGAGAATAAGTTATATCAATATATCGCGAGATATATAAAATATATCGCGAGATATATTTTATTCACTTTAGGGTCAACTTCAATTTTGTAAATCATTTTATACTATTTTCCATACTTTTATTAAAGAAAATGAATATGTTGCGTCCTACAGTTTTTTGAAATATTTTTAAAGCTTTAGAAATCGAATACACGTGAAATACATTGTATCTAATTGTTGTTGCAAATCCACATGTAACTTCTTTCTCTTTTATGCATGACTTTAAGGAATGTGATTTCTAAAAAAGAAAGTTTATCTTTTATCTTTACCTTGTAATTGATAAAGTATATGTAAAATTAGTAATAAATCAATAAAAAATCGGCGTTCCAATTATGACAATTTACCTAATTTTGAAAACAACCTCGTAACCTATTTATTATTACACCGATTCACATTTGGCTAGTGATTGATTTTTAAATACTACCCTTTTCAAAGCATTTTATATGTTACATGTACTGTAGTAACTTTAAATATTGTTTTGCCACCAATTTTCTACGCCAAATTTATCCTTAATATATTTTATATATTTAATATTCTATTTTGTAAAATCTCTATATATTATTTCTCAAAGATGTTTTTGTCGGTGTGCCATACGAGTATCTCCTTTAATACTTCATCAAAACCAATCATTTTGAAGATTACTTACGCTGCTAACGAAGAAAAATTAAAAAAAAACAATTCAAAATTAACTTTGTAATTAAACATTTTAATTTTCTATATATTATTTCAGAAAGGTGGTTATATTGTAAACATCGCCATCTATTGAAATTTGTTTAACTAAATATTATATATTTTTCTATTTGCCTAATTTTTTTTTATATTACTAAATATTTATTGCGTTATAAAATTCATATTAGTAATGATTTATGATAAATGAAGCAATTTGACTAAGACGAAGTACGGAACCCTCAATGCACGAAGCCTACTATGTATAAACACTTTAACTAAATAAAATACATTTTTCTTTCTTATTTTCACATTATATTATAATTCGGTGGCTTGCGAATTATTCGTACGTGTCAACTGGTAAAATATTTTATTAGCAATTCACCATAAAGGGTTTTAAATATTTTTTTAATTAACTTAAATTTAAGAAATTATAAATATTCATATGTGCAGTTAATAAAACCACTAGAAATCTTAATAATTGCCAATGAACTCGAAATTAAATGACTGTCGAGAAAGAAGTGGTAAAAGTGGGACGAGAAGGACTTTCTTCAGCATCAATAAGATAAAATATTGTTTAGCCCAAAATACGCTTCCAACACAAAAATAGGTATGATCAAAAACAAAAGGCATTCACGGACAATGAAGAGCCGTGACACAATACTGTCAACGCCGGTGATGATGTTACTAAAGAACAATTATCTCGACAAACGCAAATAGATCGTGATGCTAGATTATGTGAGAACAAATAAAACCTGACTCCATTATATTTTGCACGTTTTCACTATTTCGTTATGTGACAGCGTCACACAGTAATAGCATAAGCTAAATGGTAAGGGAATAAGGAAACACAAAGATTTAAAATTTTGTCCTTCAGCTGTCCATTGGGGTCTCTTAAAACAGCAAACCTACAACAAAAGCCAAACACAAAAACATCTTTAAATGTATTTATGTACATGTACATAGCATCTTTAAACATTAAGTGCATAAATGTACATTCAAAGATCCTTTGGATGTCATCTACTTTTATTTTTTTCTTTATTGAAATGATTGCATAAATTGATTGATAAAATTGATAGCTGTAAACAGTCACTATTATCAATCTAGCAAAGCTTGAGAAAACTTTATGCTGTGTTTGAGAAATATATAAATTTATTTCCATTCCTACTTGCACGTAGATCGTAAAGGAGTAGTAGCTTACAGATATTTCTAGTTACGAAGACCATCACGATGGCAACTAGACGTGTGCGCATATCTTAACATGTAAATCTGGTTTGTTTGGCCATCATCTTCGAGAGATATAATAATAACCGATTTGTAGTAAATTAAGTCGATTCGTTTAATAATTTTAACTAATTATTAAATTGCAATTAACAAACAAGCACACGGGCAAATTTCCACTTTAACATAGTGGTAAAGTTTAAAAACAGTAGACATTATACTAACAGATCTCTACTCCATTACTTGCTGAAAAACATTTATAAATGAAACCGTTTCCACTTTATCCTTGTTAGGTACCAATATCCGTTATACATATATAGGTACTTTCCCTTCGTTATTAAGTTTTCCTTTATTATAATTATATTTACTTTAATCAGATGACTGTACAAACAACTATAAAAAAATAAAGTTAAGAAAGGAAAAAAAAAGTGAAAATAAATTTCAATAAAGTCAAATATTTACGTCCGTTGATTGCTATTTGCTCAGAAGGATATCAATTTTATACTGTTATGATGGCATTATATACATACGTACGTAGTATCTTTACGTATGTTGTCTCTACGTTATATAATCAAACTTCATCTTCAGAATTGTCTATAATTCTTGCAATCGACATTAGCATATATTCCAAATTTACATCATTAGCTGCTGTGATCTTAGATCAAAATTCTAAAATTTAGTTAAGCTAAAAATTTTTACATAACACAATTATCAGCCATAAACATTTATTATTTTAAGTACTATGTGTAAAAGTATAAACAATCCAAAGTTTCCATTAAAAAGTTACAGTAATATGTATATTGCTGTTATCGCAGACCCCTGGTGAAAAGACGATATGTAACTATATAGTTTTCTAGCAATCGTGAATCGGTTTTGTTCGGGATTGATAGAGCAAAAACACTAGTTTTGTCATACTTATAAACTTAGATAACTGGTATTGTATTTTCAATCATTTAAAGAACGTATCTATTAGAGTTTCTTTATTATCAGACTTTTTGGAGAATTCCATCTTCTTTAAAAAAAATCAAATGTAATACAGACATTGAATCTAAATAGATTCGTGTAAATAAATAAAATATTTTAATAAAGGATGAAGCGCGTATTTGGAACATTGGCATACGTACTAATAACTAAAAAATCGTGTAGTTAACGTTTAATCGATTATAACCGGAATACAATTGAGTTATATTTGTATACAATTGAGTTATATTTGTATACAATTGAGTTATATTTGATACCCTTTCCTTATGACTATTTGACAGAATTCAATTTTTCGTCGTCCCATAACGAGTAACTCGGAAGTTTGATACTTGAAAGCCACAGATAAAGGAAGAATTAGCGCGTTTGAAATGCAGTTTTGGCGTCGTTTTTTGGGTGTACGATGAATTAAATATACCATGAATACCTCTATTTTCAACAAATCTTATCTACAATTTAACTGTTTAGAATTATCTAATATTTCAGCCACATCGCAATATCAAGTGCTGATCTTGAATGGCTCACCGTAACGAGCAAAATAGAAGGCCCAAAAGGGCCAAGCCTAAACGATGGTCAGAACTGGTGGTAGAAAAGTTGAAGCTACACAACATACCATCAAGAAGGGTGAAGAGAAGGAAAAGTCCAAAAATTTCGTTGTCGAAATCATGAGGGACCGATTAAGTAGACGCTATCTCCTCATCTTATATTTAACTCTAGTATTTTTTAGCTGTGTAGTACAGTACCTTAAGTAGTTTAAGTGATAAATAAATACGCTGAATTCACAATAATGCTCTCCCTTATTCACGTCATCCCTAGCTGCTCATTCGTCTCTTGATATACTTAATATATGGTCGCTAACATAAAGATAATCAAACAAGACAACTACAAAAGTTATTTAAACTCAATCTAGTAAGTTCTTAAAATTAGTATCTAAACATCTACAACAACTACTTTTAATTGTTTCCGATGGTGTATATGAAAATGTAATTTGAAATAAAATCATAATAATAAACTTATCTTATGTCTTATCACTTATCTTATGCTATAGTAGCTGTTGCCCCCGGTTTCATTTTAACTACATTATTTCTAGGGCTAGTCATTGAGACTAGACGCTGATATGGCATTCAGTCAATTTTTCCTTTTATTCATGTATCGAGATCTTCCTGAGGCGGGTAATAATCAAAATGACCATTTGATATATTTTTAAAATGAAGACACTTTACGCTTCAGCGCCTGCTTCTACATATAAGTTACCGTCGGTAAAGTTCAAAAACAAAATTATTGATTCCTCCTGCTGCGCTCAACTCGTAAAATGCGCGTATGTTGATGCTTCAATTGACCTTTCGTCTGATGTAGGCGCCACCGCTAATTTCATATGAACTAACTAAAAGTTCATCCCAGTTATATCACTAAACTTACAATTTTTTTCAGGCACGTCCATTGCTTGCGCTCGAACATCAGAAAAGAAATCTCCATCGCAAATAGCGGGTGCAATAATTTGTAGCACCATTTTCTCGTTAATATTTATTATTTAAAAGCAATTTATTTAAAAATAAAATGTCAATAAAATCGTAAACGATTACCAAATCAAATCAATAAACATAAAATCAATCCAAACAACAACAGAAATAATATACATAAGTAATTGGAAAAAATATATAGATAAGTCTAGGTGTTTAGCTAGACATTTCAATAGATCTCAGTGAAGTAAATGGCGCAGTTTAAAATTTTCACAGCGCCATTTAGCAAGAATATATTCAATATAAGTAAATTACTATATAACTATATATATTGCCGTTCAACTTAGGACATTAACTATGAAAATTAATCAGCATTCGCCAAGTTTTCGTGTAACATCTTCAGGTCCCTATTTTTTAAAGGATTTAATTTTAGTATTTCTTCTTACGCATCTAACTTTTAAAATTCATTTTTCAAATATCACCTTCATCAAATATCATTTTGTTTAAATAAAAGAACAAACAACAAATATTGACAATTTCTGTTTAATGACGTCTTCGTTTTAATTTCATTTTATTAGTTAGGATTATCTCACTTTACATTAAGTTATTACTTTACATATTTATTCCATAATTTTACATCAATTTCAGAAAAATTTTCTTTCTAAGAAACGTACCGAAAGAATGTAACCAAAATAATTATACCCAACACTAAAATTATATTTCTTCTTAATAAAAGCCACCTTTTAGATATACAAGTAATATACGAAAAAACAAATCGATATACAACATAACTATAACAGCAAAGCAGGCCTGCAGCAGCAAATTAAATCAAATCCTCAAATTTGCATGATATGATCAATAAGCTTATCATAAGAAGGAGGGTTTTCCAGCGATACGCTACTTTTATGGTACAAAAATGAAATATTAAAATTATAAATCAGCCCATTGCGTAATACAAAAATACACCCATTTTAGTGTAATTTTATATGATTCCACATGTTCCACAAAAACAGATACCTCACAAGATAAATGGATATTTTATCGACACAACAATAAGACACTAGGTTATCCCTGTCTGTTTTACCGTGGCAAAAGATGACCTGAAAGTATAGATAGATAATATATATGTACATTTACGTACATAGACCCTTAATTTGATAACATTTTATGTCAAGTTCATTTTACCGCAATTAATACGTAATAATTAAAATATCCCAAGATGATAATACCGTATCAGTTATCGCGTCGTAATTGGCAATTATCGGAAGCTCAAGGAATAAGACTGTACATAGATATATACACACGCATAGACAAAATATATACCCCAAACCGTACACCTATACGCACGCTATCTGCACCATCGGCGACCCGTAACTGGACGATAACTGGGTCAATATTAATCTTTCAAGATCAATTCGCGTTTTATTTAGGTGGCAAATCTATTTACAACTCGACTTAATAGATCGCTTGAGCTTGAGAATCACTTTTGTATTTTACATCATTGTATATAACTATCCTGTAATACGAGCATTATACTATTTGTTACTTTATTATTTTGTATTTTAGGGTTTGAACAAAAACGATAAAGTACCAATACAGGTGTCCAAAAAATACGGCCAACCGGAAGCATAGAGGTAGAGAATCTCAAGGTCTACCCGAAACACCCCCTGAATAGGTTCAGCGATTTTGGATTGCTTGTGAGTTACAAATTTTTGTGTTTTAGCCAAACTCATAGACTGAAGACAAAACGATTCTTTATGATGTTAATAATTGTGGTAGAAACACAATTTTTTCAATTAGTTGACTAACTGACTTATTCGAAATAAAAACATTCACTTACATAAGTTTCAACGTGGTATCAAAAAATTAACAGACACGCAAGGTATTTTAAACACCAGATTTTGAACTCAATTTTTGACGTCATTTCAACAAGATCACATAACTTATTTCCAGAATCCACTTCATATAATTTCTTATTTCATTAGCTTTTGAAACGAAGCATAAAGTACAGTAAGCGAAAAATTATAATTTTCATGTATAATTAAACAAATTATTGAAACTGAATAAAAATTATCACAAATATATTTATTGTAAAAAAAATTACAAATTAAAAAAAATCAACTCAAATACGACATCGTCAAAAAAAATTCACTTTTGAACTTCCTAATGCCGTTGAATTTTTTTATTATATGTTCACTTTCGCTCAGATTTCTTCTCAATTCTTCAAACTTGTAAAATTCTTTGAACACATCAACACCTTCCAGTATCTCTACATGGAAAAGGCAATTAGATTTAAGTTGGTAATCCACATAGGCCAAGCTATGGGTCAGCCAAAACTAATATATTTCCCGGGGAATTTTTCATTTACCCTAAATAATTTCTTATGTTCAAGATATAGTGACAGGATGCTCTTGGCATTTCAACATCATACTTTTCTGTCATAATCTTCCAGTTTCAAAGATTCCAATAATTAAACTTTAGTGATATGATATGAGTGAGCTCTCCCCGGAGTATGTAATTTACCTCACATATTGCGACTCCAGTTCCGCGTTCTACTACTTTGACACTTGTCGATGGGTCTCTTTCATTATGTACTCTCAAGATCATATGATAGTCAGGGAACCGTTCGGGTATCAAGTCTACCCCTATATTCTACTGATGACCTGTACTGTCTTGTTGCTTCTAATTTGTACCATCTCACACTTACTAATACTAGAAAAACATTACGACTTACTCCGGAAAAACGTGACGATTGTCTATTCTAATTTTTTTAATCTTATAAAGATGTTAATTTTACGTAATAGCACTTATACAGATCTCCGAAGTCCGAAGAAAAACCAAAAAATCGTTAAAGAAAATAGTCCTTAAAAAAGTGTAGCGTAACCGTAAGTAGGCAGGCGAGTGAATAACTACTTCAACTAGTTTGACTGGCAAAAGTAGTAATACTATAAAAAGGAGTTACAGTTACGTTATGTTGTTACTTTTTATACCTTTCGGCTCAAACTAGATTATATTTTTCTTTAATTACTCACAAAAATTGTAATTGTTTAGTTACTATACTTTTGGTCGCCTCGGTAGAAAAAAGAATATTTCTGAAATAGATTCTGGAAAAAAGTCATACGAGTTTTTTTTTTTAAATGACATCAAAAATTTAGTTCAAAATTTGGTGTTTCTAATATCTCGCCTTTCTATTATATTTTTTTAACGCCATGTTAAAGTTTATATAAGTGATTTTTTTCTGAATAGGCCAATTGATCGAATAATTGATAAAACAATCAAGTTTCTGTCACAATTATCCAAGTTACAAGGAAACATTTTGTCTTCAATCTGTGAGTTTGTCAAAAAAACACAAAAAAAATTAATAATCAGATACTATTAAAAATCGCTGAACATCATAGGGGTGTTTCAGATAGGCCTTAAGATTCTCCACCTCTGTACTTCCGCTTCATACTATTTTTTGGGACACTCTATAATATAATTTTAGAACCTGTGGGCTATAATTAATAACGATTTAAACGAAGGGGGCCGAAGTAAGCCGGATGCACTTTTTGGTTAAACTTTTCAAATAATTATAGCTATAACTATATTAAAATAATGTTTGAAGATATTGTAGATAACACATCAATTAACAAAAAAAGGTTAATTCTTTATATCGCTAATTATTATAAATTATGTATTATGACCGGTTTTCAATTGCAAAAATGGCCCACATAAATAATTTTGAGTTAAATAAACTAAACCGTTCTAGCGTAAACTCGAAAAAAAATCTGTTATATATATAATATTGTATATTGTTTGTTACAAATGTTTTTATATTACAAAATTGCATGATGAAGTTCTAAACTCAACTAAGGCACAGAATAAATAACTAAACCGTTAAGGATGCCGTATGTAATAAGTAAATCGTAAATAATTATTGTACAAAAGGCGATTAAAACCAAAATACATTTGTGTTTCCTGTTTTGTTTAAACAAGATCATTTGCAGGTAATATATATTTGTGTGTGCGTGTATGTGTATGTACACATACAATGTGTAATACTACAGACTGAAAAATTTAATTTGAAAGATTAATATAATTGAACTAACATAATAAATAATAACCTAAAATAAGGAAAAGGGGCAGAATAGGACAAAACGGAATAGGAAGGTATAAATTAGGTGCCACCAAATAGCGGAGCGCGGTCCGGATCCGGACGCTGACCTATTTTGTGCGGACCTTAATTGAACAATAAATTCATAATATTTTTTTCTTTTCACAAACAGAGAAACGACAATTTTATATTAGCATAGATAGAATAGATAGATTTGTTGATATTTTAAAACTTAATCGTCAATTATCATCTACCATCCGGACCTGATCCCTCTGGTCCCTGGTATAAAGTATAGCCTTTAACTTTCAGAGCATTTTTAAAGAGCTAAATTGACTGTGAAACGTAAAAGTTACTTTTAAGGCCACCGAGCAAAAAACAATATTGGCAAAAATCATTTGTTTAGCTTCCGAGATTACTTTACTATTTTCATGTACATAATTTACGAAATTCTCTCCGCTACATTGACTGACGCGACTTGTAACATGCTTCATAGTGTAATTTAAAACAAACACTTATTACATTGTTAACCTCATCAGTCAGACTAACCCTGGTCGGACTGTAGCTCGTCTAATTATATAAGATGAAACATTCCAATCTCGATTTTTGGCGAAACGCCCAATTTATTGGCACGCCGCGCCGGTTTCTTGACCCGATCGCAGTCATATACGCAACTGCAGTGACGCCCATCCAAATACGCTTTCATTCATTTCCCATATAATCTTTGATAATATCGAAGTCATAAGGACGACAAAAAAGCGTTCGTTCAAATATTGAGGAAATTATATGTACTCGTGAGTATACATTCACTAAATTGTTAGGTATATGATATTTCTCCAGTACCAAGTATCAAAGGTACATATAAAAATAGAAGTATTTAGGTCAATTTTAAATAATTTTTGACAGGAACCAAATTTGTTTTTATAAAAAAAGCTTCAAATTTAAAAAAGATAAGCAGTAACGAAGTGAGTTGTATTGTACACAGCCGTATCAGGGAATACAAGACCATCGCTACATTCCCCTAGCGCAATCTTTCAATATAAACGTAATTATGATGGTTTAGAACAGCCAAATTAAAAAAAAACATATGGTTATCGAAATAGTTTTTAACATCTAACATACCGCATTCATGGAAGTGAAGTCACTCTCGAGCTGAGATTTCAAAATTTACAAACCGTTGACAACATTTGTGACGACGATAGGCGTTCGTAGAAATTTTTCCACAACGTCTTTGAATCTCACACCACAGTCAGCTGCGTCTAAAACTATTTAAATATAGGATGCCTACAAGCTATATATCGTCGCAAGAAAACCGGACCTGGACTAGATTACGTCAAATTAAGCAGCAGTGGCCTTTAATGCAATTTAGCAGTCACGTGAACGCCTAGAACGATTGCAGCCGACTCACGTGAGTGCGGCACGTACACCGATGCGCGGGCGACACAAAGGCTCATACGTACGGTACTAATCGTACCGAGGTCGCCGTCTGTTGCAGATGCGACCCACTTTTCAACAATTAAACAAAAGTGGAAAACGGGCTCATTTCGAAATACTGTGGTAACACCCAGATCGATCCGGTAATAATTTCCAATCTTAATAATCACGCGGTAATAATTTATAATCTTAATATAAAATTGATTCTTAAAATTACTTTTTTTTCCTTTTTATGATTCTATACCAAAATCGTTATTACCAAAAGAAACCTGAAAATAGATCATGTAGAGTGATGAAAGTTGATTCTTTATACAATTCTAACATTAATTTCACTTTAATTTTAGCTTGCGTAAATTTTTACTTATTAGTAGAAATATACGCAAAAGGAATATATCACCGTAGTAAGAATGCTAAACAATTTTAATCATTTACATAAATAGAATAAACATTTAAATATTACAGGAATACGAGAATAATGTGTGTAACATTTATAGTTTCCGAAAAAAATAAATTGTACAATAATATTGACAAATTTGATTTTAACAATTATGAATCAGTTTAAATGATTATTGGTGAACTGCAAAATTAAATTGGTTAATCAAATATCCATGATTCGGAACTTTCGGTGCACAAATTCAATTTGCATTTAGTTTTTTTTCCAAGTTTAATCGGAAATAAGTAATTTTCTCCTATAAACGGAAATAATATATACTGAAAGCCAACTAATGCCTGCAGTAAACTGAAATGTAAATTCTTAATCTTACAATTTTGAGAAATTCACGAAAATCTTTGCACCTGTGAAAGATATAGATACTGTGAAATATATTTAAATGGTGAAAAATAATGTTAATATTGGTAAAGAGTTTGATAGAGATATTACTATGTACCTTCTCTTAAATGTTTAAACTATGTAGTTTGTGCTCTACTCTTTATTTTGTACTAGCTGTGCCGACGAGACTGCGTTCGCGTAGACTTCGGTATAAGAAAACTTGTTAGGAACTTTTAAATTTTTTTTTCTTTCTCGCAGATCTTGATGAGCATAAAGATTAATAAAAACGTTAATAGATGACACTGGCAGTATCAATATTGTAATGTACACCAAGTCAAGATGTTCTTTTTATATTTGTAATATCCAGATAAAAAAACTATTACCATACTAAATCTCATCAAAATCCGTGCAGTAGAGTACGAGTGATTAAGAGCAAATTAACAACAGGCAAAAATTCTAAAAACATGTTTTCTGGCTTTTACTATTATTCTATACGCTAAATCAATCTCGTTTTTAAAAATATTTTGGATGTACAGAATTCACTCTGTTACAATTTTATCATATATATATATATATATATATATATATATATATATATATATATATAAATCAAACCATCTCTCTTCCCATTAAAATCGAGAAAATAAATTCTTTTGCAATTTTCTCTAAATACCTTTGTCTATTAATAAACGTTATAACTTTCTTAAATAGTGCACCATTTCGCCACACTTTTACGATAGATGACGTATGAACGTACATACATGTAAAAGAAATTGTTTCCACTTTAAAAACGAATTAAATTAGTTTTATTTTTATTTAAATATTAAAAAAGCATGATTGATTACTCTACATTATAACTCAATAGCGTATGCTAAATCTTTTTCATTAAAGAGTTTTTAAATATTAAAAAAGCGTGATTGATTACTCTATATTATAACTCAATAGCGTAGGCTAGATCTTTTTCATTAAAGAGTTTTTAGTTTTATTTAAATATTTAAAAAAGCGTGATCGATTACTCTACATTATAACTCAATAGCGTAGGCTAGATCTTTTTCATTAAAGAGTTTTTAGTTTTATTTAAATATTAAAAAAATCGTGATTGATTACTCTACATTATAACTCAATAGCGTAGGCTAGATCTTTTTCAATAAAGAGTAATACTTTTACTAAGCGAAATAACTGTTTAAATACTATGAATATACATCATTCAGGATTACGGAGGACGAATAAAGTTTACTAATAAAGCGTCAAGACTAAACAACCTAAACGAACGAATCTAATTAGACTCGAGCAATCATAAATCACATCGATCAAATTACAAAATTGAAATTCGTAACCAGCCACAACCTGTTCGCCGCCAGTACATTTCGAGCGCTTCAAAACCGGCTAAGACTATTTCTCACATTTGAGAAAATCAAACTGTCAGCCTAAATTCAAGGGCCGACTTAGAACAAGTGACTAGAATTTAATTAAACGCGAAGTTTTCTCGGCAATAAAGTGGGAAGCGCGACGAGAGCAGGGGGAATAATTTTGACGGCATTTTATTACATTCAACCGACTGATAGTATGGAGGTTACACCTAGGGTTGCCGCCTTTATGGTGTGGCAAAGCGGAACGCTTATAGAATCTCTTCGGTGTACAACCGTCCGTCAGTCACGGACTACTTTCTCAGAAACTATTCAACGTAATAAATTTGAAATTTAACATATCCATAGAATATGGTGGCCCAATTATAAACGTGAAATTTAAAAATATTCAATATTGATTACGGGGATGAATTCATGAAGTAAATTGAAAAATTTTAAAAAAATTTCAAAGGTGCCGTACAAAGTTTTAAATAAAATTATTCAAATTGTTTCAGCAAAAAACGCTTAAAATTTCTGTACCCTACCCTTATTTACGAAAGGATCTCTCGGAAAAATGTGAAAAAAAATCATGAACATTGGGAATTAGGATTTGTTTCAATCCTAATTCCCAATGAAACCGGGATGGAAAAATTCCAAAAACAATTATAGACACAATTATATTGTCTAGAAACAATTATATTATTTGTAACAATTAAACGCGTTGGAATTTTTCCAACTTACCGGGATGGAAAAATTTCAACGCGATTAATTGTTACAAACAATATAATTGTTTCTTTCTTTGTAACTATTCCTTTACATCAGAAATTTATTAGGAGTGCATTTCTATTAATATTTTTTTGTAATTATAGCTTGCACTTGAACGATTCTTTAAAGTAACAACAGTACAAATGAACTTGAGTACTAAAGTTACAATAACATAGGAAGTACTCGTATTCATGTTAAAACAACACGTAGTCTAATTTCACTCTTTTACATTCGGTCAATTAAATATATCACATTAGTTTACATTCGGATATAACTCATTCATGCTAATGGTTGACAATAAGACACGTTCATGAACAATGTACATAAAATATTTTATGGTACTCAATTTTCGTGTATAAAATATTAAAGTATGTTTTTTTTAAGATAATATACAATCCTTGTATATTATCTTTAAAAAACGTACTGGTGGCAACCCTAAATATAGCTGACGTAATCCGCGATATTGACGTTTCGAGATGTCGGCCACCCAATTTGACAAAGACTAAAAGATCTGTGATCGTATCGCGAGTATTTTTAAATGCTTTTCGCAAACATCGAAAAGCATCTAACAAATAAAAATGTAGGAAAACTTGCAAAAAATTGCGATACAAAAATAAAATCCTGTCAAGCACGGGGCGCACTACGAGGTTTCCGTGTGCATTTAAGTATTTATGAGCACTTAAGTGTAGAAATTATTTCTATTAAACCATTTGCAAATATTAATTTTTCACAACATAAATACGAGGGCTGTTAAAAAAAGTGCTTTTTTATTTTTTTTTTTAATTTTCGTTTAATTATCAATATCTATTTTGTTCCCTTCAAAGTAATCCCCCTCAGATACAATACATTTGTGCCAGCGCTTTTTCCAAACCTCTAAGCATTTCTGATATGTGCCTTTTGGTATGGTGTCAAGCTCTTCCAGCGATGCGGTCTTTATCTCCTCAATCGTGGCAAAACGTCGCCCTTTCATGGATCTTTTCAGTTTTGGAAACAGAAACAAGTCTCAGGGGAATTCCGGTGTGGTTTTGACCAAAAAATTACGAACCAGCAATGATGAGTGAGCTGACGCATTATAGTAGTGCAATATCCATGACTGATTTTTCCACAATTCCGGGAGTTTTCTTCGCATTACTTCACGCAAACGGTGCATAACTTGAAGATAATATTTCTTCTTGACCGTACAACCTTTTGATAAGAACGCACGATGCACCACGACATTGTAATCGAAGAAGACAGTGAGTAAAACCTTTACATTTGGCCGAACTTGGTGCGCTTTTTTCGGTCTTGGCTCTTTTGGTAGCTTCCATTGGGAGGATTGGGCTTTGGTTTCAACCTGATAACCATATACCCATGTTTCGCCATCAGTTATGATCCTTTTGAGCAAATTTGGATTGTCGTTGACGTCATTCAACAGCTCCTGACCGACGCTTATGCGACGGCTCTTTTGGTCAAAATTTAGCAATGTCGGAACAAACTTCGCTGTTACACGCTTCATGCCCAAAACATCCGAAAAAATTTCATGTCATGAGCCAACCGACATACCAACTTCCTCAGTAACGTCTCTAATAATGATACGACGATTCTCCGTAACAATTTTCTTCACTGCTTCAACGTTTGCGTCGGTTGTTGACGTGCTGGGCGTCCAGGGGGGCATCGTCATTAAAATCTTCTCGGCCTTCTGTGAAGAGCTTGTACCACTTATAAACATTTTTTTACTCTAAGTAGACTCGCCAAATGCCATTAAGTACGTCGGGCAACTTGATTTTATTTTTCACACAAAATTTAACACAGACTCTTTGATCCACTTTTTTCTATAGCAGAAAATCGTCAAGCACAACAAAACACGTCTAACCTTTATATCTGTCAAAGACGAACCAAAAATGCAAAATGGCTGATAATGTCAACATATGTTGGGGATATGTGTCCCAACATAACAAAAAAATCGAAAATCCAATGTACGTAGCGCGCGAAATTTGAAGTTACCTTCTTTTTTTAACAGACTTCGTATATTGCCCACTACATCTTTCATAGGCGTAAAACATGACGCTCACATCAAAATTTATGACATCTAAAATAGTCGCTATTTCCTACAATTTTCACGTTGGTTCTAGAAACTCTCTTTTTTCACAATTTTAGGTTCAGTGGTCTCGGAAATAGAGGGTACAGCTTATGCAGCTTACAGGGTATAGCTTTGAAGGTACCTCAAATTGTGAAAAAATATTTTAGACTCATAACTTCACTGTATATGGAATTTGGATTTTTTTCAATACTTTATTTTTTCCCCTAAAATTTCCATATGAATATTTCTCAATGTTATCTATTGAAATATATGCGAGTTAATGTACTTTATTATTGGGCTAAATTTCAAGTTTCAGTTTGACTTATAAGGAGTTTCTGAGAAAAACTGTTATTACAGACATATGATAGGCATATGAATTATCTTAAATGGTTCCGTTTTTCCTTTTGAGACAAGAAACCTTAAAAACTTAATATTGAAAGGGTTTTAGACGGAATTGTAACAAAAATGCCTCACCAAGTGATGTGAATATTTTTTTATGTTTGATGTAATTCAAAAGCGAATAATTTTCGCACTGAATGACAACATCGAATTATTCTGTCGTTTGAAGCACGCCTCCTCCTTTTAAGAAACGAGTCTGAACCTCATTGGCTTTATGGAAAGTTATATCTTCTTCGTGTAAGATTAAATTAATTTATTTACAAGCAGTATAGATTACGATGATATATGATTCTGAAAATGTCCTTTAGAAAACTATGAGATCTGGAGACTCTGCTATAGTTTTGCGGTAAACTTCTAGTAACCTTGTTTTTCGTAATTATAAATTAAACCGTATTAATTCATATTAAAGTTTTGGTAAAAACCTGCTTGACAGGTTTTTCTAGAAGAAATCATAATACGAGAGTTCCGTATGCATTTGGGCACTTATAAGCATTTAAGGTTGCATAACCTTTTGCACTAAACTATTTAAAAATATCTCTTGAATATTGTCAACAATATCTCAAGAAACATCTTACATAACATTATGAAAAAAATAACAGTTTCATGATGTTAATTTTCAAGTTACTACGACAAACGATTTCTAAGAAAAACGATTGCCAAAGACAGATGGATGGACACGTGAATGATTTTATAAGTATTCTGTTTAAAAATGCACATCTACTGACATAAAGCTGGAAAGAAAAATATGGTTCGTTTATTTTGTGTGTGTGTGGGTCTTTTTGAATATATAAATATATATATATATATATATATATATATATATATATATATATATATATATATATATGTAACAAAAACAAGATATAAAAGACCCACATAATAAAAAATAATGAAACCATATAAAATGTTATCGCCACAAGCGCTACCTTAATTATTTTCTCTTACGGGTGAATAAATAACTGAGTTGTCCCATAAATATATTTTACGAAGTACTTTATTGCCCCTAATTATTTTGGTGATTAAGAATATAGTACTTATTCAAATTCGATTCGAAAAATTCGATTAACAAAAATTACTCCACTCCTAAGGGATGATATCACTAACACTCCGGCGTAAGTCTAGAAAATCATTCGTAGAGACGGATTACCTATTTTATAATCTTGATTCACTTAACGAGAGAAAGCTTAAAAATATTATTGGGCCACAGCTGTATATCTAAATAACTAAAGAATGGTCCTTAGAACATTAGCTCTAAAACAAACAACCAAAATAAATTTCATAATACCTTTGAAACCTAGACTTCAAGTACAAAACGTGAACATACTTGGTAAGTAAACTACATATTATTTCTATTTAAAAGATTAAGTAATATGATATCAACTTCGAACGGATTAATCGAACCAAACCAGTGCGCTAAGCCATAACAAGGTCGTTGAAAAGAAATTCTCGTTTTTTTTCGATTGGCTTAACATTCACTTCTCGCCTCGCGCAGCAACAAAATTAAATTACAACTCGCTTTCATATTTGCTCTAACAAAAATAAATAAAAAAAATTATTTATCTCAATTATTTATTCTGAATTTTGTAACCAGCTCTACATTATAAACGCCTGAGACATAGAGATTGTATCACAATTTAAGGAATTTCGACATTATTTATATAATTGTCTATAATATACTACATTCTGCACGAATGTTGAGTAATAATGTTGTGGAATCCAAAATAAATATATGACATAAACTTTAAGTATATCAATAGATAGCACGCATCAAAAATAATAAAACTATAAATTAGATGGTATCTCGAATACAATGAGGACATTAAGTAGAAAACAATATAGATGCAAATAAATTAGAAAAATATGTGTTTCGAGCAAAAGCATTTCATTGCGCTTCGTATTAACTTTATGACTAAGCACTTCTGAATACTTTTATCGCACTATCTTTCTCGGTAATACGAATTTAATTATGCTTTTAAAAATGAAATATTTTCTAACATCTTTCATTCAATTCGAAAAATATATTCGAAAATAAGATTTCAAAATCCCAAAGCGTATTTTAATTATAGCGCGAACAGACTAAAGACTGATGAAATTACCGCTGAAATATTTTAGGATTCAAATAAAGTATGAGGATATCTATGTCTAGAAAGGTAACTAGTAGCAGTGATTTTCGTCATCGTTTAACTGCTTCGTTGACATGATTATTACTCCAGCCAGCTTCACCCTAGATATAAATTCGCAGTATATGACTGCGAATTTATATCTAGGGTGAAGTGAATCAAAACGCAGAGTGAATATATTAATATACTGACAAACTGACCTTTAGTTTATTACAAAAAATATAAAAACAATTTCAAGAGCCACCTAAAGGAATGTTTATTCCCTAAATACACTCCATAGATATAATTTGCGGGTACATCAGATATTTTTAGAAAATTAACTTAACTTTTGAAATATCTGCACTCTGCGCCCTCTCTATCAATACTAAATTCCATGGAATTAAGAAATTAATGAATTTTTTCATCTTTTTTCACCTTTAGCTATGTAAATACAATAAAGTTTAAAGAGTTATTTATAATAAAACCATTCATTTACAGACACCGAATAATACAATGTTTAACCATAGTCACTACATAAAAAGAAAATACACTAAATATTTGCGATTTTAATGGATAACGATAATATGGAAAATGAGTTCATGAGAATAAATTTAAAGTGATTGGACCTATGGAGAAATTAATCAAAATAATTTAAAAGAAAACAGAGAAAATTTAAGATATGCGGTGATAAAGGTGAATATATCCCATGTTATCATTGTTTTCCAACGGTTTGTTTCATCGTGACGAGATATAAATAAGTTCAAATAATTCTTCACGTATAATTAATGCATTCACTACGTAGTATCGTCGTTTTAGTTAAAGAAATAATTTTTTTGGAAATTAAAACTTGTCAATTTTGGCGCGATGTTAAGACTTATCAATCTATTTTAACTCGATTAAAAATTTACGCAAACTCTTCGCATTATTTATTAATTTTCTCGTATGTGACCTAATAAAAAAATTAACTGATAACATAAAATGAAACTTTTTAGCCCATTTCCATCTAGGTTAGAGTTTAGCAATTCCAGCTCCTTGCACGTATGTATCAAGATTTTATAGGCGAAAGAAAAATATAGTTTCATTAAAACACTTTCTGTCAGTAAATGAAAATATGATTAATGTAAAATTATTATACTCATAAAAAAACTAAGCACGTTCATTTTCTAATTATTATACTGATAATTAAAATCCAGTAATATTTTAAGAAATATCATAAATCGGTTAATTTTTTATCATTGTTTTACCAAGAACAATTTATAATAGCCAACTTTAACAAACATTTACATAATCAATATGCGAATGCCATAAAAATGTTGTCTACGTATGCACTAAATTTCAAATAAAAAATTTAAGACGTTTTTAATTTGAACATAAACTACTTTAGCGGCAACATAAAATTTTAATTTTTATAAAACAATTTTAATTTAAAAAAAATTTAAATTGTTTAAAATATTGATGACATGAAAATAAGGCAATAAAAATTAGCAAATTAATTTTTTTATTACTGCAAAACAGACGAGCAAATAAACGAACAAAACAAATCATATAATATAACTATGTCTTTCAGCCAGTTATATAAAAAATTAAATATACAATTAGCGGAGTTAAAAAATTATAATTCTAGTTCATCATTAACTATTTCGACAAGAAATTGAGGATTAAAAGTAAATAAAAACAAAGAGCCTTATATGAAAAACCAAACATAATTTCAATACATAAACAAGTACTTACCGAATCACAAACAGCTGTAGCTCTTTCCTTTTAACGTCTGAAATTCAGCCCGAACACACTTTTTGTTTCCACACAAAATTTAAACAAAGTACAATTTCAGAATTATGATACATATACGCAGTAATTCTCAATAAATCTCCTTTTTCTATGCAGCAATTTGTTACCTAACGTCTTGTTATGACGTTTGTATCGATTTATGAAACATAAATAAATGCGCCAACTAAATAGGACAAGTCCGGCAGCGTCGATGTGTAAAGCACGAATGAAAATTCTGTATTAGACTTTTTGTCATCATAGCGCACGGGCTAAGCGCCAGTGCAAGTGTATTATGTGTGTGTCAAAGCGTCCGCTGCTCCTGATTGTAGCCATTGCACGCATACAGAAGCGTCTCTCGTCTTGCATGCAAACAAACGTTCGTTAGATTTTCGTACGAGTTCGTGTTTATTCGGTGATGCAGAAGAGGCCTGCTGCTAGTGAGAAGAGGATTGTTCACTGTCTAATTGTACTGTGTAAATTCGGTATGACATCGCTTTAGATTTCATTTCAGAGAAAATATCTTTAATTTTGTGAAAAGTAAATTTATTTTGATCACTTTTTTATTGTGTCAGCAAATCGTAATCAAACTATAGTTTTTTTACTTGGTAGTAGCAGATCAAACAGTACTCTAATTATTTTAAATAGTTGGGACTTTCGGGCACGAATACAAAAATAAATAATACTTCTTGATTTATTTCTCATCCGGTAGAAAAACATACAAATAGTAAAACTAATATTATTTTTTCATTTCCTTAATGACCATAAAATAATAAATATATTAATAATAAATATTATTGGAAATACATTAATATATATACTTTTGCCATTGTGTTATTACAACATATATACCTACACATAACCTGTTATATTTTTTACGTTTGCTTTGATTAATAATTTAATAATAATATCATAAATGGAAAATCCACATACGTGGAAGACTTAAATACCTATAACCTTCATTAAAATTATAAGTTTAAAAAGATTCCCTTTAGTTATGTCCCAAATTCTCTTTTCTCTTTACTATAAATTATATCATTTCTAATAAATTTTTAATCCGTTTATTTTATATTATATGTGTAGTCTTTATTACAATTTATTAAATTATGCTTTTACTCTGACATTTTTAATACGACAACATAACTAAACATGTCACTAAAACTAACCGCAAAAGTATTAAAAGTTTAAATACTCTTTAAAGTTTATAAATATTACAATTCATCGAAAATAATTCTAATATGGAACACAATTTGAAATTAGAAAGAAAACGACTAGGGAAAACGCGCCAAAACATCGATTATAATTATTAACGGAAGACGCTATGGCGCGACAGAGATAACATTTGCCGTTTCTCTTCGTTGCGAATTGCGCATGCGTGTTACGACTTCAAGTGGCCTAGCTAGGTTAAATGACGGCGTTGAGTCGAGCTCTCTTGAACTTTGTGTTATGTAAATATGGCTGCTTACGTAACGCTACACGTTTTACGATTAGACTAAACATGTTTTATTAGTTATCTTCTTGGTTAACATTATTACATATTATGTTTTATTCTCTACACACATAAAATTAAATGTTTATGTGAAAATTCAATGAAACCGTTATCCCAGCCAATTGCGTGAATGAGATATTCACTCTTATTTCACCCATTAGATATTAAATAGAACGTAATACGAAACTGGCGAACTGATGTGACAAAAATTTATGAGAGAATAGCTCTAATACATCTTATATTGTAAATAAAATCACTACAAATTTATTTTCATTTTAGGAGTGTCACAATCCTAAGAGTGCTAAATGTAACTGTAATCATTAGAACTAACTAAAAAGTGAAAAGTTAAACGCGCAAAACGAATAATAATTGCCTACCTTCTCTAACATAAATCGCTTGTATTATTTGTCTAAGAATTAAATATTTAAAAGTGTTAATAGTTTAATAATCACAGACTACATCAAAAGTCTTAAGAGAAATTAAGTGTGTTACATACTTATAGCTTACAACACGCATAAAATGTAAAATTGGAAGGAAGTTCCAAGTAAAGAGAACTGTTAAGTACGAGTCATATTCGCAGTACGGGGATTTCGTTTACACTTGCGTACACACAAAAATTATAATATTTAGGTATATGTACCATGCCTATTAAATTATTTAAATTATATTTCCTAGTCTTTATCAAAAACTACGAAATCTAGACACTTCAAGATAAAATTTAGGTAAATTTCTAGTGGCCATATTTTTTCATAATTTTAATTTAGCAGTTTCGGAGATAAAGGGGCAATATATTTTTACGGACATTTTCAGAAACATTTTCTAGAAACTTGCATAAAATTCTGAAAAAAGATAGTTTTGAAATTCTTATAACCTGGCCTTCTGTATTGTTACTTGATTGAAATCAAAAATATTTCTTTCAACAAATTTGCTCCCTCCAATTCTTAGATAAATATTTTTTGGTTTTTACCACTACGAAATATGCAGATCAATAAGCAAATTTCAGTTTCCTACCTCAAAGGATTTTTGAGAAAATTGACTGTGACACAAAACTATAACAATTCTTTTTTTCATTTTGAGGTGGTAAAATTATACAATGTTAAATTACAATTATATTATTACCTTTTCAATTTAATTACTAAGTCCTCAAAAACCTCATCATCTTAAATATATATCATTTCCTAATTACAAATATTGAAGATTATGTTTTGGGTGTTTATTTTCACTTTGTTTAAAATATTTCATAGAATTTTAATGACCTACTTAAAACGATATTTGAAAAAAATTGTGATATTTAATTTTGTCTTGTGAGTAATTTTTCTATTTACCTGCGCTATCCGATTTAACAACTAGTTTATATTATATAAGATGTAATAGTTTATATATGTACAGTTAATATATAAAATGTAATAATTTATATATGTTTCGTGTCTAAAATTATCCCTACATCTCGAGGAAAAATATAGGGAGCATTGATTTGTATCCACGATGCTAACTAAAGACCCGCAATATATGTATGTTTAAGATTGGAAATTATAAGTCTTCGGGAACGAAACCATAATGGAGATTAAATTGAAAGGGAGGTGTAAGGTTTCATGTATAGAGGCTTATACAATCACAAGATGTATTAATATTCTTAAAATGATCATAATATGATCTTAACAATCATATTGGACAAAATATCTTGAAATATGTAATTATTTCGTTTATTTGCTAAAACATTTGTTTTTGCGATTACTAGAAGCTGAATATAACTAGAAATAAAATGAAATAGCGTAGAAGATTTGATAATAAATTAAACGATAAAAACCTTGACTGCGAACATCATGATTACAAGACATTCTGTATTGTTACTATTAATAAAATTTTAATTATTCTGTATTGTTACTATTAATACAATTTTAAAGGGTATTAATAACGTCGTCGTCATCGGCGTGGTGTGTTGGGTTGATCACAAGACATACGGCCTTTGACGATGCGATACACCGCGGCGACCCGGGTTCGATTCCCGGCCGTTCGTCCAACGGGGCTGGTCTGGTGCTATGGTTGGCTGTAAAAGATTGCTCTCGTAGCAATAAGTCCGCCATATGTATGAATTAGATACATAAAAGTAGATAAATAAATAAATAAAATAAATAATAACATTGTAGCGTCGGTTCTAATGACAGAAAAAGATATTGAAATATTCTATGTGTTTCTCTAAATGTTAACTTTTATCATTTTGTTCATCTGAATAGAATCCAGAAGCGCATATTTAGAATAAATATTTTTTATGAGATACAACTACAAATTAATGATTTTCGGATTTTTTCCTTTACTTGTGCTGTGAGACCGTGCCAAATTTCATTATTCTTGATCAAAGGGAAGTACCCTATAGGTTTTGATTTACTTGCAAGTGTCAAAATATGCGACATATACTCGTAGTAAGTGGCCGTATCTTTAGGGTTCTTCTTGAATGCGTTGTCTTAGAAGCTTGATTTTTTTACAGATCCAAGGGACCGAAACCTAAGTATTAATATTAATTTCTTAAACTTTATACCTCCAGGCATTCCTAAGAAAAAGATTGTTGACAGACCGACAGACGGACAACAAAGTGATCCTATAAGGGTTCTTTTTTTCGTTTCGAGATACAGGACCCTAACAACACAAATTTTTGCATAATGTCAATCAATTTCTTATTAGATGGCGCCACGGAAAATTTTAGATCGCACATGGTTTATAGTGCATAACAAATAAAAATATTAAGAAAAAGAACGATAGCCGACGGAATAGATATTATGCTGCATTATTATAATTTTTAGGGTTCCGTACCTCATAAGGAAAAATGGAACCCTTATAAGATCACATACTTGTTCGTCTGTCACAGCCTTCTTTATCATAAACCGCTTGTGGTAGAAATTTCAACATTGGTTTAGTAACAAAGCATACAATTGGCACATTTCGAAATAGCTTATTCAAAAATATTAAAAAAAAATTTTGGGGGCCCTAATAAATATAGTAATTTCACTTCAAACGTGATACCTAAATATAGTAATTTCATTTCAAACGGGGTACCTTCGATGCGTGAGTTAGGTTTGGCCGGTTTTAAAATTATCAAAATGTTATGATTTGCTACAAAAAATTATACGTGCATACAAAGTCGTGAACGAAATCTACGTAAAAAAGTTAATTATGAAATACACATTCGTATATAATTTCTATTTTATTTCGATTTGGTATACGAATAAAAGAATTAGATTATGCGATTTAAAAAAATAAACCATAGAAAATTATTCAAAGTTGATTCCATAATTCCAAAATCAACAAACTAATAAACAAGTATGTGTATATGCACATATTGTTTTCTTTACATTTACAATTGATGATCATTTACTGCCTTATTTTATTACTGTAACAGATATTTTGGTGTCTAGAATTCACGATATTGATGAAAATATCTAATATCTCTAATAAGCCACTTCTAAATTTCCCTCGATTTTAATCCAGGAAAGCTTACTAAAATAAACATAAACAGTTGAGAATACTTCTTGGCGTTGTTAAAAATTGAAAAACTTAAATCCGTCTTAGTAAATTTTTCGCTGGCGTCAAATATTATTATTTAGGATGGTGAGATTTGGAATGGTTTGACGAAAATGAATACCGCAGAAGAAACGCTACATGCTATGATGTTTACTTACTCTTAGCTGGTTAGTTGCAGGTTTATTAATACTTATCGATAGGGCCAATCACCCTGTGATGTCATTAAACATATGAAAAACTGTTTCTTACGTTTACCCTTCTGCTCCCACATTTACAATCTAATACTAAATGAAGATAAGGCTAAAAGGCAAATTCGAAAAATTTGCTGACTGCATATTATATATATATATATATATATATATATATATATATATATATATATATATACATACCCTCTTTTCCTTTCTAAATAGCCGCCCAACAGCATAATAAAACTCATCCGGCACAAAGTAAAATAAAATGCCCCAGTGAAAACGTAAATTGGTCATTGCAAATGTGACGGGATGATATTTAGCCGGTCGTTCGTCGTCCAACGTTACTGGCGTTAACGGCGCTCGCGTGGAGCGACGTAGGCCGATAGCTAATAAAATTCGACGATCGCTGGATCCTTAATCGTCATTTGCAAGTCAAGTTGCAATGGAGCTGTAGGCCTGTATATACAATATTGCACTGTATCGAATAATGAATCCGAGTTTTGTCGGCAAAATGTAACATCAATAAGTTAAATTATGAGATATACACAAATTGTCATGTCAATAATTACTTAAATACCTACATAGAAGTAATTATTAGCCGTTTTCAATCAAATATATTGAGATAAAAGCAGCATAATTTACCAAAGGGCAATTAAAATTAAGAATAATCCTTTACCTCAAATTTATAAGTAATTAATTAAAAATAAATAATTAAAAAATCGACCAAGCAAAACGTTAAATTTTTTTTCAGATTTTTGAAACGCAAAATTCGGAAGTTAGAAGTGCAACATACTACAAGGCAGTTAAATATTTCACAAAGATGACTTTAAAATAAAAAATGGCGAATGAAAGTTTAGCCTCCTTTTAAAAAACCTATCCAATAATACTCCACTCAAAGATATGCATGAAAAATATTAAACCGCATTTAGGAAGTACATTAAAATAAAATCATATTTTGCTCCTTGTTAATTGAGATCTCTAAATGAAACTTCTTTCAAAATTTGTAGAAAATATCAAATTGTGAGGCTGTTACAGACGGATAGACAGACCACTGTGGAACCTTAAAAAAATAAAACCTGTAAAGCACTAGTAGAATTGGCAAAAGGATTCCGTACACAATTAATGACTTATAAATATACATAGTGTTTCTATTAATAACATTTAAGGGTACGTAGTGTTCATATTAATTCTTCACAACATAATAACAAATATAAATACATTGCCTACTATACCTTTCACAGGCGTAAAACATGGTACGTATTTCAAAAATTTCATGTTCTAGAATAAATAATTATAGTTTTTCTGTAGTCTTCTAGTCAGATTTGACCGACCGTGTTTTTTTTTAATTATTGTTGACGCAATAGTTTCGGAAATGAGAACGAGATTTGCTTTATCTTCTCCATATCTTTTTAAATATTCTGCAATTTGAAATAAGAAATAAAAAATGTTTCTGTATTTTTTATTTTCAAATGATACTTCACATGACACATAAAATTTTAAAAATAAGGCCTTTACTTACCTACTTTTTTATTCTGGTATGAATATTTAAAAAAACAGCTAAAATGTAAATTAATAAGAAGTATGGTTGGTTTCCGTGAAAATCGGTTTTCAATATAGAAAAACGTCAAAATATTACTTACTATATCTTTCAAAGGCGAAAAACATGTTAGTTATTTATAATATTATGACATTTAGAATCATCGCTACAGTTTTCCTACAACCTTAGCGTGATCCAAAAGTCCATTTTGTCATGAATAATTTGAGTACTTTTACTATCCGGTATATCTCCGAAAATATAATTAGTAAAATTATGAAATAAATATTTTTGAGACCATAACTAACACTTTCAAACGTATCCCACACTATATTTATAATTTAAAAAAATGGAGTACTTAATTTATTCTCCCCAACTCCCCTGACCCACCCACTGACCCGTCCCCCCAATTTCCATATAAATCTTTAGTTTTAGTTATTGATACGTGCGTATAAATATGTTTTATTACTAGGTCAAATTCCAAGTTTCTACAATCGGTGTCAGACAAACGGTTATGATGTGAGTGGTCTTATAAGGGTTATTTTTCTTTTGAGATATTATTATAGGTAATATCAAAATGTATAAACTCAAAAGGCTTCATTTAGGGAGGAAATCATTGCATGACGACTATTTTATCATCGCTTCTGTCTAAAATTAACGATAAATAAATTGTCATGACACTGAGTACACTTATTATAAATGACGTTACATTTAACAGACATCTAATTAGTGCTCTAAAAGGGCCCTCAAAAGACTCTCTGTCTCTTAGCACTTCGCGTGCGAAAGCTACTTGGAGCCATTTTTATTGCTCGTTTTATAAGAATAAATATAACCTGTCCATTTAATATAACGTCATCGTTTGAACTATGATTTCTGTTGACACGTGTGAAACAACATTTGGTGTGAAAATTATAGATTTATTGTAATGATATTTGGACAATATAATGCTACTAATAAGTTTAATAAAACATTTATCTATAAAAACATTTATCTATATAAAACATTTATCTATATGTATTTATCTATATAAACAGACAAATGAAGCATAGCTGCGCAATGATGAGAATATAAATTATATTTTTAACATGAAGAAGAAAGTTTCGTAAAAATTAACTTTGGCAAAGCTTAGCATATGTGTACTTACGTTTATTCCACGTGCGCAGAGATTTTAATTATGGTTAGGAAAAAAATAATTTTAACGCATTGGTGAACCAGAAACTCCGTAAATTAAGAAATATTTCGCCGTTGATTCATTTAAATGAATTCTAGTGACCACGTAGAGTGGAATACAGTTCTCAATATAACATTCAAATACGCCATTAACCATTCCTTGTGCATTGATCTTAGGTACTAAGTACCTACTCCAATTAATACTAGTACAATATAATTTAAAGATGAACTGATTTGACCAGCGCATTTACTATTAAGACTTGAAATACAAGTTCGTTTTCTGAATTCGATTTCCGAATTCATTTCCAGAATCGAACAACCAGAATACACGGAAAGCATATAAAATTATCTACACCCTAAACATATTCGAAAATACTGTATTTCATATTGTTCAATTTTAAATACACTGTTTTTCATATTGTTCAATTGTATTAATAAAACGTTTATATTTCCTTTTACGGAACGTTTACGTTTCCATTTGTCGTTTTCCTACATAACCCCTTTCTACCTTTCAAATATTTATTCATTGCTATAAAAAATGTAAGTTTGTTTTTATATTTATTAAGAGATTATCTCAGAAATAACTAGACAGCATTCGAATTTTTTTCAACGTTAAAAAACAAATTTAATACTGATGTGCATAGATTAGATTTCATTGTGAAAAGAAATTGGTTCTCCCAAAAGAAGCCATCTTGTTTCTGAGGAAAAATTAAAAAAAGATCAGCAATTTATGATCTTACTTGAATTGCCTTGACATAATCATTAAAAATACACCAAGACAACATATGAAGATTAACTACTTATATTGTAGAGTTATTTGTTATTAATTAGTGAATCCCAAAAAAGCTCATAATGATCCTGTTGTAAATATTCATTAAATTGTCCCTGAATACAAATCTGGACAAATCAATATAACCCTTGATGAAAAAGCAAACTCATCAACGGCTAAATTTCCACATCAATAGAACTACCATTCACTAACTTAAACATATTTTGCTATAATAATATTATCACTTGAGCGAAGCCGGGCAGGATGCTAGTGCTACATAAGTTAATCGATCAACCATAAGAAATAACAAACCATCAACTTAAGCTTGATATGGACATAATAGGCGGAATTATCATCAATCAACAGAAGTTTCAATGACCAGTTCATCGGCGATTAGCTTAACAGTAGATTGATTGTCACATATTATAAGCAATATGCAACAATTTTTAATTGTGCTGCGTTACGATAGTGTTTTCTAATACGTTTCGCAATAGTTAGCAAATACGGCATTGCGGCAAAGCTCTATTGTCATCTGCCTTTTATCGATGCTTCACGTATTTTAAATCAGTCGGCATAGAAAGGTGTAACATTGGGCCTAAAGTGCATGTTGACAAATATTTTTATACGTATTATAAACCATGTTTGTTATCAATTATGACTCAAGGCAAGGTAAACAATTTATGAAATTGTATTGATATAAATACATATATATATATATATATATATATACATATATATATACATATATATATATATATATATATATATATATATATATATATATATATATATATATATATATTAGATAGTTGCAGATACGTTAGATATATTTATCGTAATAAACAGCTAAAGGAACGTCGCATTTTATAAAAGGAAGAAATTATTGTTTCTTTCCAACTGACTTAGGGATGTACGATATTCACCGTACTTCAATTAGAGATAAGTTTACTTTAAAGGCCTATCGGTGGTTCAATATCAGACACTTCCCCATGTTTTTAGGATTATATTAAAACATTATTTTTATAAATTCTCCTTTGCTCTAATAATTATAGACAAAAGTAGTCGCGAAAATTTTAGATGTAATTTTGGTATTGATTTAAGTAACAATAAAAAAACCGTTTTATACTCATTCTATAACTCTTAAAATCATTTATCAATTATCACTAAATTACTACCACAGATTGTAAGAAATATATTAGGATAATCGAAATTATCATAAAAACTTAATAAATCCTCGTCAAAACAATAATTTCTAGTAAAAACAATTAGGATTCACATAAACGACATACCAAAGTTCAGACTCATTAACAGCATTGTGAAAAACTTCAGCGCAATAAACGCAAGAAACAGGAGAATAATTGTTAAGAATAAGAAATTAGAATAAACTCCTTGAGAAGGCCAAAGTCGAGCTCGAGCTGGCGCGTCAGTGAAGAAGAATAAATTCTTAACGAATAGGTAAAGGTTAAAATTCCAATAAAAAACTAGAATCCTGATTAACTAACCGACTTCCGATTAGAAAGATGAAAATTATAATCATGTACTTGGCATGTTCTCAGTAAACTTGCTAAAATCAACAAAAAGCCGCTCGCTGTGTCGGACTTGCTGAATCTAGCAAAAAAGTAGAGCTCAGCGCAATCTACATATTTTTTTCTTTTGCAAGTAAACTATGCATTAATTAATTAGTTTTAACAAACTCACAGTCAAGTGCAACAGCTACTTAAAAATAAGTTATAAACATCAAGGAAAGTAGAAAAACTCTACTCCCCTCCTCCCTCCCCCCCCCCCACAGAACACACTTATATTCAAGTTAACTCACCTGCCATAATGTTAATATAAAAACAGTTATCATATTCCATTTTATTTCGAAATAACGTAATTCATTTCTAAAAATAACGCATCTTAAAGTAAATTCTATTAATATGGAGTATCTATGTATCTTTAGAGAATTAAATATAACCTATTGCAACATTGCGATTCGATTTATTACTGCTATATTGATCTGTAAAATCTTTGTTCTCTATCCCAACATTTATATATTTAAATATTAATGATATATAAAGTGACAATATATCTTTTTACATTTCAATGGCGTAAAAAGTTCAATTTCAGTAAAATCGTTCAAGAACAACTTCTTCACCAGCCTTCCGTTTCATTCCTGATCATTCTATCACATATCCAACCCATTTTATATTCTTAACATTTCATTCAATATCACAATGTTTATTTGTTCTATGTAGCTCTGAGTATCATTGTTATCCTATATTATTCACAGTGATACTAATCATTTTTAAAATATAAAATAATTTTTTTAATGTTTTGCTACATATTAATTGAAGTTCAGCATCTGCTTGCATACTGTCATAATTCTAGAACTACAGAAACTGTGAGGTTATGACACACGGGCGTATGGCCGTAATAAAGTTATAGATGGTCCTTGTTTCTCTTCGAATCCTTAAAAAAGAAGCAACTTCTGCAATCAACATATAACTTAACGTGATTTTAAATAAATACATCCAGTATTTGAGTATATTTCTTAATTTAAAAATATTTTTATAAAGATGTGCCGCTATCTTTCACTTTATTTTTTTTTCTTCCAGCAGAATTTGGCACTATTCAAACGAAAACACCATGTAAATAAATATTTCACGGAATGCTCAAATCACACAGTCGTAAGTAACATTATCAGTTCACTAACATATCAATTTACACGGCCTAAGCAAATAAAGATGCAGCGAACGGCCCATTTTTAAACTAATTTTATGTGGCCAGTGGTGCATTTCAACATGTTAAGCTCTAAATGAGATAATTCATTACGTTTTAAGTCACGTCGATCGTGCGGCGCGCCTCTACGGCGCTCCGGCGTCGTGTCGCCAACAGTTATTCCCGTTTCAATATGTAACGGCCATGTTTAGAAATTAATTTATATCCGCTTTGTTGCAAGAATGTTAAATGTGCCGATCGTACAGTGAGATCACCAGCGTATTTTACTCGATATATCTATTTACAGTCACTGCCCCATCTCTACCTAAGGCCTCCCCTATGGAGACCATTACTCCTGCAATATAGAGTCGCATTGCCGATTTGTTTTAATCCGGTGTCATCAATAATTCTCTTTTTAAATATTATGTTTCGATCTTTTAATTAATGCAATTTTTCTATCTTCCTTGAATTGTCTGTTCTTTCATAAAGTACTTCTACAAAAAAATAACCATTTCTACATTATTCTTTATTGAAATTAATCTTTTGTTAGGGTAGAGTAAGTTCATCTGTTAAAGCTGACCACTGACGGTAGCGCCATTCGGAGCGAATGCGTTAGCCGCAGCTCCAAATGGAAGCGTGGATAACATCAATTACATTTAGATTGTTCCATCGCACTATACATCTTGTCATCCGATTCACCGATGTTTTTTTTACTTTATTATAAACACCTAAAACGTGAAAAATTACGTATGTTAGTTGCTGCGCTTTTACGGCAAATTCACTATCTCAAATAACAGTGAATATAGAACTGCAAGAATCACTCCATTTTGCTCACACAATAGCTTGAATTAACCATCTATTTAATATATGATCAGTTTTCCATTCGTCGATCGCACCTTTTTGTGTGACGACAAAATTTGGAACAATTGAAAAATCCATTGCGAGTCGGCCAAATATCGGTTGGCGATCGTACCATTTGGAGTGTTGGACTATTCGTTAATGGTCTTAAGAAATTTAAGTAATGAAAATTGTACACGAATTAAAGCGAGCTCTATCAGTCAGTTTTGCCCCTCCACTACCAATCACTCAACGGGACAGTGAATAGCAGCACAAGTAAAGTAAGCTTAGCGTGTTTCAGTTTTCTTTGTGCTTTCAGTCGTAATAAAAATTATATTCATCTTTATGTATTAATAATATTAAGATATATAGCATAAAAGCTTTCATTAGTGCCAGTGTCTTACTCTCTTTCTTATTTATTAATACTGAAGTTAGCTAAAGTTGCTTTAATACCATTTATGTACTAGTAATATAGCAATAATTAACTGCGTCCATTATACGCTCCTTTAAGAATAATAAGATAATAAATATCTTATTTTATATATTATATTTTATTATACGATTATCTTAATATTTCACTTTCTTCCCTTCAAAATAATAATATATAAAGGCATTCATCTTTTCATTTTTATAGCGGCCAGGCGCCTTTTTATATATATTTTAGTTCACACTCTATACGATTATACCTAATTGCATACATGCTTTGCATTGCGCATCATTTTTACAATCATTTTACCCTCGTTAAAATGGCAAGCATTCTATTTATTCCCGCCATAATTCGTCGTCGACTTTATTTTCAACCAAATAATCATTAGTGATTATTGGAAATGAAAAAGGTTCCACATAACTACAAATATTATTGGAAATGAAAAAGATTCCACATAACTACAAATATTCTTGTGGAACCGTAGAATTCTAAGTACATTTCGACAGCAAAACGTTGGCCATTATTCTATTGAAATTGTGTTTTACTTTTTTGTAACTATTTATTTTATATGATGAAAAAAATAAATTCAAACATAAATCCCGTGGTTTTACAAGGAATATTTAACCAGTTGCTGCCTTTTTAACGCATTAGGGAACAGAACAAAATAATATTAGATTCCCTAGACTAATTTTATTTAATCCACCTATCTTTTAACATAATATACCGGTAATGAGAACAGGGACTCCTAGATAACAAATATTCTTTTCTTATGAAGAAAATTGAGATCAATAGATCACGTAGGCAAGTGTACAGTACAGAACAAAAATTAATATGTATAAAACGCTAATTCAACCTGTAGCCCCCTATGGGAGCGAAAGTTGGACATTGAGCAAGCATATCCAAAACTGACTTAATGTTTGAAAGAAAAATTCTACGTAAAATCTTCGGTGCTGTTTAAGAAAATAAGGTTTGGCGAATTTTTTACAATCATGAATCGATGTAAACAAATAAATCGATATAATCATATAAACAAACGGACATTGTTAAAGTCATAAAATCAAACGAAATAAGGTATCTCGGACACGTATTTAGATCAGAGGATAACAACCCGACCGAGCTACTAAATCTCAACAAGCCAGGGGGTACCAGGAAATGGGGAAGACCTGCACTCTGATGGCTTGATGAGGTCGAGAACGACATAAAAATATTAAAAATTACCAACTAGAAAGAAACGCATCTGACGACTCCGATGGAACGTCGCTGACCTACTCTAGGCTGTAGTGCCAAGAAGAAGAGGACACGTAAGTAACACCATGTCAACATCAGGAGCCATGGGATCGTCAGCAAGTCGCTAAGTTTTCCGCACGGGCGGACACGCGGTTTCATGGAAATCCACTTACGCTCGAGTACCTTTATGGCATACAGTCTGTTAAACGAGACACCAATATCAGTATATACATATATACGATACTATACCAAATACCGTAAATAAGTGGAAAAAGTTTATTTGCAACAAAACAATTTCTTCTTTTAAAATGATTCCTTTCAATTTTCATAAATTTATTATTTCAAAGCGACGTTAAATAATTGTTCCTTAAGTGTCTCATAAAATCGATATTAAGTAAAATTGTTCATATTTGTGCCATCTATAAATATACAATCGACCGAAACTTCTATAGATATGATTTGACCAAAGAATAAACTCTACTTGAAAAATTAATTGTTTTCTTAAATTAATAACCGTTTCTAACCTAGGCGAAAGGTTCCCAATTAAGTACAATGAACTCTGCAATTGTGTCTGCAGCATTATGCCGCCGTGCCAGCCGTAAATTGGAAGTCCGTTCGAAACAATTCAATTGTAGCGCCATCGGTAATGCAGCCGACATCAACAATTGCCCCCTTCCAATTTCTCCTCGTGTGCATTGCGCGAATTATCGATGTGCGTTACCGTTCACCTGTTCCGTGTCGAATGTTCGATTTGCATGTAAAACAGGCCGACCAGCAATTGTCGCGAATAACGGCGGCGATACATGCAAGTGCCTAACATACACTGTGGCGCATTAAAATTTTGGTAACGTCGTGGGAGATTAACTATATAATATTATTCTACATGGCTACAGATTGCTGCTAGGAATGTGGTACATACGTTGATGTCGCGAGGATTATAATTTAGTAAACACCCAGAAAAGTATAAAGGAAAATTAAGGAGGGCTTAAATCTCGGAACCGGAGTCAAATGAAATAATTTAAACAAAACTATAATATGATACAAAACGCAAAAGTGCTTTCCCAAAAATATTGACCGCTATAACTTGTTAAATTGTTTAAATAATAATTATTAATTATAAAATTACCATTATAAAATTGCCATTATAATATTAGACAATACATCTATGACGATAATCATGAAAATATTATCTTTCACTACACCTCTAAGATAAAAGAAGGGAGTATTAAAGGGCAGGTCGCCTCAAAGCAGAATAGCTAGATGTTCTAACGTAAATAGCTAGATGGTCTAACGTAAAATTGTAGTTTAGTTTTAACAGTTTGGTAACACAAGAGCTTGAGCTTATAAGATTTGAATAATATTATTTAATTTCAATTTATTAAAACAATATTCGCATTTGTTCTTTAACACTGAAGTAAAAAACGATATGGAAAAGCAATAGTCACTAAACAATGTATCATTTTTAAATTTCTGTTTCACATACTTAGAGAACATTATAATTAATTAGATTAGTTTTAATTGTGACGTTAAATGTGTAATGATTCTTTAAGATATAAAACTCTTCTTATAAGACTCTTGACAATAATATTTATTTTCTTGACAAACTATAGAAACGACGAATCCTTCTAATGAATTTCAATTCTTCCTAGTCTCCTTTTTGGTACATATTTATTTATATTGAAATTTTCATTGAAGATGTACCAAAGCAAAAACTAGCTCATGTGATGTAGATGAAAATTTCTTTATTTGTGTAAAATTTGGATCGGTTTCAGGAGGAAAGGTCAAGTTGAAGGGAATTTTAATAGTTACGCGGAATTCACCAAAATTAAGAAAAGTTTCCGCCGAACGACAAGATTTTTTTTAAATAATTCTAGACTCGTCCAATAGACTGCGAAATTTATTTTCAAAAATCACCTAAGAGAATAATTATTGAACACTTTTCCTTCAAAATGCTTGGAAAACAACTTACCTGCATATAAAGCTTATATACTTCTTCACATTCAATAATGGGATGCGTTATACTTCAGCTTTTTTTAGTAGAGGTAAAAATAAATTCGCATCGTGACGCTACTATGATTTTCAGAAACACCAATGAATATTTAAGTAATATATTCAAAACTAGAATAACATTCATTCTTGCATTCATTATACAAAGCTCCTAAAAAATTAGATTTTAGAAATCTTCAGAACGATACATTCATCAGAACCACTGTCAAAATAAACTTATTAAATATGAGTAAAAATCACAATCGGTCCGCACACATTTAACTATGTATAAAAATTTATAAACTTAAGTGAACATAGTATTTCTACTAAACTATTTGCAAAAAACTAATTTTATTTTACACTATGTAAATATATTGCCTAGTAAATCTTCATAGGCGTAAACATATTGTGAATTTCTCAAAAATACTTTGCTGTTTTGCTTACGACTACGCAACAAGAAATATTGCAACTACTTACGTAATGCCATTTTTTGAGAAAGAATTGGTAACAATATGAGTCTAAAATGGAAATTTTGATAAATAATATGAAAACATTTAAACATTATACATAAAATATTTATTTGAGTATTTAAGTAAATGATTGATTTTTTTGTCCACATATTGAAAGACTTGACTTGACGGCATGAAGAAAACGAATAAGTGAAATATTCAATTAAGCACAAAATTTCAATACTTTTGTTGATAAACATATATACATTTAAAAATATGATCTAGTTAAAAATCCCATCACTTTAATGAGGTATATTCATATGGAAACACCGAAGCTTTTTTCAGCTTCTCTTTAAATGTTTTAGAACCAAAATATAATTTTAAATATAATTTGAGCCGAGAAACTGCATGCGAATTTTAAATCCACCTGTGGGGCACATGAAAACCGAAGTGAGCGCAAAAACCCGTATACAATTAGAATCTTTAGCACCTACTTCTGTCAATATTTGAAACAAAATTTACTTACTTTATAAATAGGTTTTATTATGATCCCGGATCGATATTTTACCGAAGATATGAGGGCGGGAATAGGTCAATGACACGTTAAAACCACGAACTGCATGTTTAAAGTGAAATATAAACAGGTGTTGTAATTCAAGTCCCATAATTCACTTGGAGGAGACTGAAAACAACAATAATGTTGCAATTATATGATCATAATTATCCCTTATATCTTGTATATATATATATATATATATATATATATATATAAATATATATATATATATATATATATATGTATATATATATATATATATATATATATATATATACATATATATATATATATAAAACTATAACTAATTTAATTTCATAATTGAATAACTTTTGGTGGTGAAAGTAGTGACGCTAGCTTTTCTTATAATGAATTTTCAGTTTATTCATTTATTTATGTATAAATTAATCTAGAATATTATTTTAGTTTTCTTAAAAAAAAAGGAAAATTAGCTTCACATTGTTCATTTAGTTTCATTATGAAAGAAAGTAAAGTAAAATTGCCATGCAATGGGACATTATCCATTGCATGGCAATTTTTTTGTTATATTAAATAATTAAGTACATTTTTTGAAATCCATATCTTTGTTGACAACAAATAAATTGTTGTCCATTATCTTTTAAATTTGATTACTTTGGAAAACAGGGCAACTGATTTCTTTTAGAATACCGCGTTCATCAAAGTCTGTTGTTTTGTCGACAAATATGAAAGAACATTTGAAAAGTCTACTTAGTCTACTACAAGACAGCACGATGCAACCCTTAACTGACTCTAAGAGTCGCTAGTTAGACAAACAGCAAGTTTCTCTCTTTCTCCTAGCTATGGTCCCATATCACATTCAGAGTCAGCCCCTCTCGTACGTTTTCGCCACAACAGTATATCTTATGTTGCAATTGAGTCCATGTCAAAAGATTTGAGATCTTTTTTAATAGTGCTCTTCCAGGTGAAGCTTCGCCTTTTTCTATTTTTATCATTGCTCTAGTCATATGCTCTTTGTAGAGCCTCATAACGTACTCGGGCCAAGGAAAGCGATTTTCTTTTAACTTGTCCTCAATCTTTGAAAATTAAAATGTTCGTCTAATGTTCGTCTATTACAGTTTTAAATCTGTCTAATCTCGTAACTGCCCCGGCCCACTGCGGAATTTTCATTTCTGTGACGTGTATCTTCTGTTGTCCTTTCTCATCGGTCAGTATTCTGACACACTCATACACACGTTGTACTGCTTGCTAGTAAACTCGACCCTTGAATTTGATGGAAATTTTAGCCTCACTTAATTCCCCGGATAGTGATTCCATTTTGAGCCATGCAGTCATTATTCTATGCTGTGATGTTCTGCTACTAATTGTGATCTCGGAGCTTAATAAATCTGATTCTGGTTCAAAAGATTTCTCTAGGTCGATAAATACAAGATGTAGGTCTTTCTCCAACGATCCATATTTTCCATCAAAATTTTCACGCTGTGTTTTACCCGTATCATTCCCATTTCGTCAGCTTCACGCCAGGGGTAGCTTTGACAATTTTTTTTAGTCGAATCGCAAGGAAAATTTCCCAAGTTTAAAACATATGGAACGTTAATTTAATACCACGATAATTGTTCCGTTCCACTTGCTTTTATAGAATGGGATTAGGCTGCTGACTCTTCACATGTCCGGGACCCCTCCTTTGATAATGACTTTATTATTTGTGGCTCTTCGGTGCTTGTAGTCCCTTTCCACAGCCCCACAAGTATCTTTTCAGGCCTTCTTATTCTTAATTTTGGATAAGGCTCTCCTCCACTCATATGTTATGATTTGTTTAATGGGGCTTTGGAAGGGAGGAATTGGTTCGTGCGGAAATTCAGTTTTTGATATTTTCCTCCTCATTCGATTTTTGATATTGTCTGGTGGTAAATCTTATGTTTTATTCTCGCTCCGGGTTAGCAGTTTGCCTGACATTCTTTTATACACTAGTTGCGTTTTACGTCTTTTGTCTGATTCTGATGTGTTTTATCTCATTTTTCTAATTACACCGCTTTTAAGCCCTCCCCCCCCCCCCAGGAAGAGATTCTGCTCTCTTCTCTTGCTGCTGCTATACAGGACTTTCCAAATTTCTTTGCTTTTTTATATTTATCTTTATCGGCGTCCGATCCTGAAGCTATTTTAAAAGCATTATTTTCATTCCTCAATGTTGTTTGTACTTCTTCATTCCACCACGTGTGATCTAGGTCGGTTTTAATTTTTTCCTTTCATATGCCTAAACTTATCTCAGCTGTTTTCGAGCGGAAAGAATGGATCTTATTCCACTGAGTATTTACGTAAGGCCTGTCAGAACTTGCCACTGAGTTTAAGAGAAACTTCTTCGTATGTCGAGTTAGATAATCAGCAAGTACGGATAGAAATATAATTTTAATCGCAAATTAAGGCGCTTCTGCACCCTCAACTACATTAGTAAACACACAACCATCATCAACAAATACACTACCACCACCACTGTCAAATTATATACCACCATCAACAAAACGGAAGAGATAACTTCCGTAAAATACCCAAGAGAATGAGAATAAATTAAGGGACAAACAAATAATAAATTACTTGTTGAAATTACTGTTGTTCCTAATTATCAATCGCTGTCTATAAGGGAAAATATAAGCTCTACCATCCAGAAAGACCTACTAAATTTATCCCACAAAATTATGATGAGATCTGTTTAAAAGTTAGTCTTAAACATTTTCATCACGTATCTGGAATTAGCATCGTAGGTAAACACAGTGTACCAGCGGCATACGAAATACGTGGAAAACATGCGGAAACGATAACTTCTCTGGAACGGAATGGTTAATCATTATAATGGATTGCGCCTTGATCCGCAAATCAATACTGCGAATTACCGAGAAGCTGTCATCAAAAATGTAAGTGACTATATAAAAAATATTGCCCCTCATAAGAGGGTGAGAGCAACTATATTCTTCCAACTATATATATTCTTCCAACCATGACAACGACCGGTATGAATCTGAATGTAGTATCACGTCGATTATCTGGTTTAGAAGCGATGAAACTAGTAGCTAAAGTCACGTTCTTAGAACAATGTTAAAAAAAACTGGTTTTGGCACTAATGCAAACACTAATAATGCACAGCAGTGGGAACAGATGAACTAACAACATTATTTAATAGAAATCAACAAAAATTTAAACAAAATCCAACGAGTTCTAATAATGTTACAGCTACACTACTTCTGGAAACAAATGAAGACGATCATAACATATGACGAAATAAAAATGTTATACTTATTAATTTATTACAAATATATATATATATATATATATATATATATATATATATATATATATATATATATATATATATATATATATATTCATTCATAGTTCCTGGATTTCGACTACTTACGACCTCTTCCGTCTTCTAAAGCTGTTTGCTGAAATATGAGTAATACAAGTTTAGGCCGTCCTGCAACTATGCGCCAAACGCTATTGGCGTATTACGGACACAACAAACTAACCTTTATAAACAATTGCACAATTGTCGTGAAAATGCTGATAAAAAATCTTTAACAACGAGACCTTTCGCCTATAACTCAACGACTGAAGGTGGTTGCATGAGTTTATGTATCTAACCAATTTCACAATATAATTCATTTCGAGTCCCTCCAAAACCAATGTCCTTAATCAAAACAAGCGCGGTAACTCACAGTTTACCTTGCGTTAGAGTCCTGCACGATCATTGCTTACTTTGATAAAAAGTAAATGTTAATGAAAAAAATTTTATACGTACTTCAACTTTTAAAAGAAAAATGTTTTATGTACCTGTTCCTACGAAAAAGTATCTATAATCTAGCAAGTATTTATTAGAGTATTTAAATAAATGAATTACTATTTGTCCATATATACAGCTGTGTACAAAACTAGATTAAACAATACGAAAAAAGAGAATAGCGGAAATTTTAAATTAATTGCGAAAATTCGACTACTTCTGCTAATAAATACCGTAAAAATATAATTTAAGATCCCGTTATTTGGTTAGGTATCTTCATAATGAAATACCAAAGCACAAAATCATTATGAAAAGTTTTACCACGTCTTTTTTCATCTATGACCTTCAATTATCAAAAAAATTACTAATTATTTTTTTTTAAACTACACATTACAATTTATTGGTGATTTGGTGGTGTTTGCGATTTGCACTGTAGCGCTTACAAGAAACATTTATGAGAGTAAACCTAGGGCAGAAACTAATAACAGCAGAAAATGACGTATTTGATTGGAGTAACCGACTTCACTGTCGCCACATTGCGTTCGCAACTTTTCTGGCTTTGTCAACGTTGTTTGGTACGAACGTGTTTGAAAATTATGAAAAATATGAATCTGACTTTAGTCACATTTAAATATTCCTTTATTTTGTATGCACAGTAATCACCTATTTACACAATAATCGTCTATTTTTCTCAGTTCCGTTGAAGAAAAAATGTAGATTTTACTTTAAATTTTGCTTCATTTCTGTACGATTTGGTTAGACCATTCGGGTGTAAGTACATTTTAACGATAGTAAAAACTTCACTTTTTTCTTTAAATTAAAGAATATATGTATAAAATAAAGTATTTAACAAAAAACTTTTACTACCGAAAAACGAGTGAACGAGCTTCAATCGACGGCGTTGATAATTTTCCACAACCAACAACATAAAAGACAAAATAACAAGATTATCGTAGGGGGAATATTTTTAGGCCCATTTAAATCTTTCATATCATGAGCCCTAAAGAATTGACAAACGATTGAAACCTACCGTTTCGTGATACCCATAAAACACATCTTAATCATTTAGATAGTAAAACACATCTTAATCATTTAGGTATAGAAATCCCGCACTACCATTTACGCATTCGAGAGTGGTTGTAACGACCTTAGTGATGATGTGACATATGACAGGTGACAATGACAACTGAAAATAACATCAATGTTATGCGGCTCATTATAAATACAACCGAGAAAATAACCTATCAGCAGATTTGGGTAAGATTAGGCATTTCATACCAAAGTTTGAGATAAGTATAAAAATCTCTACACGAACTTTAAGTATCAGGAAGCTTTGTGCTAGCTGCACGCCTCGTGATTTCACCATTCAAAAACTACGTCGCGTTGATTGGAAATATTAAAACTTGATAGAGGTTACATAAATACTATATTCGGCATTGTTATTAAAGTTGTATATACGTTTACGAATTTGAAACTACGAGGCAGTTTGTGCAACAGGTGTTTTCTTCTGAAAACTTGCCTGCAAAGTTATGAAAGGACGAAGTACTAAAAAACATGGTCACTTTGTTCTTCAGATGGATGGGTTATTATGGAACGACTGTTCTGGAAAATAAAAGAACAGTTATCCCAGACTGACATACTCGCTAATATTTCCTGTGGTTTTGAAAAATGTTCGAGAACAACCATCATCAGGGTAATGCCTCGGCCAGAAAAACGATCGAATATTTGACTGCTTCAGGTATAAAAATTATGGGTCATGCGCCGTACAGCTCCGAATTCGCATCATGCGATTTCTATTTATTCCCAAAAATAAAAGTTAAAAGTAGTACGATTCCGGGATGGTGCAGAAGCGGCGACAGCCTTCGAAAACCGTAGGACAGGCAGTCAAAGAAATGTTGACCGGTTGCTTCTCTGAGTGGTTCCATCGAATGAAACGATGTATGGAGTACTGTGAAGATTATTTTGAAAACAATAAATAAATTACTAAGTTGTTAGTTGGTTCCATTTTTTAATCCTCTAAAAACTTTTAATGTTACCTCTTGTATAGCAGATATTTTAATTAGTTGAAAACATATTTGGTATATTTGTACCTGGATTTTAATAGATACCACACAGTGTTTGGGGAGTATTATATTTCGGCAAACAAATTGGTTGTGAATGTTATTTCGAATTATATTTTGGTTATAAAATACAGACAATTGACATAAAGGTCGTTGGCGGTATCTAATCGGGAATTAGGTTCCTCAAATGACTTTTGGTTCTATTCTATTCATGGTATTATTGTTAATTTTGGTGCATTACATTTAAAGTGTTCAAAGTATATTAAATTTTCTTACAATTCTGTGTTGATTGTAGAGATGAACTGAATGAGAGAATGAATTGTAGAGATGAACTGACGAAACTGATGAAACATTCTGCGCTGTGTGTGTGTTTGTGCGTGTGTATGTGCGCGTGTGTGTTTGTGTTTAATTACATCATCAAATGTAATTAATAAGGTTGAGAATTAATTAATTAAAATTAATTCTTCCTATTCATTTTAGATGTCCCGTTAAAATTGTATATTCCAGAAAGGGAAAATGCACCATTTTCCTAATTTTAAACTATGTACTCTTTACTAGGTTTTAGGATCCCATACCTTAAAAAGAAAAAAACGGAACATTTGTAAGATTACTTACACGTTTGTCCGTTAAGTCCGGTAAGACAACGTTTGGAGTAGAAAGTTGGAATTTGGCATTGTAATAAAACATATTAACTTGCATATATTTCAATACTTTACACTCAAAAATATTCATATGAGAATTTCCGGCGGGAAGGTGAACAGAGGAAAAAATAAAAACTTGAATTTTTGTTTAAATTCCATATTTAATGTGGAGTATTGTTTGAAAGAAAAACTAGTTATAAGGGTTTGAGAAATATTTTTTTCATAATTTTAGATATTATTTCTTCAAAAATATACTGAAAAATAAGAAAAAAACTCCATCCTCCCCGTCCTAATTCCGAGACTACTGAACTTAATAAAATAAGGGTTTTTAGAAACACGTACAAAGGTTCTAGGAAAACTGTAACAATGATTTTAGATGTAGATAATTTTTCAAATATACACCATATTTTTAAACCTATGAAACATATAGTAGTAGGCAATATATTTATGTTTTTCTATATTCTATTTAAACCTTATTTTTTCAGTAGCCATGCAACGTAACAACTTGAAATTTGCATAGTAATAAATCTTATTAACCCATATATTTTGTACTAACTATTTTTTTTAAATATACGTATATGAATTAAAAGCCCTAACTTTTTTTAATTTTATGTATCCCACATGTATTACTTGGCATAGATAAATATTTTTTTGTATAACTTTAAATTATATATTTAAAAAGATATTCCAAAAACATGCGAAAATTTAGCATTTTCCATATTTCGGAAACTACTGAATACATTTACCTTTTAAAAAGTAATATTTGTAAATAGTTTAATAGAAATTCTAAGTAACCTTAAATGTTTATAACTGCCTAAATGTGTACGGAATCTTCATAGCACGCTTTCTACTCGTGCTTGGCAGGTTTTTATGTATTTTATGCAAATTTTTGTACATGTTATAATTTTAAGTGTCTCTACCGTTATCACAATAAAACGAATCATTTCGCAGAAAGCTTTAATTCGCTCACTGCCAAATATATAGGAGGAAAGAGAGTTAATTTTTCTCGCCGTGATACTTATAATGGGCAGCGGCAGGTAGTGATTATGAAGTAAGTTTTTGGAATAAGGCGAATATGAAAGCGAGTAGAGATTGCATCAAGAACTGATGTAGAGATGCATCAGTTCTTAATGCATTCTCTACTCGTTTGGGCGTTGGAACATGACATCGCACATATGATGGTATGAAAAGAAAAGAGTCACCATGAAACCTGGTGTATAAAATAATTAGTGTCTCCTACTTTTTATAATTCGTAATGTGATATTTTTGTTCACGCAATCATATAATGTTTTTTGTTTTTAATTTGCCTCGCACATAATTAAGATGTGTTTTATGGGTATCACGAAAAGGATGGTTTAAGTCGTTGGATTCCTCAGGGCTCATGATATGCAAGATTTAAATGAGTCTAAAAATACTTCCCCTACGATAATCTTGTTATTTTGTCTTTTATGTTGTTGGATGTTGAAATCTATCAACCCCGTTTATTGAAGCTCGTTCACTCGTTTCTCAGTAGTTATCAATCAGTTTAAATGTAATGCACTGAAACCAAAATTAACAATAATACCATAAATAGAACATAAGAAAAAGTAAAAATATTTTTGTTAAATACTTTGTTTTATACATTTATTTTTTAATTTAAAGAAAAAAAGTAAAATTTTTACTGCCAGTAAAATGTGCTTACACCCGACTGACCTAACCAAATCGTACAGAAATGAAGCGAAATTTAAAGTAAAATTGAACACTGAAACCAAATTTAACAATAATACCATAAATAGAATAGAAGAAAAAGTCATTTGCGGAACCTAATTTCCGATTAGATACCGCCACCGAGCTTTATGTTAATTGTCTGTATTTTATAAACAAAATATTATTCGAAATAACATTCTCAACCATTTTCTTTGCCGAAAAATAATACTCCCCAAAATACTGTGTGGTATCGGTTAAAATTCAGATACAAACATACCGAATATGTTTTCAACTAATTAAAATATCTGCTATACAAGAGGTATCATTAAAAGTTTTTAAAGGATTAAAAAATGGAACCAAGTAAGAACTTATTTATTGTTTTTCAAAATAATCTTCACAGTACTCCATACATCGTTTCATTCGATGGAACCATTCAGAGAAGCAACCGGTCAACACGTCTTTGACTACCTGCCCGGCCTCACAGCCTTTCGAAGGCTGTCGCCGCTTCTGCACCATCCCGGAACTGTACTACTTTTAACTTTTATATTTGGGAATAAATAGAAATCACATGATGCGAATTCAGCGTATGACCCATAATTTTTACACCCAAAGCAGTTAAATATTCGATCGTTTTTCTAGCTATGGCGTTGCGGTGATGAAGCAGAATTATACTGTGAGTGCGTTGTTCTCGAAATTTTTTCAAAACCGCAAGGAATATTAGCGAGTATGTCAGTCTGTGATAACTGTTCTCTTATTTTCCAGAACAGTCGTTGCATAATAACCCGTCCATCTGAAGAACAAAGTGACCATGTTTTTTAGTACTTCGCCCTTTCATAACTTTGTAGGCAAGTTTTTAGAAGAAAACGCCTGCTGCACAGACTGCCTCTTAGTTTCAAATTCGTAAACGTATATTCAACTTTAATGACAATGCCAAATATAGTATTTAAGTAATCTCCACCAAGTTTTTAATATTTTCAATCAACGCGGCGTAGTTTTTGAATTTCGTTGAAATCATGAGGCGTGCAGCTAGCACAAAGCTTCCTGATACCTAAAGTTCGTGTAGAGTTTTTTATACTTATTTCAAACGTTGGTATGAAATGCGTAATCTTACCCAAATCTGCTGATAGGTTACTTCCTCGATTGTCTTTATCATGAGCCGCACAACATTGATATTATTTTCAGTTGTCATTGTCACCTGTCACATGTCACATCATCACTAAGATTGTTATGACCACTCTCGAATGCGAAAATGGTAGTGCGGGATTGAGCTTCTACGTAAAATGGCAATCGAAGTCGATCGTGACTTTGTTGTTGAGACCCCAACAAAAGTAAAAAAAAATCATCCCAGAAAATTTTCTTGTATTAAATTTATTTTCACGTTATAACACAATTTTCCAATTACCGCCATTTGTAAAAAAAATTACAAATTCCTGCAAAGTACCCCAAAGAGTGATTTTTTAAATATATATATATATATATATATATATACACACACACACACACACATATATATATATATATATATATATATGTACATATATATATATAGATATATATATATATATATATATATATACATACATATATATATATATATATATATTTATTTTTTATTGCCATTGTTATTAAAAGACATTTCTAAGAACTTTTAATGCTATTGTCGAATCAAGACGTGGCAAAGCTGTTTCTAAACACTAAATATGTTTTGTAAAAGGTTAGTAATATATGCTGTCCATATTGAATAGATAGCAAAACTACAGTTGCTTTTCTAACTTTTGTTTTTTTTCTTGCATGTCTATTTGTTTATAAATACGCAAAATATCTGAATGATCACTGTTACATAGTTCAATCTCCTTAATAAATTTACGGAAATCGAATATTTTTTGAATTTTTATATTCTTGTAATTTACAATTACCCGTCAATAATATGTCCAAAAAAGGTTAATTTCTCTGACCACCAGGCATGATAACACAAATATTCATTCTGTCCATTACATTTCGTTCTGATGAATCATAAGGGATTTCTTCATTTTTTTTATTAATCCAAGCACATCCATCGGTCTTTCTACAGTAGTTTTATGTATTAAACACTTTTCTGATAATTCTTCAAAGATTATTAGTTTATTATTTAATATGGTATGGTCGAGATCCCTTTAGAAAAATCAATGAAGTTTTGCATACTTCCAATAATATTCACAATTCTGGAGTTGAACCTCACAATTGAAAACATTTTCTAGTATGTCCTGCCTTTTTCAAAACTTTTACGTTTATTGTCAAATTTGTTTTTTTTTAAATTTGTTTACCTTTCTCACCATAATTTCCTCACATTGAAACAACACTTCATCTGTTGAAGTTTAAGTCACAGCCGCACGTTACAGAGTGCAGCGGACGGCGCCGGCGACCGACCTCGTCTACCGAGAGCCCAACTAGGGCAAGCCAATTAGAGTCGCCGCCGACCTTTGCGTCAATTGCCACGCGCCGTCTGCATTATTGATGATTTATTACTCGCCGTGCTCTAGTCTGGTTTCGTGACCGGGAGACAAGATAATGGATGTATGAAACGATGACCATTATTCGCAAGAGAAAAACATTTGAGGTTGATACTGGGAAATGTTAGAAAAGGCTTCAGACTATTGATTAATGATATCAGCCTATATTGTAGTTCTCGTAACTGCTGAAACGTCGTATACGTTAAACGTCGTAAAAGGAAATTCAGGACATGTTTCATTAAATTAATTACAACTCTCAGAACTACGAAATCCATACGCCATCTTTGATATGTTGAATAACCATCTTCAAAATCTCCAATTGTAAACGAAAGTGATCTATATTTTTTCATTTTGCTAAATAATACTCTTATAACTCAATATTCAAAACTAGATAATGGGTTAAGCATTATATGTCGTGCATCGCTTTGACGGGACCTGGCATCTGGAGTACATACACTATAGGATACTTAACTCTTAACGTTAATGCAAGGTTCATTAACGTTGAAATAATGTGTCTCTATAGTAAAACACACATGCGAGGCGCATTATAGTTTACCGGGTTAATAGTAAATATCACGGAATTCTCGGGAAAGAGGACAAAAGCAGTAAAGATTTGACCATCATTCTGCCTTTGGATATCAGTAAGTACGGCATAGCATACAATGCAATTTCAGACAGGATCAAGCCTGAGGCTGAGCTTCAGACTTCTAGCTCTAAAGGTTATTCAAGTATGCAACCCATGCTCTAAATTTCAGATGAAGATATCGATAAATTTGACGAAAGTCTTGAGGCTATAATAACACCGCTACAAAAATGAAAATTACTTCTGTTGAAAGGTGACTGGAATACTAAAGGAAGTGATACTAACAGAGACCAAGGTAGGTGATAATCCGCGTCGATGTTACATCTGGATGTCACCAACAGACCAATGCAGTAATCATATCGTTTATATTATTTGCAACGCTCTATGGAATAGCTTTACTTTCAGTACGAAAATCTACTAGGAATCAGAATGTGGTTACCACATTAAACTTATATCAGTTTCGTTAAAATTTCTGCTTCATACATGTTTATGGCGTTCTGCGCGTGACTCAAAAGTTTAAGCAAGACCAAAATTTAGTTTTCAAAAAATAATTAAACATAAGCTGAAAAACAACTTTCCTCCTATGATATAGCGAATAACATGTAGTTTTTGTCTAGAACCTTCCATTAGAGATACTGTATAATAAATAAGTGGTAATGAATCATCAGTTTCAAAAATATTAATAATGAACCTTGGTAAGCTATTAGTCACAGAAAGTAAGTACCTTGCCACCTCGACTTCTGTCAACCAAACATTAGAGGACGGGGAACATGCTCACCTAAGCAGCAGAAAAAGCTCCGTCTTGGATGTAAAGGCCGACACGCTGAGAATATCTGCACTAAAATTCAGTAACACAGCGAAAAGCTGTTGATTATTTATTTAAAAAGATGCCCCTAATCACCCGGAAAGTTTAAACCCAAGAACTATGTTGATGAGGACTTAATCAACTGTCAGAACTCAGCGCGGAAAGGTGGTAACACTACTGTGCAGGGCTATATCGTGAGGTAAACTCAAGTGCAAATACTAGTGTTGGGTCAGAATGGGATGTAACAAGAACTTCCTATACTTCAAGAAGAGATTTATTAAGCGCTGGAGATCATCAACGATGTCAAAACACCAGGTATACGAAATTACTTCCAAGATACTGAAATCATTGGGATACATCGAAATCAAGCTTTTGCACATCTACAACATGATATAAATCACTGGAGAAGGGCCTGCAGAGTGCACCTTATCCATTATCCTTCCCTGGCACATGAAAACGTCAAACAGAATGTTCAAAAACTGCAGGATAATCGTACTCATTCCACACTCAATAAAAATTATGCTTCATTTTATCAACTAACGTAGTAGAGACAAATTTGGTTACTATGTCATGCAAGAATAAGTTCGCTTGGTAAGAGGAATAAGAACTAGAGAGCAAATCCTCAATATATGCCAAATTATTGAGAAGTGCTAAGAGTTGAACTCTTTTACCTCTGGCCATTTGTTTCGTCGGCAACAAAAAGGCGTTCAACTGCGTAAGTTGGGCCAAACTAAGGCAAATATTAACCGAATTATCCGCAACACTTAGTACATGTCTTAAAAAACTTATACTGTTATAGCAAGAATACAGTAAATGTAGACCGAGGGTTATTGGACGATTCAGGTTTGAAAAGAGAATACGCCAACGATGTGTCCTATATCCAATCTTCTTCGATATCTACAGTGAATATATAATGACGAAATTTCTAGAAGATTGGGAAGGTGGGATCACAGTGAGAGGAAACCGTACCGTCAGTCCTTCGGTACGCTGACGATATTTTTAGCAATAACACCAAACGATATGCCGGAGTTATTGAGACTAATTGAGACCGTCAGTAAAGAATGTGTACTCTCCATAAATCGAAACAAGACAAAGTTTTGTTAATGGACACAGCAGGAACACTAGGACAAGCCGGTGCCCTGAGAGACCAATGGGTGTTTTAGGAATTTAATTATGTGGGACGTCCGATAACCACAAATGGAATTTCAAAAAAGAAATTCGTCACCGCATCGCAACTGCAAGGACTGTTATGTCGCAAATAACAAAGATATAGATTGACGTATATATACGGCATAAGCCTAAAACTAGTGTGGTACAAACTTTGGTACACTTCGTATTTTTCGACGATTTTGAGACCTGCACTCTAAAATCTCCAGATAAAGACCACATTGACGCTGTTTAGATGTGGTGCTGTCGACGCATGCTGTTGATATTTTGGACTACCTATTGAATAAACGGATTAAGAAATCGATATCAATAATAAGATTTTCTACACAGTTACCCATCGGGCCCACAGATACTTAGACCATATTGTCAGAAAATACTCTGACAACTTGGATCGAGGCATCCTGCTGAGAAGTGCCGAGGGGACGAAAGTCCCGTTTGTTGAACCGACCAAATTACAAGCACCTTGCAAACGACCCGCCCAATGGATCGTATAATTGGTACAAAATCGCAAGAACTGGCGGCAAGCAGTTTATAAAAAGAGAATTTTTCGGGTATATTCAAAACGAAGAAGTTTATATAAAGAATGGGATGAGATACGAAAATAATTATTGGTAATTATCCTTGTATTTTGTGCTCAGGAAAACATAAAAGCCGATATGTACCAATTTAACAATACCTGCACATCGTGTTTAAATTGAACTACTTCGTTCGCCATTATTGTGCAAATCGAACACAAAAGCTTCAAAATTCTCTTGGTACAACACTTAAAATAAAACAGGCTCAACCTATTCCCATTTGTGATAATCGTTTCATAACAATGGTATGAAAACAAAATACTACGTAAATTACGAAAATGAAAATGATCATTATTAAAGTCATAAAAAGAAAAATCATCTAATCTAATCAAATTTATAATCATAAATTGCAGTACAGCTTAACAGGTTGGTGCCAACGTTGTTTTAAGATTAAAAAACTACACCTTCTACAACCAAATTGCTTGAAGCTCGGCAACAAAATTGTAGACTTCGTAATTCAATACGTAACAACCAAAAAACTGATAATACCTATATCTGTTAATAAATGTTTCATTGTGTAATAGTGTTTCAGCGAGAGGCAATCTTTTCTATAGGCCCTTTAAAACTTAAACCTAGTACTAACAAAAGAGTCTTACAAAACTGTGTCCATCAGTATCATTTTAGTCCGCAAAATGGATAATATAGAAAAAAAATAGCAAATCTAAAAGCCGATGAATTTTACAATTCACACTGTGATTTTAACGACAAAAAGATCATAAAGTGCATGCTTTTCTTTGCATTAAAGTTAATTTTTTTGTCAATCATTTCATTCTTATTTTAAGCTTGTCCAAAAAATTAAGTTATGCCAACTTGTGAGACATCTTTTCGCTCTTGACCAAAATCTTTACATTTAAAAACTATTTAAATACCACGAATTAAATATATTTAAAAAATTACTTTTTTTACTTTATATTGCTACAAAAACGCGTTTTCTAAACTACAAAAAATAGTTAATGAATTAATTTTGGAAATTATGAACAAAAATGACTCTCTTACATCATCTTATGTCATAGCTAAGCACATTCATCTTGTTTATATGCACAATAACTTCGAAAAATAATACTTTTTCAGGTGAAATAAACTTCCTACGGGCTTAGCATGTGTGGATTTAGTTGTTTTGCGATCTAGAAATGAGAGTTTTAACTTCAAGTACTAAAAATTTCAGCATCATTCGAAAACTAATTCAAAAAATAATCGAGACTCGAAATGTTCCAGGTCATATAAACCGACTTCAGCGACGAGTTAAGTCAGTCTACGCAAGAAACTAATACAATATTTATAATGCTCAGACATTTTAAGTAATTGTATGCAATATTTAATTTCATTGCATGTATAATATTTGTCTTAACTATCTTTCATTTTTCAAAATAAGCAGTAACTTTAATAACTACCCTCAATCATAAAATTAAATACATGTAGCCAACTTATGACGTAAATAAGGACATTAAAAAAATATCGATATCTTTCAGTCTTGAGCACATTTTTTTATACCGGTACTTTTATACTCGATTCCCTTAATCAATACTTTTACGGATAAGAGTACTTTATAGCATATATTGGACCAAAATTATTTCAAAATTCTGTGCTTAATATAATACTCCGAAAACTCCTTTTGACTTGCAACTGAATGCTACTAACACTACCGAAATATACATAATACGAGAAACTTTGCGCCTTGATATCCGATGCCCAGTAATCAATACTAAGACCTGAGACTATGAGTAAATTGCTGACCTTTCTTTCGACATCGAGTATCGATTGTGTTTGTAAATGTTATTTTCCACAAATTGTATTTTTATAACATTTTTAAATTATTACACACAATTGTTACTTTTAATTTTTTAAAAATGTGACATCGCAAACCATACAAATCTCTAACTCAAACTAGATAACCCACATCCATATATCACTACTTTATTCGGTTTCGTTACGTTTTGATCTATGTTGAGAGACCTATCCATGCTATAATATCGATATTGAAGTATACAAAACATCGCAATATTAATTTTAAGAAGAACTTTCGATGGCAGATGAATGGAATCAGTCATAAAAAGAATAGACTCTATGGCTACATTCCATTGACTCTTCTCTGTGGATAAAATATCATACAAAACAGGTATAACAGGATATCAGTAAAAATGGCACCAAGTTCCTACACGTTTAGAGATTTTTTAACATTTTCATTAAAAAATTTAAATAACAAAAATAGTTGCTGTCGCATTATCATGCCAAGTAGAAATACTATCCCCAAACACTATGCTAATGAGTAAGTAGTTGTATTTGAAATGAAAAAAAATCATGTTTATTGTATTTGACCCAAATCTTGTAACTCTTGATAAACGTCACATGATAATGTGAATAACAATTTTTGTTATTTTCACTTTTCAATATGTTGAATAACATGTCTAATGATAAGCTATCTTCTTAAAAGCAGATCGATATTAAATAGTATCAATACATGTGGTTGATAATCGATACCTTAGCCTGCTCGACCGATATTTCGAATCCTATTGGAGAATGAATAGATGCAATTATCGTCAAATTTTAAACGCGTTGAAATTATTTGAAAAAATTAACATTTTTCGTATCAATTTCACTTAAGCCTTTTTCCATATATTTTTATATTTTTTGACGGAATCATTTAGTTTTTCATTCAATATAATCATATATATTTATGAAATATAATCAACTGCCAAGATTGCTTATGGAAATGATACCCAGTTAGGGTTACAATATATATATGTATGTGTGTATACACATACAAATATTGAATGGAAAACAATGATGGTGATATCGAAAGTGTTGTTTAGCTGTAAAGAATCTAAAATAGATTTGTTTTTGGTTTGTTTTATCAATTATCCTAAATCTTTGAGCATACCTTACGGGGAAAAAATACAACTTTATCCCGAATTTCCTTTCAATACAATCTCAATTCGGTCTACATCAGTAATTGTTAATGTCCACAAACTTGAGTCATTTTGAGAATTTAGATTTTGATAATTCCGTCAGACACAGATGCAAACATAGACTCAGATATGTATTCTTGGCTGGATAGTATTGATGGTGGTGGGAACGGTGATTGATTCATCCTAGCAATTAGTAACAACTAGCTATTTAGTAACTAAATAGCACGCATGACGATTTTGAAGAATAATTTCAGCTAGGTCGGGGTTAGAGTGTAATAATGTGTTATTTTCAGTCAATGTAGGATTTTTAGATGTTTCTTGACCATCACTTTTTACATATTTGTATAAACATCCACGTAGATTTTCTTCTATCTGCTTTCTTTTGATAGGTCGTTTTCTCTTTGAACTACCCGATTCAAATTTTCTTCTGGGATCACAATCAAGCCAACTCATATTATAAATATTGATTTGCACATAACACTAGTTCAGAAATAATTTACACTATAAGTACTCTTAACAACCTAAGGTTCCCTAAAATATATTTATTTACCTATTAAAAACAAATAAGCGGCTAGCGGAATAAGTGGGTGATAAGTAAGAGTTGACAGGCCTAATGAAACACTGGGATTCCCCGAACATAAATAATAAATACCATGACAGTAACAAAACGGCGCGTTGAAGTTCTAGTGCGTAACGCACGAAATTCAAATTGGAATGAATTATTCAATCACATTTTAGTGTTTGAGAATTTTGATATGATAAATATTACTTTTTATAGCAAACTTATTTTATTGTTTTACTTAATACCTAAGAATAAAATAAAGTTTTAAATGTCAACTTTTTTCTACTCGGGTCATTGCGCAAGGTACCTACTAAGGCCGCCACTGCTCATGATACAAGCATAAGAATTACTCTACTTTTTGCTTGTAATTAAGAAATAAAATAACTTGATGCGAAGGTGTCGATGTAGCAACGTATATAGACCTAGAGAATTCTTGGTGAAAATATATGGTGTTTGAAATTACAATCAATTTTTTTAATTGACTTTTGTTGTACGATTGTAAACCACCATCCAGTCTACGAGGGTTTATTTAATGTCGAACAGTCAAATCCAGATTGTATATATTTTTTTATATGTGCCTCCCTTAGTAATTTGCACTACCCAAAAACTATTGCACGCCACTGTATCTAAGACCTTATGACTATATAGACACAATTTGAACTTAGACATCTATTTGTCACACGCGGGTACGCTCGTGTGGAATTGGTATATTCCGAAATATATACCCTCTCTTTATTTCAATAACGGAGATTTGATGTACGCCTTTTATGACTATCAGATAAACAATTGAGCCAGGAAAGTGAAATAAAAGAACAAAGAAACTTACTTTCGAATTGCCACCCCCATTAAAGTTTGTTACTATCACGAAGTAAGAGCATATTTAATATAATAACATTGCAATTTTCTTGCAATGTTATTATCTCCGCTAAGGAACTATGTACTATTAATACTGCGATGGCAAGTTCTGTAATAGGACCACTGGCTGCAAAGCTAATAATTGTTATTGCACCTATATTTCATTAGTGGTTTTTATAGTGATACATATAAAAATAGTCATGAATATCAATTTTATTTATTTTTGGTCCTTACCAGTTTAAGATAAACTTATAAAAAATGTCAATGAAAAATATAAATTGTAGTATTGAAAATAATTATTTTTTAACTCTCAAAAAAATTGAATCTTCGTTACCATTTTATTTATATCTAACGTAGAGTATATGTTTCGGCCACGGCTTGAGGAAGGCTCGAATGCCTAAAAACGCATTATCTATAACGCTCGAAGCGTTTCAGCAGTGACCGACGTTTAGTACTTATTAAATTGGTTATAAACCTGACTCTGAAAAAACGACCAAATTCCGACAATCTCTAGGTATTGTATAAGATTAAATATATTATTATTTCCAGCCATAAAATTACAAATTAACAACTAAATTATAATAGTATCTATATGATTTTAGATACCTATAAAAAGTTTTAATCGTGTACGTATGTAATAGTTATTTTTAAAACTGCCAAGTTTTATTCGAAACAATTAATAGTCAACTCGTACAAAATATATAGACACAATTTGAAATAAAAATGCAACAATATTTTTCTTTTTACTTTATTATTGTTTTACACATCGTAACATGTAAGTAATCACATTTACGTTACGACTACAAAAGTGAAGATGGAAATTTTTATACTCATTTGATGATGAATGAGGATAAATTTGAAAATATTTTATAAGCGAGTAAAAATGCCATTAACTTCACAAATTATAGAGTTTATAATACCGATAACATGCAATATTGAAAACAATTTCAGTAGGAAAGGTGTGGTAATCTCAACACATGTTTAATGTATTACTTTCAATTAATATCTATTAATAGTTAACTAATATCTACTAATAGTTTATTTTCGATATTTAAGTATACATATTCACGGATTTATTATATACGTTTTTTTAAGGCTGCTAACAATACAACTTGATAAATTATATAGAGGATATAATACCGGGTTGGTCTGTTTACCACCAATCATAGATTTGAGCATTAAATGACGGCATCTGTATCCCTCACAATAAATTAGAAATGGGAGCGCCTGTATCTCCCCCAATAATTAGTCACTATTCGTTTGCTACCTTTAGGGTGGTGAATTTGAATTTCCCAAAGTTTTTGAGAACCAAGATGGCGACGTCTGTCTTTCTCGCAATAAATATCTACTATATTAGATTTGGACTAATTTTAGAGTGCTAGAAACAAATTTGCCAATGTTTTGAGATCCAAGGTGGCGGCAAAGAATACTAACTATTACTGTGTAAAGAAGCGACACACACCTCCCCCCGCAAGTTTAACGTCACGCGCAGATAACGAGTACGATCAAAGGTGCGCGTTCCTCGGTTGCCGCTTGCTGCGTGCGCGTGTGATTAGTTAAATTTTGCGATGTTTGGTTGATTTTAACTTGCCTAATTCAGTCGTAATTGATAATTACTTATAATAATTCAATATAACGGTCCACTATTACGCTGCATACGAGTGCTTAGAAAGCAACAAAATCACAAAGGATAGGAGATTGTTTTATCTCCCTTTTTTGTTTGTTGTATATAATTTTAGTTTTGTATCACCAACTTATTTGGTTAGTATCTATAATTTTGTGTCTACAAAACATGTCACTAAGCAGTTTGAAATTAAAAGGCATTGTTTTGTTTGAACGCGATGTGGTTGAAATACTTATCTTTGTAGTGTCGTCCATAGGTTTATTATACTGTTTATTAAAAGATCTTTCACATGACGCAAATCTAATCAAGTCAAAAGTACAGCGATGACAATATTTCAGTATATCTCATTTATAAACAAAATTCATTTTTATTTAAGACTTTATTTCGTTTTTTAAAATCCATACTAAGTACCTTTTTTCAAATTCTATCTTAATATTATTATTATCAAATCACTATCACGCAATTAAATGTATAGTGTAAAATATTTATTTATATAATTACATTCTTACAATTAGGTAACAATAAAGACCTGCGTGCCAGTACAAAGTTACTGCGCCAACGTGCAATCGAGACAGTCATTCTATCGACGCTTTTTAGTCCAGTCATCTTAGTCAAAATAGGCTAAGAAAGATAACCGGCTGTAAACTCGTATAAACCTTTATTTTAACATCCTAAAATTTGTCTCAAAACCTACTTACGATAGCGTGTGCGCGACTTGTAAATAACTAAGGTCAAAAGTCAAAAAATCGATTTTTTGCGCATTTTTTGCAAATATCTCATTCCCTGTTAAATTTACGCTATTTGTATTTATTATAAATATTGTAGGGGATAAAATTCTCTACAACTTTTGTTTCAAAAATTTTTTTATACCTCAAACCGTTTTTGATATAGAAGGCGGGGAACCGCAGTCTTTCACTATGTACGGTATCATTCAAGTTTAACCTGTAGTCTCGGTCAAAAACACGACGTATAAAGCCCGTTAATTATTGAAAAATATATAATTATAAATAATTTACATTTTTTCATTAAATATCACATTTAATATAATACTTTTTTTCATTATTGAAGTATATTTTTATTTAATAACACTTACCTCTTTGTACAATCAGAAAATTATTAACAGAAATACTTTAATTACATTTTAATTATATTCAGATATATCCTAATTATATTTTAAGTAAGAAATAATTTTGTATCTTTAATCCGTAAACTTTTAGATTCTTTCATAACGTTAAAATTTATACCTGGAATGCGGACCCCTATTATATAGTACGAACCTTTCTATTTATAGTCTGTAGGGACAGATTATAAATATATAGTGACGACTTAACTTGACTAGGTTTTCAAGATATAGATTTGCTTGTCATCTTAATTGGGCGTATTCTATCTCATCGAGAAGAAATTTTCTTAAAAAAAATTGAAAAAGGAAATGTAAAAACTTTGATATACTCTTCCAAAAGTTTTGATAAATATCCTCGTTTGAAAAAACACATTTTGTTTCTGCACGCAATGAGTGGCTGTGACACGACTTCTGCGCTCTTTAAAAAAGGGAAAAAAACTTTTATAAGAACACTTGAAAAACTTCCGGATTTGGATCAACTTGCTCCAGCATTTGAAGAAGAAAACTGTCCGGTTCAAAGATTACTGGAAAATGGAGTGCGAACTTTGTTGGCAATCTATAAAGCTCCAAAATCTGAGGACAGTATCGATCATCTTCGTTATACACAATTCGTCAAATCAACCAAACTTAATAAACAAGTGCAGCAGCTCACCAACATTTCAACCGTGTTTACTATCAAGTTCAGACTTGGTTAGGGCATGATTTAGAACCCCAGGAATGGGGTTGGATAATGCGTAATGGATTCCTGGAACCTACCACTACAATTTTACCTCCAGCTCCAGAAGACTTGCTGACCACAATATTCTGCAACTGCATGAATGTTTGTGGTTCGCGATGTGGATGCAGGAAATCGGGGTTGCAGTGTTCTTTAGCTTGTGGCCAGTGTAATGGGCAAGCTTGTCTCAATGCTTCACCCTATCAGAGTGATGACAATGGAGATGGTACATTTGACCCCGAAATCGTAGAAGACTTGGAGACAAATGTCGTTGAAGATGAAAATGAAGAAGAATTTGAAATTCCACAACGACCAGACGGCGATGATGAAGAAGAAGAAGAAAACTAAAAATAGAAACATGGAGTTTTTCTTATTTTTATTCAATTTTTTTTTAATTTCAACCATGAAAAATGTATGAAATCGAATTTTTTAATGAAAATATAAATTAAAAATGTATTTATTGTCTTTTTATTTACTTAGGATGTAATTAGTATATATCTGAATATAATTAAAATGTAATTAAAGTATTTCTGTTAATAATTTTCTGATTGTACAAAGAGGTAAGTGTTATTAAATAAAAATTTACTTCAATAATGAAAAAAATTATTATATTAAATGTGACATTTAATGAAAAAATGTAAATTATTTATAATTATATATTTTTCAATAATAAACGGCTTTATACGTCGTGTTTTTGACCGAGACTACAGGTTGAACGTGAATGATACCGTACGTAGTGAAAGATTGCGCGTTCACCGCCCTCAAAAAAAAATTAAAATTATAAAAAAAATTTTGAAACAAAAGTTGTAGAGAATTTTATTCCCTATAATATTTATAATAATTACAAATAGCGTAAATTGAACAGAGAATGAGATATTTGCAAAAAATCGATTTTTTGACTTTTGACCTTAGTTATCTACAAGTCGCGCACATGCGTAAGTAGGTTTTGAGACAAATTTTAGGATGTTAAAATAAAGGTTTATACAAGTTTACAGCTGGTTATCTTTCATTCCAAGGTGAAACCCCTAAGATGACTGGACTATTTGGTTAGAAAGACAAACAGCTATGTTGCTAAAGTATAGCGTCAATTCGCTTGATCGGTGAGATTGTCCGCTACGATTGAGACCGATATATATTATTAGTAAATATTCTTTACCTGTATTCTACAGATAGCCCTACATTAAATTACGCACACAAACAAACGCATACGGATAGAAAAGTACGTATGTAATAGTGTAGACAATTAAATCTGCTGCCGGGGGTGTGGTAGCGGCATCTGTCAATAATAATCACTAATATTTCCTTTCAATTCAAATTTCACAACGTTTTTGTGATTCGAGATGGTGGTAGCTGTCTCTTTCGAAGTAAGTAGTAGTCACTATTTTCGATTTCGACTAATTTTAAGGTGCTAAATTTGCATTTCACAATGTTTTTGAGATCTCCTGTACCTAGGGTTGCCACCTTTTTTTGAAGGTAAAATAGTATTTTATCCAAAACATTGCAAAAAATATAGTACTATTGGGAAATTCAAGGAAAAAATAGTACACATTTATTTTTAGTAATTATTAATTTTTCCACGTGTATTTGTTATTTGTCTTAGCTTTGGTTAATAAAGTCTTATTTGTATTTATTCTTATTGTTATATTACTATATTGTATTTTTAAAATAATTATAGGAATCCGAGCAATTTAGATCCATGTTAAAATAAATTAATAATTCGTTTTTATTTAAATTAATAGAGGCCCTATTCCTTTCTTTTCGCCATTTTATATTCATTACGGAAACAATTATTTCCGTAAAAGCGGAAGTTGCAGGTAGGGAAAGTAAAAAGGAAATAATTTTAAATATATTTGTTAAATTTGTATCTGAGTTTTTAAAAAGCATTTGCCATTTTTCAGCAGTATTTTTAGATTTAAACACTTGTTCATTGCTTATTTTTGAAATAATTTCATTAACCATAATTATTTCTGAATACAAATTATTGACATTAATATTTAATTTAGTAACTAAATTTAAAGAATCCAATACACTCTCGATTTGTTTAAATTCAATTTTCGTGTTTAAATTCAGAAATTGGCATTGATTGAGCCAATTAGTTGGGTTAAAATCAAATCAATTATTCAAATTTATTAAACTTTGTTCAATAAACAACAAAAGGTTACTATGAATCCTACTTGAAAGTTCGAGAGATTTTTCTTCCCTTTTATTAATTTTTCTATTTGTGTCATATCCAGAGAAATGGTCCTTTTTGCGCTGCTCTAATTCATTCTTTAAGGTTTTCATAATATGTAGACATCTAAAATGGTAATATTATTTTCTTCTAGCAACTTCACAGTTTTGTTGAATACATGCAAAATATGACTGACAAAATGAAAATAAATTTCAATGATAGTTTGCCCTTCTGTTTCATCTAGCAAAAGAATATTTTGCAAGATTAATGGGCAGTCATCCTGTAGACTAACAAAATAGTTTCTTATGGGTAACCAATTCAGCAATATGTTATCAACACAAGGTAATAAAGAAAGCCATTTTGTGCCTAGATGCCTTTTTAGTTCATGCCATTCCCCGTCGACGTCATCAGCATCACTTTCCATTTTTTTATTTTTATGGCACAAAATAAACAAACACGCGTAACCGGTTTAACGCTCAAAAAACGGTCGCACAGATCGTAAATAATGTAAAAGAACGGTCAATTTGAAGTTGACGTTTACTTGCCGTGACGTGTGAGCAGCGAACGACGTGAATGCGTTTCGTTCTGAAATTCCCAATGCTGCGTTGTTCCAGTCACAGTTAATTAAAAAAGCTCGAGAACTGAATTACCGATGAAAATATAGTATTATTCGTACTATATTATTTTTCTATAATATATAGTACAATTGACTGAAATACGATACTGTATAATATAGTACGGGTGGCAACCCTACCTGTACCCCTGGTAATACATTTTCACTATATTCATTTTCGTCAACGTTTTCGGGCACTGAATTCCAATTTCACAACGTTTTTATTACCTAAAGTGGTGTCATCTGTCTCTCTCAAAATAAATAGTCGCTTTATTCGATTTCAACTACCTTTAGGGTGAGGAATACGAATTTCCTCATGTTTTAGAATCAAAGATGGCTACATCTGTCTGTCTTGCATTCAATAATCGTTTTCGGCTACATATCTGTAACGTAACTATATTCTATTGTGGTGAAACCGTATTTTAAAATGTTTTTGAGAACAAAGGTGGCATCATCTATATTTCTCACAATAAATCGTCAGTGTGTAAGATTTCGATTAACCTTAAGATACTAAATTCTAATTTCCCAAAGTTTTAAAATTCAAGATGGCGAAGATACATCTGTATTTCTCGCAATAAATCGTTACATTCATTAGAAATGAATTCCATAGCTTGAATCTCAAAAATATTGTCAAATTTGAAAGAAGATCTAGTAATTTTCAAAGACTTACTGAATAAATACTTTACCTGTATCTTACATATTTTTCTAACTACATATTTTTTTTATTAAATATACTGTAATTATAATAAACCCAAGCGCCGCTGAAATAATTCCTGACCGACAAACACGGTGTTTATTACATGAAAAATACTCTGTTATAATGAGTTGGAAGTTTTCCTATCCGTTTTGTATTATTATGGGATTTAATAAATATACATATATAATTGTGAAAGAAAATATAATAATTAATCGATATAAATTTATAATCATGCTTAAAATCTATCGTTAATCTCACATTAAATCAAGTCGACGTATAGCAATAAAATTTACACCTACTATTGCGATACAATATATCACTGTACATGATTCAATATTACAAAATGAAAATGGCATGGAGTGAGGAGTAAAACGACAGTACATACTTCCACGTCGAAAGCCCATGGATGACTGAGAAATGAATTGCGAGCGCATTAGTGATGCGACTCGATTTGTTTTTTAATTGAGTGACTCGAGTAAATTTGTAAAACTCGTACTCGAGTGAAAAAAATAGTGAATCGAGTCAATGTGTACTCGAGTTGCACTCGAATTACCGAGTCAACTCGTCGCATCGGATAAATTCAAGTCAACTCGCCAAACCGAGTCGATACGGTCAGCACTAGCAGCTCTAGTCGACGTACGCACCATAAATAACACTAAAGTACGTGGTACGTACCTTACGTGTTAAAACTTGCGTGTAATTGTAAATAAAATTTATACTCGCGTTTGTTCATTTCTTTTTTGTACTATTTGCACTAGCATAGTGTTAAACTGTGATATAACATAGAAATTAGTGTCAAGAGTGAATAATTTGTCCTTTATTTGTGTTTATCGTACAAAATGAGTGGTAACAATGAAACATTGAAACAAAAAGCGTCAGTGTGGCGCTATTTTGAAAAAAATTGTGCTGAGAAGAAGGTTATATGTAGTTTATGTAAAAAGCAATATAAAGATTTTGGAAATACCACAAATATGATTGCACATATGCGAAGTAAACATGCGCTTCAATTCAAAGAATTTCCAGAAATTAGAGACAAACATGTAAATACATGCGGATCGTCAACATCTACTATGGGTTATTACCCATCAGGGTTATTACCTCATCATATCAGCTAGAAACAGTGAATATTGTACAGGTCGACTTCGAAGATACGGGAAGCGGGACTAAAAAGAAGCGATTTAAACAGCTCCAGTTTACATCGTCGACATCTTTCAGCAAACAAAAACAAAGAGAAATTGATACTACTTTAGTACAAATGATTTGTACAGATCTTCAACCCTTGCATATCGTTGAAAATAAAGGATTTGTCAACTTTGTCCAGACTTTACATGCAGATTATGTTCTTCCAGACCGAAAATCTTTATCAGAAAAGTATTTACCTGAACAATATCAAATAGAACGTTCTTCTTTAATTGATGTACTCGGGACAGTAAAAAAATTAGCTGTTACTACAGATATGTGGAGTTCCGATAGTAATAAATCCTATTTGACGATAACAGCTCATTTTGTTTTCAGTTATAAACTATACGCACGAACATTAAGTACAACAGACGTAAAAGATATACATTCTTCTGTTGTTATAGCTGGCATTTTAGAGGCAGCTTTGGAAAAATGGAAAATCAGTGACAAAGTAGTTACTATCGTAACTGATAACGCCAGTAATATTAAAAAGGCTATATCGGATTTTTTAAACAAAAGAAACCACTATTGCGTAGCTCATACATTAAATTTAGCTATAACTGAATGCAAAAAATCAAATCTGCCACTAACGTCATTATTAGCAAAATGCCACACTTTAGTAACATATTTTAAACAAAGCACTAAAGCAAGCTACAAATTAAGAGAAATCCAACAACAAATGAATGTACCCATCATAAAACTAAAACAAGAGGTAATTACAAGATGGAACTCAAGTTTTTTAATGATGGAACGACTATTACAAACTAAACTCTGCTTATCCGCTGCTTTGTCAACCATATCGTCTGCTCCTGAAAATCTCACTGCCAATGAATGGGAAGAAATAGAAGATTGTTTCAATATTTTAAAGCCTATCGAGCAATTGACTACCATACTATCAGGGGAAAAATATCCAACTTTATCCTCAACGATTCCTTTAATCAGAAATGTTCAGGTTTGTCTTATGAGAAAAGTTCCAGTAACAATGGTAGGGGAAGACCTTAAGAAATCACTGGTTACTGCTATAAGTAAGCGTCTTCGAGACGAACAAAACGGCTGCCAAGGCCGCCATTATGGCCCCGAGATATAAAAAAGCTAGTTTTGGTATCGAAGCCAATGCAGAGAAAGCTTTTCAGTGGGTAGTGGAAGAGTTAGGGTCTCTGCTAACACAAAATAGCAGTGCAGTTCCAGTTGCAGAGAATCCTACGATGATCGGTGAACATAATGAAACGTTCAATATAACGCCTACTCTCAGTTCCAATACAAATAAGAAATCCGATGATTTGTGGGAACATTTTGACAAAAAAATGACAGAACTAGGAGTAACTCGAACACCTGTGTCATCTGCCATAGTCATAATGAAACAATATATTGATATGCCATATTTGGAGCGTTTCTGAAGTTATTTTCCTAAATAGCTATTTTTGTTCAAAAAAATAACTTTGTAACCTTTCTTTGTTAGCTGATTCCTTATTTTTGTTTTATTTTAAAGGGTGATATATGGTTTGAATTTATGTGGACGATCTTTTTTAGTTATTTCTGTTTTTAATTTTTCTTTCATAATATGGAACATTATTTGCAATATTAAAAGCTATTTTATTTTGCATGTTGACTAGTTATAAAATGATATATAAATGAAAATCTGAGTCAGTTTGTTATTTAGTAGAAGAAATTTCAAAGACTGATTTTTATGCTATTTGAAATTAAGTTAGGAAAGAGCTGGCTTATTTATTATGGTTTGAAATACTCATATTTTGTTTTTCTATTGATACAGTCTGATTATTATTTAATAGACAATTATTTATAATTGTCTAGTAAAAAAAGATGTTTTTTACTGTCAATTTGATTAGTCTCCTAACTTACGTCAAGCCTGTTCCCTCCTATGTGGGGCAGAAATATTAGACATAACGTTTATTTAAAAGCTATATATTTTATCATAGAAATTGTATTGTTTTGTTTTATATGTATGCTACATTATTCGATTCACGAATAAACGGAGTTATTTGTACTTGATTTTTGTTTTATTTTTATTAGATTTAAAACTCGAGTGATATAATACTAGGAACTCGAAGGAGTTGACTCGACTGACGTAGGTAAGTGACTCGCGTAACAAAATCGTACTCGAGTCGCATCACTACTTGGAACTGGAAGGAATTGACTCGAGTGACTCGAAAACTCGAGTGCTACTCGAGTAACGTAGGTAAGTGACTCGTGTAACAAAATCATACTCGAGTCGCATCACTAGAGCGCATACATTCATAAAGAATACGCGAGGTGCGAAGCTATCCGATGCCATAGATTATTATATAGAAATCTCACAGAACAAAGTGATATTTTTTCTAAAGTTTACGACATTTGTGGAAAAAATCTATACAATGTATAAGAATTTCGATTCTTTATATTTTTATTACCTTATAAACTTCAAGAATGACATTTTCAAAATAAAATTCTCATAACAGACATTGTTAGGTTAAGACCAAAGGCATTTTGAACGTTTTCTGCTATACTATAAAATGAATATCTCAATGGATTCAGAATATTTCGACCAAATGATTGGTTATATTTTACTATATCTATGTTTTTTCTAACTAGATATTTCTTGTATTAAAAAGTCTATAATTTGTATCTGAGAAGGTTAACAGCAAGCGACGTTTCATGAAAGCAGGTAGATCAATCTGCGATTGCAATTGTCACATACCCGCCTTATTTCATCGCCATACGTGATAAATTTTTAATACTACTAGAATCTGTAAAAATGTCATATCTGACAATAGCGGCTGCAGTTTAAATTAAAAGTCAGCATAACTTAAATCGTAAGACTCTTCCGTCAAGAAAATAAAAATGTGCTAAATAAAAAAAGATAGGTCGTAAATAAGTTCAGTTTTGAAGTATTAGTAATAAAAAATGCTTACATATAGGAAAGTAATATTTTTTTGAGTTTTAATTTTGATAAAATCCCACAATAAATTGTTCATCTGTATTAAACCAATATTATCTCCCCAACTAGATAAGTTCTTTCGGAAAATTTCAAAAGTTCCGGATAATGCCGTGTCCGAAGAATGCAATCATCTCATAATTACCCTTCGCTTTAGTCTCCATGGAGACTAAATTTCCGAAAACAATACTCTCGTTTACCTACCCCACCCAATATGTTCAGGTAATGATTGAAATGAAATTGAACTCATTTACGGGTCACTTTGTATAAATTAAATATAATCCTATCAAAAATATGTTGTGTTAAAAATGGATCTTTGACCCTTTAGTCAAAAAAATAGCGAGATCATGCAGCCAAGTTTATAGATTTCTTGTTAACTCTGATTTTTTTTTTATTTTTAAAGGACGTTATATAACTTCATAGTTACACAGCTCTAATATGTGAGATTACAACGTGAAATTTAGTTCAACAATCAGCTTAAAAGGAGGGGGAGGGCGAGGACGATTAAAATTAAAATTTTTGAAGGTTTCACTTCTACCATGTGTGAATTGCACACATGATTTATTTTTTTTTCTAGCTTTTTCTCAAAGCTGCATTCTTTTAGAAATTGTGGTTATTACAACTTCCATGATTGACTAGTTTCGATTTCATTCCACTTATTCAACTATTTAATGCATTAAGAATTATTGTTCCAGTAAGTTATTTTAGAAAGTAAAATTAACTCGTCCATTTTTTATTACTTTATCCATTCTTTTTGTTAGTTTGATTTGAATTTTAAGCCAAAATATCATTCCAGGATAACAGAAATTTCTTCAAAGTTTTTATACCACCATCTGAAAGAAGACCCGTTTCATTAGGAAGTAACTAATTATACTAATACAAATTATAGTTTAGTTCACTTTCCTGATGTAAATTATAGTTTAACTCCCTTTCCTTCTATATAAATAGGAAGAGGTGTTAAATTTTCTCACTGAGATTCTTATAGTGGTGACATGCAACTACAATAGTGTTTTTTAATACAGGCTGTTTATAATCTTTTGCGTACAAATTTATTTTCGAAACAGAAGCTAGTTCCGAAATAAAGAAATTAGAAACATTTTGTATAAGTCTTAATAATGCAAGAAATTCCAGAGGAATAAAAAAAAATAACGAAGCCTATATCAAAAGACTCTTAATATGACGAGACCTGCGAAAAATTGGATATGATTGATGGAGTATAGGAAGAAGCAAAAAAAGAGATTCTGGAAGAATTTATACTGACCCCTAAACGGCAGCATGTTCTAGAGAGCAAAACAGTTGAACAAAGTCCTAATACACTTTGATTAGAGCGTAAGCGGAAGTTATTAACAGCTTCTTGATTTGTCAAAGATTGCAAGAAATATATAAATACGTATTGCATTGGAATGATTTGAACCATGTGCTGTCAATAAAACACGGAAAAAACAATGACTTCACTGCACTCCAAAGTTAGTGCAACTTACAACACTGAGTGAATATGTTAATTGATATTGAATTTTCTTTTCTGGGTGCCACACCATACAGCCCATACACAGACAGCATTGCGAAAATTAAGTGCCCATCATCTAGCAATTTGCATACAAATAAAGGAATAGGGGGATATATGTCGCTCACGTCCGTAGGATTTACCACCTTATCCTAGGCTCACCCTACACGTGTCCCCGGTGGTGCAAAACGAGCGACAACAACGCCGAGTTTCTGGCGGCGGTCAATTATCCAGACCAATCCAGGCCTAACCAGTCTGCGCAGTGAAGGTAGGAAATGACCTTCACAACCCGTAACCTCATGGTCATGTTTTATGAGAACGGTGGCCTTGGCTTTATCGCCTGGGCCACGAGGAAGAAATCCTCTCTAATAAATAACCCCAAATCCTACGATGGGAAACGCGTCAATAGGATGCATGGCTGTTGGGAAGCACAGTCTCTAGCGCCAACTTCAACGCACCTGGCGAACGTTGAAGTATTTAGCCCTCACTGCCGGAAAGGGAGTAACCCGGTTGTGTGATATTTTTATCTGCCCTACTCGTGGGAATCAAAATGGACCCTTCTTTTACTCAAACAAAAAACAAAACGCTTACACAACAAATTTTTCACCCCAGCCTGTTTAAAAGACCGAGGTCACAGTCGCTCACTGATTGTAGCCAAATTATAACTATTGAGGACAGCTCCGACGCTCCAACGGTAACTTCCGCTAATCCAAATTCTGAAGTCTCAAACTGGACTGAGGTTCAAAACCGTAAGAGGCAAAGAAACAGTCCTGAAGCGGAAAGAAGCCAGAAGCAATCCAAGCTTAGTACATACTGGTTAAGCCAGCCAACACCCACTTCAAACTCTTTCTCAGTGCTTGAGAACGAAGAGGGGAAAGAGGATCATCAAACTCTGCCAGCAGAAAAAACTCCAAAACCTCCTCCTATATTCATCGACAAAGTTACAAATATTCGTCCCTTAATTACATTACTTGATGTAACCGTTCAAGATCTTTTCGAAATAAAAGTTCTACCTAAGGACCAGGTCAAAATCCAGCCTAAAACAAGTGACGCCTACCGAACTATAGATAAAGAATTGGACGCTAAAGGTACAGAATATTTCACATATAAACCCAAGCAAGAGAGGAACTTTAAAGTTATTCTAAAAAATATGCATCCATCAACCGACACTGATGAAATTAGAACAGATCTGGCTAAGTTAGGACATGTTGCTCATAACATATGGAATATGAAACAAGCATCAACCAAAATCCCACTGCACATGTTCATAGTTGAACTCCAATCAAGCGCTAACAACAAAGAAATTTACAATATTCAAAACCTTTTACATTGTCGCGTGAAATTTGAGCCTCCAAAACCAAAACGCACAATCCCTCAATGTGCTAATTGCCAAACCTATGGACACACAAAGTCTTACTGTCGCCGAAACCCAAGATGCATCAAATGTGCTGGCAATCACGCATCCTCTGTCTGCTTGCGAAAGGAACGATCCGATGACGTCAAATGCGCCCTATGCGATGGGAATCACCCAGCAAATTATAAAGGATGTTCTGTGTATAAGGAGCTGCAAAAGCAAAAATACCCACCGCTTCGCAACAAAACAATGAAATCAAATCACGCCGTTATTGTTCCTGAGACGACAAATCAAGCCCTACCCCATATACAAAGTTTACCCTACGCCGACGTCGTTCGCAACAGCCTGAAGCAGAACAAAGCAAACCAAATACCTTCTGTGCTACAGAAAGTAGAGGAAACAAGACAAACATCACCACAACTAGAATCAAATCTCGTTAATACTCAAATTCAACAAAGTGAAAAGTCTGTCGAAAGAGCTAATGAATTCAAGGAACTAATGGACATGTTTAAGCAAATGATGCAACAGATGAATACCATGACAAACCTTTTATTAAATGTAATGACTGAACTACGCTCGCAGTCAGTTCATCATGGGAGTAGTCAGGATTTTATCCAAGCGGGAGGCAGGCGGCAGCCCACCTTGCCCCCCCGCGACTCAGTCCATTTAAACCCGTAATCCTCGCCTTGTGGAATGCAAATGGGCTGTCAAACCATACTCAAGAAATTATATCATTCCTGCATGCACATAAAGTGGATCTTATGTTGATTTCCGAAACGCACTTCACCGTCAGAAGTCATTTTGAAGTGCCGAAGTACAATGTCTACTACACAAATCATCCTGACGGTGCAGCACATGGAGGATCTGCCATACTGATAAGAAAGAACATCAAACATTACGTCCACAATCCGCACAGTAGTAATGAAATTCAGGCCACTATCATATCTATTGAAAGCTCAAATGGTCCAATACAGATTGCAGCCCTTTATATACCCCCCAAGCACAACTTGAAGACTGAGCAATACACGTCGTTCTTTAAACAATTCGGCAACAAATTTATTGCTGGAGGAGACTACAACGCCAAACATACGAACTGGGGCTCGAGAACCACTTCTACCAAGGGCCGCGAACTCTTGAAAGCCGTCCAGGAGCTTAACCTCAGTGTCAACTCCACTGGGAAACCGACCTACTGGCCAACCGATCCAAAAAAAAACCCAGATCTGGTGGACTTCTTCGTCACTAAAGGTATTCCAATATCGGCTTTATACTGTCAATCTAGCTATGATCTATCCTCAGACCACTCACCCGTTGTAGCCGAACTGCATAACAAATTCGTAGAAGTGATCAAACCCTGTAAAATCCATTCGAAAAAAACGAATTGGGAATACTTTCGCGAAATTATGGAAAATACACTGGACAGGCATATTGTGCTCAAATCTAATGATGACATCACCACAGCTATCGAAACCTTTAACAGTTGCATTCAGTCGGCTGCCTGGGGCGCAACACCCCATCATAGGGCTACCGAAATAATCCCTATGTATCCACAAATCGCAACTAATCTAATACAAAAAAAGCGACAAGCCAGAAAGCAGTGGCAACTTACCCAACTCCCCGAAGATAGAAAACAGTTCAACAAACTTGCCAAGCATGTCAAGGGCATTCTCAATAATCTAAGAAACACTGAAATAGGAAATCACTTTCTAGCTTGGATGCAACATCTGCAACGGATTACTCCCTGTGGAAAATAACCAAATCCCTGAAAAGACCAATTGCACTTCAACCACCACTACGCCGGAATGACGGGACTTGGGCAAAAAGTGACACTGAAAAATCTCTACTGTTCGCTGAGCATCTGTTCCCAGTGTTTACTCCAAACTCTGCTTCTAGCTCGACCAAGATAGACCAAGTGATGGAGGCTCTCTCTGCACCTCACCAGCTTTCCCCTCCAATTAAAAAGTTCACTATTGGAGAAGTTTGCTCCACAATCCGAAAACTTTGTGTAAACAAGGCACCTGGTTACGACCTAATTACAGCGAAAGTCATGAAAGAGCTTCCCTACGCAGCAATTGCACTCCTAACAGCAATCTATAACGCTATTCTGCGACGAGAATTTGTGCCTCCCCAATGGAAAGTAGCTGAAATTATCCTAATACCTAAACCTGGCAAGAATCCAGAAAGTGTCTCGTCCTACCGCCCTATTAGTTTACTGCCTGTTGCCTCCAAGATCTTGGAAATCCTGATTCTGAAACGCTTGACTCCAGAACTCACTAAATCTAAAATAGTCCCGAATCATCAGTTTGGCTCCCGCGAAGCTCATGGAACTATTGAACAGGTCCACCGTCTGGTTGAGAAGATCAATGACTCATACGAACACAGGAGATATTGCTCGGCAGCATTTTTAGATATATCACAAGCGTTTGATCGTGTGTGGCATGAAGGTCTACTCTATAAGATCCTGCAAGCTCTACCTATAAACTATTACCTGATCTTAAAATCATATCTCCAACAACGGCATTTTTATGTAAAGCACGGAGAAGACAGAACGGGTCTCTATGAAATTGAGGCAGGTGTTCCTCAGGGCAGTGTAATGGGCCCGATACTGTATTTAATATATACCTTCGACCTACCAACTACAGAAGAGGTTCTCATAGGAACATTTGCTGACGATACTGCTCTGATTGCAAGTCATGATAATCCAGTGACCGCATCGGACATGTTGCAGAAAAGTCTAAATGAAGTCTCAATCTGGCTCAAAGACTGGCGCATAAAGGCAAACGAAACTAAGTCGGTGCACGTAACATTCACCCTTAGACACGATACGTGTCCCACAGTCGAACTTAACAACATACCAATACCCCAGTCTGAAGACGTGCGTTACTTGGGTATATACTTGGACAGACGCCTTACGTGGAAGAAGCATATACTCACCAAAAGAAAAGCCCTGGTTATACATCTCCGCAAACTCTACTGGCTTCTGGCACGGAAATCTAACCTCTCCCTGGACAACAAACTTCTCCTGTACAAAGTTATTATAAAACCAATTTGGTCTTATGGAGCGGAACTATGGGGAACCGCCGCAAATTCAAATTTAAAAATTTTCCAACGTTTTCAATCTAAAATGCTCCGAATGATAACGAACGCTCCATGGTTCATCACGAACTCTCAGCTCCACCGAGATCTAAAGATACCTGCAGTAAAGGAGGAAATTATAAAAAAGCTAGAGTCATACTCTCGTCGTATGGAGAGTCATCCCAACGAGCTCGCTCAAAATCTGATGCAGTCCAATTGCAAATTTAAGCGTATAAAAAGGAGAGCTCCCCAGGACCTCCTCCCATAATACGTAATATCATATCCTATATATGGATTTGCCACTGGGCGAATACCATGCAAGCTACATGAAATGCATAACCACCAGCTAAATGCCCTGACGAGGCAGATTGCAGGTCTAAAGGAGATAAATAAAAAAAAAAAAAAAAAAAAAATCATCTAGCAATTTGCATACAAATAAAGGAATAAAACAAACAAAAATTGAATTTTGGAAATATGTTTGGGGTTAAACTAACATCAATAAAAAACATCCTTGGTTTAAAATAAGATAAAATGGAATGAGATTTAATGAAATTTTATTAAAATTCTTCATTTCCAGAAATGGTGAATCTTTGACTATCGAAATCAATACAATTAAGAATTCATTCATCATAATCAACAAGTGCTAAGATTTTAAAAACGAGAAACTAAAGACGAATAAAAGTTTGTCAAGTCAGGGCCCCGATACTTTCAAAGTTTGTAGCCGTTTCTTCTTAAAATTTATATTTGCAAAACGAAAAAAAATCTACTAAAGATTGCTTCGTTCACTAAAGTGAGTAACTACTAAATGAAAACATTTTATTGTTACAAACCCAAATATAAAGCAAAGCTTTTTGAATGTAATATTTACGTAGATATATTTAATTTTAATTATAAATTTTCACACTTCATTACACAATTATTGTGAGGAATTTATGGAATCTCGACTCGTTTGGAAGTTGAACATGATATTGCACATGTGTTGGTCTGAAAGGAAAAGAGTCACAAGGAAATGTGGTATGTTTCGTAATATTTAATAATTAGTAATCTCATATTTTTGTTCGCACATTCATATAATGTCTTTCTTGTTTGTCCCATATCCGATAAAGACGTGTATTACAAGGGGGTCCCCAAAACAGGTTTTAGTTCTACTTTAGGCCTCATGGTATGAAAATATTTCCCCTGTGATTACCCTATTCTCTTGTCTTTTTTATTGTAGTTGGTTAAAGATTGTCAAAACGCCTCCAATTAATAGGTACTACTGCCTTGATAAAGTCGCATGTGGAAGGTAAAATCGTTGGTACATAGTCATTCTGGTTTGCTGACCTAGTCAATGGATGAAATCCAAATTAAAACTGGAATAATACTAATATTTGTTATTGTTTTATCAACATAATTTTAATAATACAAAATATAACAGATAACTAAAAAATTACCAAACAAATATAAAACACGTTTTCATTTTAGTTATTATGTAAGTGATCACGACTAATAAATATACATTCCCAAGTGGTGGGATTTTGTAAATATATCCTTAGGCAATCATAATTACGATGAAAACTCAGTAGCTCTATACACATGTTGGACCTCTACTGGAACTGAAGGGCGTGAGAGTAGCTGCAGGTGAGAGTAGTTCAACTAGATAATGTGAACTTAATATAATACTAGTTTTAATAAGGCTTTTAAATTTTTCTAATTTTAATGCAGAATGAGGAATGCCATCCGAGATGAACTTGTCAGATAAACAAAATCACTGCTGCACAAAAATGACCAAAGCAACAAACAATATATGCATAATGTTACGTACAATATGCATATATCGTTGCTTCACTCGATACTGTGTGTTGCTTCACTCGATTTTCCTCAGGACCAAATTCTATTTTCTCTCCTGTACAATCAATGGGAAAAAACATATATTGTCAATATAATAATAAAGAAATGTATTGCATAAAATCAATGTTCCTTTATATAATTATAGATTTCGAAATTAATTTAGAATCAAAATTAAATAACCCTTTTTCCCTGACTTTCCAGGTTGTACAATGGAATCCCTGACTTTCCCTGATTATCCTAAGTTTTCATGATTTTTTCCTAATATTCGATAGAGTGATTATTATAAACATATAGATGTTTAATATACAAAATTATTATTTAACGTTTTCCACCAGCCATCTTTCATACTTTATAAATATATACTCACTATAAAATTAAGAAAGAGCTTTTCTAATTAACATATTTCCATAAAAATAGCAATTAGCACTGACTGGTTATCGATATATTTATTTACTTTGTCTTTAATGTAATATATATGACAATACGGCAGACTTATTGCTAGAAGTGCAATCTCTTGTATACTAATGAATTAAGTCATACTTCAATTTATGCATTTATTAAAACTGATATTTGAATTCTTATCAAAATAAATTATAATAGTATAAAACATTAAAAAATGACACGGTTACGAAGATATTATTAATGAAAATGACATATAAATACTTAGTGTAATTAACCATTTCACATTAAGACACATAGAATGAATTAGAAGATGATAATTTTTCAAAAAATATTCAAATTTGCTCCGACACTGAAATCATTAATATGTATACCCTCGTTTTCATTCAATAACATGACAATATTGGACGAAAATATCATCTCTTCAGTCTGCCGACTCATTTCATTTAAGGTTTTTGATTAGAGGTAATATGAAATAAAACAATTATATATATATTTTATGTAATAATGTTTTTAATAGTAGTGGTAGGTAGGAGGTACATAACACGCAGGATTCTGGGATTTTTTTTGTTTGGATTAAAGGGAGTAAAGATACAATACTATTTGCAATATGTACAAAATATACAGAGGTTCTCATTTTCAATTTAAGTCCTAGCAAATTAAAAACTATTATAATAACGTGATCACATTAATTTTAACTTCTTACTATTACCTAATTATTACTTTACTTTAATGCTGGCACGGGTCTGCACCTCCTCGGGAACGAGGACAATAGATTTATATCACCGAAGAGGTTGAGAGCCGTGCTCAATATAATTATATCTATATGCAATTTCTGATCGTACTGATACAAAACGAACGTATTAGCACGGAGAGAAATAACAGTGTTTAATATTTTTTATCAAATTAACATTTTTTGTTTTTATTATTAATCCGGGTGTTCACTCTAAAATTGGACGCTGCTTCTTTTAGTATGCATATCAGTACAAAATATTTACTCGTAAAACGTTTGCACTTATTTCGATTGAGTGCCTACGAATAAAAATTTTGTACCCTATATTTGCTATTTTAAAAAATCAATATATTACCGACATTCATGATTATCATCAAACAGTACAGACAAGAGAAAATAAGAAAAATATTTAAGAAAAACCGTGGTAGACAAAATATAATTACTGTAAGTTGGGACGTAAAATCACTTTTAACCATAACAATGGATGAAATGATAACAAAATGGACATAATTCAACTTCATATAATAAATAAAAATGGAGAAAAAGTTCAGTAACGAGAAGTATTTGTAAATCTTAATACAAGCCATACATAAACCAATCACAATTTGTGTTCGACAGCTGCAAATACAACAAACCTTCATTACCGTGTGCAGTATTACCCCAATCAACATCCATGATCAATATAAAATAGTCTTGTCATGTAGCAAAAACGATACAAAATATTGAAAATAGGTAGAAAATTGAATTAATAATCTCAAAATAATAACTATTTAAGTATATAAAATTTGAAGAAAATATAATAAATAAGAAATTATTAACTATATTTACCGTTTGGGAAGTTGTCTTTTAAATGTATCCACTCAAACATGCATACGGAATTTGCATTATTAAGTTTAAATGTTGCTTATTTGTAAAGTCTAAATACAAAGACGTAAACAGCAATCTGCTTTGTTATCATCCGACATTTCTATCTCTGACTATGACCTTCCACCCTATTTGATAAACTATAGATTCAGAGTCTGACAAGTTAGAAACATCACCTATTCAGTTGGAACTTGATGGAAACATTATTCTTGCGTCGTATTCAAGATGTTAATTTTACATTATTCATCCAAAGTAATCTGATGCAGGTATCGATATATCCGAGAGACTTTAATATCTATAAATTGAAAATAAAATTAATTTAATTGAAACTTTTAAGTCCTTGTAAAAAAGATTGAGTGTAAAACTAAATGTTTTCCTTCCAAATATGAAAGGCAAACCCACTCAGTTATGTAAAAGGCAGTGTCTGAAAAAAATAAATTAGCTTATTATGAAATGAATATACATATATACGTCCGCACATGATACATTCAGAGATATATCAAATTGTTTATTCACCTTATATGGATAATTTTCATGTGAAGTCCACGATAAGGTCCTTGGCCTTTCTAAAGGTGCCGTTCATTACCCCAAGTATGAACTAAATTTTCCTATCAAGTCCCAGCAACATCACCTTCCCATACAGAAGTCTACCTAAGTGTTACTGTACAATACTTAACCCCTAACTATGGATATCCTTCCTATCAGAGGACTTTAAACCAATTTCTTTAATTACTTTAACTCGACAATATTATCAATTCATTTACATTGTTTTTGCTCTTTTAATGTACATTACTGGACGAAGTATTGAGTTCGTTTTGACAACTACTTTTAGCCATATTAGCACAAATATAACATATAACTAACTCGCATGACATTTTTTTTTTGACGTTTCTCTAAACTCGTTTAATTCATATTTATAAGTACATTTTAAATAAAAATTTATAAAATAATCTGTAAATAACATAACTCTCATCCAAAATTATATAACAAATTGAATGCAGTTGCTAGACATTGAACAAAAGTGGTGTCAATAGGTACAAAACTGTTGTAAAAATTAATGTTGAAACGTCTGGAAAACGTAAGTTTGGGATCCATAACCAAAAAGTTTATAATGTATAAATTTTGTTGACTTGAACAGTTACAAATAGTAATTTCCATTAAAAAATTAATTTTAAATGTTACAAAGATTATAATGGTAGCTGAAGTGCGATGTAATATTTGAACATATATGGCATATAAATTATGAAATACATTTTAACAAACTCTTCCCCTTAAATTAATTTCTCTTCATATATAATTGTATTCTTTAAACTATTTATGCTTTCTTATCTTCTGTCTTCTACTTTGTATAGTTATTGTTAATTTTATTTAGTTTTAAATAGAAAGTAAATATATACATAACATATTGTTAGATAAATATACCACTATTATAAATATTATACATAATATAAAAGATAATGTATGTTACATAAGAAATTTGTACTTTGCATGTCCATATAAATTGTCAAAATGTTTGTGTTTTCAATACATAAAACCAATAAAGATATTAGATGAAGAAAAATAAAGAGGAGAGAACAATGTAAATGAGTCAAACTCTGTGTTGCACATACTCATTCCAACATTCTTAAGTTACACGCTAATACAAAAAAGAAATGAAACTAAATGAACTTATGGACGATCCAGAAGACCGTAAATAACGGTAAAAATATTAAAGCTTAAAGCAAAGATGAAAAAGAATGAAATGATAAAATGAAAATAAATTTTGTTCTTGAGCAAGATTCAAAACAGAAATGATAACAGGTATTAAAATAATTGACGCTAGATTTGCTGACTTGATACAATAGCAACTTCCAACTGAAAGAAAGTGTAAATCTCCAAAATAGAAATAAAGCGAATTTCTAAATGATTTTTAGATAAAAAATATTAAAAACATGAAAATTAAAAAAACTGAGCAAAAAGCAAAACTTCTTCATTGAATTCCTTTTATCTGATAATTGAAACTCATCATAGATGTAAATAGCTATTGAAAAATGTACATTATAAATAAAAAATGATAGTCACTGAAGAGATCATATTTTTAAAAAACAAAAAAATGTTACATGTCGCCCACCTAGCTTGATTATTTAAAATAAAATAATGAAAGCAAAACAAAAGTAAACCACGAATTAAAAACTAGACAGGGCGCACAATACAATTTCCATCAAAACATTAAGGGCGGAAAATGTTGCGTAAGTAAATATAACACGGACGATGAATTAAATAAACAACTTTCAATACATAAAACACCAAGAAAAATGAAAACTATTATCGAATATCAAGAACAAAAACCTCACCGACATGTAGCACACCGTTTACATCTATCATTAAATTGTAAAACATTAAAAACTTTGAGATCTTTTGGTTTTCCCTCAGCGTAGGGCGATCGTAATCCCCCCGCAGTACTGTGCCCTCATAAAATAAACATACGACTGGACAGTACCACGAGTCATACGATGCACCCAGACGACCGCCACAGAGATAAACATATTAGTCGCTGGGTTATTAATAATAAATTTTATTTAACTTTAAAATTACATAATTATAGCAAAATATATACAATACATAATTATATGTATATACACATATGTATGTACAAGTCCAGTTATGTGCGTTCACACATATGTATTTATACTATTTGTGAGCTTGTGAAATTCAAATTTCAACATTTCCACACTGACTATGAGAGAAAAGTTCAATTCGATATTGTCAAAAGTGACTGTATGAACAAAAGAAGTACCGATAAAATTATCAACAATTTTAAAACGAACATGAAAAGAAAAATAAATTGTGAAGTGGATTAATTAAATTCAGAAAATATTTATCAGTTAAAATGATACCTGAATATTTTTATAGACTTGTCTGCAGATGAACTTCAATGGCTCACATCTTAGAAATAATTTGATAAAATATTACATTCACGTAATATATTTACAATTGTCGACTGCACGCATACGCAAGCGCAACTCGTATTTTAAAATCGCATAAATATATTAATAGAAATCATATTTTGTCTTTCCTTGTCGACTAACTACAATTTTCATTGTATTTTTTCTGTTTATTACTTTATTTTTTTTTCTCTATTTTACATCCTATTATATATCTATAATTTTAGTTTTACGTCTCGCCTAAAACTAAATTACTTTAAAATCAGAATCACAGTTTATTTTCCAGTGTAGTATTTTTTTTAAATATTTTTTATTATTTTCTTAACCCTTTTTAAAATTAAAAAGTTTCTTCTGTTTTATATCATAATGCCTTAATTAATTCACTATGCTTGTAATTAGTGTTATTAGTTGGTAAACGACGAGTCACGGACGCGACGCCGACAATGCGTCCAGTGATGATTTGAAAAGAAGCCGATTTAATGTAAACAAAACGCAAACTCACCAAAACGTAGTTGCGCATCAATTTACACTCATTTTAACATCCAGATTAATATTCTTTAATTAAGTATATGTAAGTAATTTTAACACCCTGCACATTGAACAGAAATTAAAAAATATTATTTACTCCGATTAAAGGGAACCGATCGATCGTGCATTGAGAACCAAAATTATTATTATAAATTAACACGAGTTCCCATAAAAAAAATAATATACCTTTATAATAATTTTAAAATATTACTATATATTATAAATTTCTCTCCAAAGAACCTACAAATTATTTCCCACTGTACTCGCAGTCGAACCCAGTCGACGAGAACAAAAAAAAGAAAAATGAAAAACAAACAAATTATTATAAAACTACATCTAAATACTAAACTAATGTGACGTGTAACATGAGACATTTCTATACATAAAATCACCGAATGTAGAAAACCTCACGGACACTGTAAAAATCGCATAAATACAATGGCACCAAGGCATTCACATATCGATGAGTAACATGACCGCAAACAATTATTCCATAAATTACTATACTTATTATATTGATTGTAGATGACAAGAGAAAAACATTCTGAGAATATCCCAGTAAACATTTTCTAACTTTCCTTTCCATCCTTTAAACCTTGTAGCAATTTCACATTACATATACAGAAAGATAGCTTAGTTGTGTTTCAACTGTGAAATAAAACAGTGTTTTTATACTTTACTTATATACAAATTTCTTTGTCCATTTTTGCCAGTTGGCAACTATGAATAAAAAAATCTTATTTAAATAGAACACATTAATAATATATCACTTATTTTTTTGAAATCTGGAGTTAAACACATATTGTGTATTACATTTGTAGTATAACAACATGACAATTGTTGGTTTAACCTATTTGACTACAATTTCCAGTAAATCCATCTGCAGCTTCATTTCTTCACAATTAATATATTACGTCCAGAACAATTTCTAAATTTGCACTAAATTCACATTTTAATATGACACGTAAACGTGGACAATATTTAGTTTGTTAGTCCCTTTTGCTCATAATTGGGCCTTTATTAAATTGTCTCGTCTTCTAGTCTCTATTTGCTGGCCCAACCTAGCAGCCGCGCCTCACACGGTGGCAATGACTATGAGAAGGTGGGCAATGTCAGTGACGCGGTGCAACAGGTCTGGAGCTATTCGGTCTAAATTCTCATTGGCAAAGTCACACGAAGGAAATATATGAACCGTATACATAGCCTGCAGAGAAAAAAAGTAGAATTAATATTTTGGCAGTTGCCTTCTAATATGAACATACTTCAATATATTTTTCTAACCTAAGTGAAACTTCAGATACGCCATAGGCCTTTATTGGGTTCTAAACTTGAGGCTACAATGATTACACATATGTCTACACATTTTTGCTGCTTGACATAAGTGTGTCAGAGAAGTACGGATACAGTATGAACAATAACACAGTAGCTATTTTTCAACCATTCCTGCAAACTTACTAACTCGACATTATTAATACTTATATTTTTAAACTATTATGAGCAAATAATTATTTTCTTATTTAAGATCTCATAAACATAAATTATTGTCTATGTCAAGATTCCCTTTTGATGATGGAAGACGATGAAGACTTTGCATTGGTACAAATGTAAATTCACAAGAATATTGAATGTCACATATCCAGAGTGATTGAGAGTAAATTCATTTAATTTTAACTTTCTATAATTCATTATATTTTTTGTTGCATGTTTATTGAATGTTACTACTCTTTGTATTATTTTGCATTGGTAAAAAATAATATTGTTTACTACTATACACAATAAATAAATCAAAACATACCTGATGGTGGCCAGGTGGTGCAACATTAACAATGCCAGCAGCCTGCTTCCGCTGGAGGTAGGTTATAAAACCACTTGTCAAATTGGTACTCTGCTGCAGTACATCCATGTGATCTCGGCCACAAGGTAATGCCAAAAGCATACAGTGCTCACTCTCCAGCTGTAAATAAAGATATCAGTTTATTTAACTCAAAATCTATATTTATTAATTTCATTTTCTTTTTTTTTTTCTAAAAATTAGCTCAACAATAGCTAATTTTTCCTTTTTTTCTAAAAATTAGCTCAACAATAGCTAATTTTTTCTTATTTTTTGTATCAGGAATTTCAACAATTTAATGAGAATAAGAGAAAAAAATTAGTTTAAAAACTTGTAAAAAAACATGCTAAGAGTGATAAATCCTTTTTGCTGATAGATTTCTTTGGGTTTTTCGTAATTATTTTGAAAAAATTAGTTACACCATTTTTAGCCACTGTGTTATAGATGCAAAAATTAGAAGTTTTTACAACGAAATGACTGAACAAGTAAAGAAAGATAACGAAGTTGTCAAATATTATCAAGACAAGAATACAGTGCACTACCATAATATAGGTGATATAGCAAATATTTTGATAAATATCCTATAGCCACATGTAATTCTTCCAGCGCAGTAAAGAGCAACCCGTAAAGGGTCTAACATTTGGTTACTTCTGCTACTAGCAATCTTAAAGCAGAATGAAAATCTACCAAAAAGATGGAAATTTTTGCCATCTTTCAGAAATGGTTTAGATCTAATGACCCCTAATATTAGTCTTTTGTTCATTATACGAAAAGCTGAAAATTGTTGGTCAACCATAAAAAAATTTCAAGAGAAATGTTTGTTTACTCTGACGCTATCTCATCCATATATTTAGAAATTATTTTTAGTGATTCATGCCAAAAACCGAGATGAAAACATGTTCTGATGGGGTTATAATCAGCAATAATGATAACTAGACATTATATAAGAAAAAGCAAGTAACTAGTACATGAATTTTTTTAAAGTTGACATTTAAAACTACATTTAATTTAAGAAATTTCCCTGTTATGATTAGTACTTCATATAGAAGTAATAAAAACACATGTTTGATCAAATAACAGTAATTAAATTGTTAGGAATTGTTATTAACATTATTATTTACATTTATTGGCTTTTTAAAATTATTTAAAGTCCAAAATGATGGTAATTTATAAGACTTACTATGTTGTAATTAACTTTAAGACTAATCTCATAGCAATAAATCCTTTATTCTGTACTCAAATTACAAGGTCTTTATTAAATTTATATAAGTAATTTGATATACTTTTCTATTCTAAAAACATGTAATGATAAATAAAAAACATGCCTGCATCTTGCGATGTACAGCCTCCAGTTGAACAGGTTCAAGCCGCATGCGCTGGGCAATACGGAGGGGCGGTGTAGAGCCATCCACATGTCGAGGCAACGTATGCGCCGCCACGTGAGGATTACCTCCTACAAAATGCATCTGGACAGCGGCGGCATCATTCTTCAAGGCTAGTAAACCTTGCCACATTACAGGGTAGCGCTGTAGATAAAAAATTACAAAAATGAAGGACAAATTACAACAATTAGGACAATTAGTACCAATTAAATGGTTATTGCTTTGCTTATGTCTAATTACTACCAATAAAGTTAAAGATTTTTTTTAAGCATTGTATGTGTATCAATGTATGATATTTAAGTCAATGGCTTAAATATTATAAAAAAGTGGTGCTGAATGTAAAGTTGATTATTGATAGATTGATAGATTCATAATGAGTTGCATTTACAACTACGACACTGGAGATTAGAGAGTAACATGATAGCACTAGTTCTTATATATAACAGATAAGGTAATTTTTTTGTTTTTCCTTTCAATTAAATTTTCTGTGCAACACCTATAACTAAAATTGATAATTTTATATCTTTATGATGGTCTCACCCTCAGCAACATTTGTAAGCTGTCAGCTTCACGCGGCACCTGGCTTGCATGTGGAGGGCCCGGTGGACCTGGCGGTGGTAGAGCAGGTGGTAACCGTGCACCTCCATGTGCTGGTGGTGGCGAACCACGTGCCACACATCCCCCTACTGCAAGTGGAGAAGTATTGTTTGGTAATTTATAAATGTTAATGTTTTTAATACTTTTATGACCCACAGATAGTAATAAAAAAATAAAAACTAGGAATTTGTAATTTTGGCTTTTTGTTAATAATTAGACTGAATTACTTTCTATCTATAAATAAATAGATAAATATGATTATCTATATATAAAAAGAGACGTATACAACAATTGCCCACTGTGACACTGACAGGTAACATTTTACTTTTTTTATAAACACACAAACAAGAATTTTTTTTTTTTGGACTGCACATTTCAAACCAATATTGAAGTATTAAAAGAAATTATTGAAGTCATAAACGTATATAAATTTACCTGGTAACCGATCGCACGGTGATGGTGAATGTGCAGGTCGGGGAACCCTGGCTGATGGTGGTCTACGCAGCTCCAGTGGTGGACTAGGAGCTTCTGATCCTTCCGCTCCCAAAGGTGATCTAGAATGTTATCCGTATTTAGTGTTGTGTTATATAAACAATTTTATATATATTTAGTGTTGTGTTATGTCACAATCATTGAAATCGTAACATCTCCAAATATTACATAATGACTCATATAAAGTTTGCGGTCAAATTAAGTCTCCATACACTGATATACAAAGGAATGAAAAAAAAACTAAGTTTAACATCATATAAAGATATAGGAATTGTATGGAAAGCGAACTATTATATGCTTGCAATTAAATCAGATGAATGAGAATTACAGAATTACACTAATTGTTTCAAAATGTAGTGCGGAGATCACAATTTAAAGTGACTGTCACACATACACACCGATGTATTGAATGCTTACCTCACTACATAAGGTGATGGGGTGGCTCTGCTCTCATGTTGAGCACGGTAATGCTGTTGATACACCTGGTAGTGTTGGTGGGAGAAATGTGGATACAACCCATCACCCTGCAAATGTAAAAATTTCCATTATTAGCAATGTCAAAATACAATATTTAATGACAGAGCAAAAAATTTCCCATTCTAAACACTTTAAAGTTTACAAACTGTAACCGAGGTTTAACTATTTGGAAATAACAAGTTGTATATTATTACGAGCATAGTGAAGTGCTAGTAAAGGCTTGTACATGTACATACAATGAGTTTTTTTTAATTAAGTGTATACTCAAAAATTAAGGAATAAGTTTTAAGTAAATTAAAGTGAATTATGCACAAGATAATTATGATTTACATTATTTAAATGTTAATTGCTCCAGGAATGCTTGAAGAGGCATATGATTTCTTTTATAAATTTTATTAAATAAGTAAAAACAAAATAAAAAAATGTGCAACTTATCTATTTATGAAATTATATTTGGGTGGCACTTCTATTATAAAGAAAAGTATTTCAAATTCTACAAAGTAAAAATAAAGGGATCTTGCTCATAAATCTAACCTTAAAAACGAAATTTTTAAGTTAACTGAAATGTAACTAAGGCAAAGGACGATTTAGTAAACTAAGTTGAAAACACTTTATAAAAGAAATGAAGCATGTTGAGGAAGAAAATATAGTTTTTGGAATACAACAAACCAAATAGTTTAGCAATTTACAGAATATTATGCTGAACAGCAAGAAAAAAGCAATTTTTGCAAATATAAATATAGTATAATTTAATCAATCAGGAATTGTTAAGGAATGCAAATAACTATACAAACATAAAACATAATCACTCTTTGGAAATTGCGCAACCAAATTAATTGTTTGTGAAAAAATCTGTTAAATGTTGATGATACTTGTGCCATGTTTTTGAGTAAGTGAATATTATTTCTGCTCTTTTCGAGTTTTACGTAAATTTTTTTTGGTGACTGGTTGGTTTCATGGATTCTAATGATATACGAATTGCAATTGAATAAAACCTCATTACCAGTACAAAAGGAATCAATACATCATTTTATTACATACTATGAAGGTTAACATCACTTATATAAAAAAATCCAAGATTTCTCATTTGTCTGACTATTGATTTAAATATCAGTTTTCAAGGGCTTATTATTTCTTTCATTTTCATTCATGTAAGAGAAACATTTTATTCCATTAATTTCCTTTTTCAATAAAATATGTAATAGATAGTGGCAGAATAGTGGTAACAATTATTAAACAATTTGATCTGTACTGGAATAAAACAGTCACATAAAATGCTATACCGGAGTCACGGGTGATGTTTGCTGATGGGCTGGAGGAGGGCTTCTTACTTCGGAAAGCTGCGTCCATTAATAGTAAAGGGTAAGTATATGTTATTCTTGACTATAATTAATATTGGTTTTAAAACAAACTGAACTGTTTACAAACTAAATCAGTTAAACATTTTCTTTAAAAAAACATTAAATTTATTTGCTCACCAAAGGAATCTGGCTATGTGGACTCACTGAAGGAACACTTGTGAGACCAGCCCTGGAATTGTTCACCCCTGCAAGTAATGTGGATACAAACAAAATAAATTAAAAATTATGTAGCGCAATTATTATTTCCTAGTGTTCTATTTAAAAATTAAATTAAATAAAACTTTGATCATATACTTTAATTATTATTATATTAAAAGTCTCTAGAACAGGAGTTCAATATATACTGATACCCTTATTTGCAACAAAATTGTCAAAAGTTTTCAATATCTAAAACTTTATAAAACAACAAAATTTAGCAAACTAGCAAAATTAAGATCAATATTTTAGGATGCCATTATGTTTTTATCGTCTATAATAACAATTAAAAATATAGTCATCAAGCTTTTTAATATTTTTCACTGCTAGAGACATACATAACATTGAAGCATTGAAATTGTGTAGATCAAGAAATGAGTGATTGTGTAAGCTTTCAGAAAGCTAAGCATTTCTGCTTATAAGGCTTTGATGCAAAATTATATCCTATATATTAAAACTCACATAAATATACATATATACAATAACTAACCAGCTATGGGTTGAGGTCCAACAATGGCGATATGCTTGGGGTGCGGCGGACTAGGTGCGTGACCCTGAGCACCGCGAGGCAGACTGGCACCCGCTGCTGCAGGCGCGACAGGTGGAGCGAGTGCCCGCACTCGCGGCAGTGCACCACGTACTGGCGCTGCGCATGCACCTCGCGATACTGCACCCCGCAGACTCGCCATGTTGCCTGGCATACTTGGTGTACCGGACGCCACATTTCCGATCCCGCCCGGAATATTTGGCATTCCTGGCGGTATTGTGGGGATACCTTGCGAAGCGTTATTTCCCATTCCTGGAATCCCAACCATTCCTGGCAATCCAGAAGATGAAATCGCAACTGTCTTTCCGCCCATGTTAGGTGCCATCAGACGCACTGGCGGAGCATTTTGCGCCTGGATAACTGGCGAATAAATCTTCCTCTCGTAAGCACCCGGAACAATGGCACTATACTGCATTCGTGGTGATTGAATGGTGGAAACAGCAACCGAGGAAACAATTGGAGCATGCACAACCATGGGAGTGGGAGTGGACGCTGGTCTGCTGTCTACTTGCATGTAGTCTATCTTTGAAACTGGAGTACCAACATCAGGTGTTGTTCTGGAACAGAAAAGTATAATACAGTAGAATAATTTGGAAATAAATAAATGTTTTGCGATTTATAATTAATAAATTAGTATGGAGTGTGCAGTCAATATTTTTCCCACCCCCAAGCCTATTTCGATTTTGCACCCCACCTTAAACTACATTATTCCAGTGGTAAAAGACCTAGTCCTTAAAATAATATATTTTTGCAATTTGCTATCAACATAATCAATTAATGGATAGTATTACACTGCGTACCTAATGATACTGATTAAAGGCTTTAATCTATGTGAATAGCTAAGGACCATAACTCTAAAAACATTAAAAGCTTTGTTATTGAATGTCTTTAAACAAAGTCCTGGATGGATAATAGCAAAATATGCAACACAATCTATACATATAATAAAACAGTAATGAGAAAAAAATCTGTACATAAATTTTTTTTGCAAAAAGTAGTTGCAGTATGTTACGTACATGATACAGACCCCAAATTAATAGTTTTAAGAAATGTTTGTCTGTCTGATTGGTATGATATTATAAGTTGGTCAATCATGCAAAAACTAATGGACTGATTCCTATGAAATTTGGTATAGTGATAACTTATCATCAGGATCATAATCAAAAATACTTTTTACAGCGGAAGAAATCTTTCATTTATCCAATTTTTTGAAGATTTTTGACATACAAAGTTAAGAGTACAAGTAGACAAACACTGCAAAATGCTTTGGAGACGACTCATCTTGCGAAGGAGATGCCTGTATCTAAAAGTATTTCTGAATGTTTTAGACTATATTTAGTAGACCTTTTCAATAGCACGCTACTCAAAGGGATCAGAGTGAGAGAAACAATTTCATCCTCGAGGTCAATAAACAAAATTTAAAACATATTTTTTCTTTATTTATGTGTTAATGTAACTCATTTACATCCTCATGTAAAATTTGATCAGTCGATTTTAAACTAATAGAGCTATGGTAATGAATTTCATATTCTGTATTAACTTCGTGACAACAGTGTAGCGGTCCCGAAGTTCCTACAGAATATCAAATGTTTATACAGAATATCAAATGTTTGTACTATCTGTCGTACACATATATGTAAGAGCATTCTACAAACTTCTTAGCCAATTCTGTGAGCCAAAACATTAAATGGGAATGAGAAACTATAAAGTAACAAAGCATATTATTTTTGGATATTGATAATTATCCTGTTATCAGCATGTTCATAAATAAATTACCATGTTTACAGTGTTACTTTGATGAACAACCTTCTGTTACAACACATGAGTAGAAAAGTACACTCTCTCTATCTCAAGGTTAGTTCATCATATCTAAACCATGGACAAAATAATCAAACAACTAACATAACTTTCAAATGTCTTCTTGAAAAAGGTGCCAAAGTGTAAGATTCTCGGTTCTTTTCTGAATGTTTAAACTACTAACCAAAGAATTTACATAAGTTAATAAAAATGTTAGAGGATTTGTTTTTGGAAGAGAAATTATTTTCAACAGATTTCACATTGAATTTCAAAACCTGGCTATATTAGATAATTAATAAAATATTATAGTCTCACCTGGGATGATTCCCCACATTCTGAACAATCATCCAGTGAAATTCAATAGAAATAAATATGATGTGTCTACAACTAATTAATCCTTATCATAGATAAAGAGTTGCATACAATAGGAGAAGCTGTTACTCTGACTATTCTCAAGCCAGCTATATAACCCAAGTGCATTTGGCAGTACATCATTATCCATTGAAAAATCTCATATTAGAAAAGTATTGAACAAATCGGGTCTAATTGGGTGCAAAAATGTATTATTTACCCTGACGAACAGATTTACTTTGGCGATTGGTGTACTGTTACCAAAAATCCAAAAAAAAAATCCATTTATATAAAAATTATATACTCACAATTATCTACTTATGGCTGTTTTGTAAAAATGTCTAGTGGCAAAAAAGATGTATTGTACCTGCTCGTTCCTGGGGTAGATGACGGTGTCGGCATCTGAACGGGTATCTGCGTTGATGATTGCAGCTTACTAGCCGCAGCGATGCCACCAACAGGCTGGAAAGTACCATCGGATGCACGCCTCATGTATAGCAATTCTCCACTTGCAGGATCTAAAATCAATTCTTCCGGATTTTCTGGTCTCGTTAATTCTACTGATTTAGGTATATCCTTCACTTGAGCCTGTGGTACCTTATCAAGCAGCATTGCATTATCTCTTTGTTTCTCATGTATCACTGGTGCTTTGGACAGATCCGTAGCATTTTTCTCTCTACTAGAAATATCCACTTCTATACTCTTATTGAGCACAACAGGTATTATTTCCGGAAGTTGTGTTGCTATAGCACTTGAAGCCAACTTGGCACTGATTTCTGATATCATTTTCTTAGGAGGTTTGGTAATAGGTATAGGCGCACTAACCACGGTAGTCACAACTGCAGATGCAACCGATGTTGTGGTTAACGGTGTTGCACTTATAGTTGTTACTGCGATGTTAGAAATTACTGGATTTTCTCGTTGTGGACCAACATTGAGATCGGTCAACTTTGGTAATTTTGGTTCAGTAGCAGCATCTTGCAAGTCCTTCTTGGAAGATTTTTCATCACTACTGTCTATCGATGTTTCAGATGTGCATCTTCTCTTTGTACCCCTTGGGGACTTTCTTAAATCTGTTGTAGATTTTTCCAAAGCACCAGCTTTGGCTCCGTTCTGTCTTGTGGACCTCCTAGTATTGCCGTCCTTTGTTAATATTCGATTTTGACTAGATGCGTTTTTAACTACATCGTCTATAACATCATCCACAGTATTACGATTTCCATCTTTCTCCAATAAACGCCTCGATTTTCTGGTATTAACAGCAGGTGAAGCAAAATCTTCTACTTTGTTTTCATCTTTATTTGCAGCTGATGTTATAACAGGAGTTATCTTTTCCGAAAGCAACTCTTTTTGTGGTAATGTGGCAGTCGTGGAATTGGCCGAAGCATTAGCCGGGCCAGATAAAGGGCTCTTGATAGTCAAAATAAGTCTGGGTCTCGATTCATTCTTATTTTGTGGAGAAGAATCAGTTTCGTCGCCAGAATCTTCGTGGAAATCATAAATATCCCCAGTCATGTTAAAGCCGCCAGAAGGTGTGGTCTTTATCTTTTTATCAACCTTTCCTCTACCTCTACCTCTCCTCGATGTGCCTGTACTTCTCGGTGGTTTTGCTATTTGTCTCGTTTGCACTCTGTCCAGTTGTCTATCACTTTTACGACCACGCATCCTGCCAGCACGTTTACTGCACGTCATTTTAGCGCGAATTTCGATCGATTCAGATACATTTTCTACTAAGTCTGCAGCACTAAGTGATTTGTGATCAACATCTTTTACTTTAAATGGAATAGTCGATGATTTAGTTTCAATGTTACAGAGTTCCGTATCTGGTTCTTTTTGTTCAGCAAATTTAGAAATTTGTGGCGATTCCAAACCAGTATTCGTAGATACTATACTTGTTGGTACTATGTTTGCAGATGCCACATTTGTAGATTGTTCATCATGTGCAGTTTTTACTGTTACTATATTCTCTTCAATTTTTTGAGATGGTTCCGATTTAACTTCAAGTAAAACAAGCTCTTTCTCCTTCGGCGAACTCCCAATATGTTGTGCATCTTCCGATGGTTTCAAAACTGGAACTTGAATATCAACAGGTTTATCTGTTGCAGAATTTTCATGACTCTTATTAATAATATTATCTATTATGGATTTATCTTGAACCTTTTCAACAATATCTTGTTTATTACCCATAGTTGGAGATTGAATTAGATGTTTCGGTGTATCCGGCCGATCAATGGGCTTATCAGTAGAAAGTGCAGAATTACTTTCATTAACTTTGTTGAGATTGTCCGGGCCTGGTGACTGCACATTACTGGATGACTCTTGACTGATATCAGTGCTGCAGAGCTTATCGACATTTTTTATAACTGATTCTATGTTTAAGCCCTTTGGAAACCAGTTATCGTGTTTAGCATCTATATGATTTATTTTATTAGATGTCTCAAGTGATATGTTTTCATTAACTGTTTTGACAGGTTGTGTTTCAATAGGTGTGTTAGGGTAATGTTTAATAGGAATTTCTTTTCGTATATTTTCAGTGTACGTATTGGTAACAGTCGTAGCCGTATACTGACTTATAGATTTTCCAGCTGTCACACTTATTTCAGTTTTCATTTCATTTCTTTCAACTTTAATTTCATTAGTTGTATCCTTAAGCAATTCCTCAAAATCCGTTTCTTGAACAGGTGATTCCATTTGTAATTTTGGAATAACCTGTGATACTAATGTAACAACTTTTTTCTCTCTCAAATCACTGTCTTTATTATGGAAGTCATCATGTTTAGCTTTACCCAGCAAATCATCATTTTTGTATTCGGTCATAACTGATGGCATATATGGACTTTTAGCATAAGCTTGGACGCTCTTCAAATTAGAAAACTTACTGTCTTCCGTTATACTATTAATTTTCATATTTGACTGACTACTTTTTACTAGCAATGGAGTCATAACCACATTGCTTAGGACAGAAGTTGTGACTGCGACGGTTGAGGTAATCGGTGTTTCAACTCGTGTTAAGACACCTGGTGGCCGCATTGATCCTATAGACAGAACTGATGTCTGTTGACCCTTGTTCTGTTCGATGTGCATAACGGTGGGCATTGGAGCAGGTGTTGAAGTTCTCTGTGTATTCATTTGATGAATTATATTAGTGGGATGTCGAACTCCAGGACTGTAGGCTTCTTGTCCAATTGAAATTAAGGGTTTTGAACCACTCTGTATAACAGACCCCGAATTCTGATTGACTGTAGCAATATGAATAATAGGCGGCGGCTGTCCAAATGGTAGATGATTAATTGTATCCGACTTAGGCATATCACCCTTGTATCCTAAATTTTGCATATCCCTCTTGTCAGGCACTTGCGATGAATTATTGTAGATTAATTTATTGGGTGCGATATTCATCCCTGAACTGAGATTAGCATTGTGAATGGCATTTTGCATAGATATTAATCGATTCTGTGCTAAAACGGTCGGATTTTGACTTTGTTGCATTCCAGGAGATAATATTATCTTCGTGTTACCAATAAGAGAATCTTGAAGGGTTCGTTGATCATTTTTACGACCATCACCAGTGGATATTAACTTAGGAGGTTGAATTAAATTGGTATTTGCTGCAGATATGGGCTTAGTTTGCTGTGTTAATACATTATTTGCATGCAATGGTTTTGATAATGGTGCAAGAACCGGAGTGACTGGAATTCTATTAAGATGAACCGGATTCGTCTGATTCTGAACAACAACCGAATTTAGCCGGTTTGGTGACAGCATTGATCTATTGCAATGTTGATTAGGCAAGTGGACAGTTTGAATCGGACTCAATGGAGGCTGCTGCATTCGAACAACAGTCACATGGCCAGGTGAGCGTTGTGGCAGTGTATTCGGAGAAGTTAGTCCTGGCGGTGAGTTTATATTGGGAGAGGCAGTGTTGAGTATAGTCACATTGCCCATCCTGGGAGACGTCATATCTCCATGTGTGCTTGTTTTAGGAGAATGCATGCGTACCTCACTGGACATTCTTGGTGAAATGACGATGCTACTTTGTGCCTTTTGGTACATTAAATGTTGGTCTGGTATCTTGATAGTAGGAGGCTGCAAATTAGCGATGTGATTTGATGGGCGAAGCATTTGATTTCTAACTTGATACGGACCAGGAACTCGTGGATGCGAAGTCATCATGGGGCGGCATTGTGTATTAGACCCCATGGACTGTGAAGTAGGTTTGAGTTGTAATATATTCGTGGCAAGATGTATGGTTTTGTCATCCCTGTTGATCATCTGATTTGAGCTACACACAATTTGGGAATCTCTTGGTTTATTAGCACCACCGAGTGCCCAAGTTGTAGAAATCACAGGAGTGGCCGTCGAAGTAATCTGATGTAAGGATTCAATCTTCATTTGCGACTTGTAGGGACTGTCGTTTGCAGTAGAAACTATATTTGATGTATCTCTCGATAGGTTAGTAAGCTCTAAACCTCTGTTCATTACAGGAGGAGCACGAAGATTATTGATTGTCATTTTATGGGGATCATAGATTTGGTTTTCAATCACGCTCTGTGCCGTCGCAGAGGTGGGCTTCCCGAAACCAGCCTTCATATCATAATAAGAAACTGATGTAGATACTTGAGGCATTGAGGAGTGCTCTGAAACCTTTTCAGTGGGCTCCTGTTGCGCTTCATCTGCTTCATCCGTATCAGTATCAATTTGCAGACCAGTGTCCGACATTGGTGTATCAGGTTTCATCTCCAATTCACTTGCATTAAGATTTTGTACAGCTCGACGCATTTCTTCAGCATCTTCTTCTGGGATGTTATCATTAACCGGCGAAACAGTTGCTCCTGTATCAGTGGGACTTTCACTGCCTTCGTTATAACATCCACCGAAATTGCTATTATTACCACCAAAACTCTCTCCCAGCAGTGCAGCAACTGCATCTTCAGTTTCCTCCTGGGAAATGACAGCTCGTGGTTTTTCTTCAGATTTCTCATCCATTTTGTTTGTATCGCTTTCGTCTTCCAGCATGGTACTTTCAGTGATTGAATCTTTTCGTTCGTTTGATGGACTCTCAAACTCCGATATACTTTTTACAGCATTTTCACTAATAGTCTCATCTATATCTCCACCGAACCCAGGAATAAATTTTTCTGATAATCTACGAATTTCACCGGGTTTACTTAATGACGTTTTACAAATAGATGCTGGTTTGATGTCATCATCAGGTTCAGTGATAATGGCACCAGGTGGTGGTGTTGGCTCTTTTTTAATAGTTTCTACAACATCTACCTCCTCCATTTTAATGGATTCATTAATTTCTTTAATTTCCAACTGTGCAGGAATCGGCGAAGATTCTTTTAATGTAGTTGATACAACTTCTGTTTTAACAGGTTTATAAAGTGGTGGACTTTCCGTCAATCTTGGTAAACTAGGTGAAGGCAGAGCGGGTTTACATTCACTTACCGTTTTAGCTGAATTGTCCAATTCAGTCTTAACAATAAGATCAGGTGATTGCTTGATTTGCTTTTCCACGAATATGGGCTTTTCGCTTTTATCACTTTTCTCGTGATGATGGTGATGATGTTCCCTTCGACTTTGACGATCTTCCTTACTTCTCTTCTTTTTCTTTTTCTTTTCTTTTAATTCTCTTCTTGATTTCTCTACTGCCTTGAGCTCGGTAGTAAGCGACGATTCCAAACTGTCATCACCGTCTGTGAACCTAAACACGTCGGTTTCTAGTTTATGGTTAATAGGTTCAGCTTTAATTCTAACATTTTGGCTTTCATTCTCTGTCATAGAATCAGCAAATAAACTTGCTTCGATTGCTTTGCCAGCGGCGTCAACGTCTAAACTGTTCTCATCTTCTCGTACGACAGATTTCTTTTCCTTTCGTTTACGCTCCTTACGACGCCTGGATTCCTCCCTTGCTTTCTCCTTAGCTGAATATTCATTGAGTACTTTGGAATCAAAGCTGGCTGCCATAGGTTCAAAGTCATTAGTTGATGTCTTAGGTGAGAACAATTTATTATTGAAATTGGCATGGCTGTTATTGCATTTATGGCCACCATCAGATTCATCTGATAGAGGTCCAAATATATCTTCCATCTTATCTTCACGTTTTGAACTATTCGTTGACTCAGACTTGCTATCGAATATATTTGATGACTTTTTATTTTTCTTCATTTTTCCCTTGTCATCTTCGCCATCGAAACTCTCTCTCAATTTCTCCCTCCTCTTCTCTTTCTTATTACTATGCCGTCTACTCTTCTCGATGCTGAAGCGATGCTTAGACTCACCTTCTATTGTAGGGGATTTCTCATTTGTATCAGTTAATTTATTCTCATCTTCAGAGAGAGAACATTTTGATCGCTTCTGCTTTTTCTTGTGTTTCTTTCGTATGTCCGATACAGAAGAATGTATTTTATTGTTAGACTCTCCCTCTGAGGACATATCATTTATAGTTGGTTTTGTCACACTAGGTTTGAGATCGCATTCAAGTTTTACACCGGACTCTGTTTTAATGGTGACATCTAAAACAGACGTAACTTCATTATTACTAAATATGGGTTTTTTCTCTTCGAAGTTCGATATAAAATTGTCATTAAAAAGATTTGCTAATGAAGACTTGCTAAACTTCTCATCTATTTCTTTCTTAACATTGCACTTAACATCTTTATTTTTCGAAAACATGTACTCTTCCTCATTGTCGAAAAATAAATCTGACTTAATCTGTGTAAAATCAGGTCCCTTTTTAATTTTTTGTAATGTTTTTTTCACATTTTCTTCATCCGATGTATCGGACATAATGCGGCTGCGTGAATTTTTTCGACATAATTTATTTTTATCAGCATCATTTGTAGAGTCATTGTAATCTATGATCTTTTCATCAACTAGTTTACACTTTTCAATATCATTCTCGGAATCGGTCACATCTTTCCTGCTATGTCTCCTCGTGCCCCGCTCGTCTTCGGATGAACTGGCCATTAAAAGCTTTTGAGATGATTTCTTTCGTTCATGATCGGAATCACTATCTTCATCCCAGCTGGTGGATCGTTTCTTTTCCTCTCTTTTAGCCCGACACTGCTTGAATTGACTGAATTTTGCTTTTATTTTCTCTTGTCTTTTTTCTTCTTCTTGCTTCTGCATATTTTTACATGAACGGGCTTTCACTTTATCATACATAGAAATATATGTTGGTTCGTCATCCACAATATCAAATATTGAGTGTTTCTTTGGTTCGTCAGAATCTGAGGTATCAGAGCTATTAAGGGTCTTCCTTGTTTTCTTGCGAATATCATTCTGTTTATTAGGACCATCCTCCCTACTTTTTCTCTCCGTTGACATCCGTTTATCTCTGATAGCGTCCTTCTTCCGATCTTCATTTTTCATTCTCTTGTCATCTTTCAATTTATTAAACATCTCGGACTGTTGCATGGCGTCCTGTTGCATCTGTAGCTGCTGAATTTGCTGTAGCTGTTGTATTCTTTTCTTTTCTTTCATTTCTTTTCTCAAAGCTTTCTGTTTTTCGTCTTCTTCACTGGATCTCAATTCCAAAGTAGCTAGAAACTCAATGTCTTGGGGGGAAACAATATCATTACGAATTTCAGGTATCTCCTGCTTGCAAAGTTCATGAGATGGACTAAACATCTTTTCTTCAGGCAAAACCTTTGGACTTCGTTTCACAGATTTACACTTGTCAGAACTTTGTTTATTTTCATTTTCTTTTGCATCATGGATTTTGTGCTTACTTTCCTCATTGCTTTTTATAACATGCTTCTTCTCATCTTTTATTTTATCTTCCAAAATTTTAGCATAATGTATTTTACTTAGTTTAGGATGTTTAGATTTTTCAGAGTGCTTTGAGTCCTTGGAATCTCTCCTCTCAATTATCTTACAATCAGATGGTCTAAACTTTTTCGATTCATCTATAGAGCTATCTATACTATCTTGTGAACTCATCCTTCTCTTCGAGCCAATACTAGAGGGCAAACTCGAACTAGAATTGAGGCGTTCCTTTCGCTTCGACTCAACATTTTGGGAATCTAGAGAATAATGTCTTTGAATTTGCACATCGAAACCCAATTTATCTTTTGGTTTATGATCGGACACTTTTTCATCAGAAACTTGAAATTTATCTTTTGATTTATCTGTCATAACTTTATCAGAATCATTTCTCTTCGTATCCCCATCTTTTCCCGAGATTTTACTTAAAAAATCTTTTTCATGTCTATGCCTGTGTGTAGTTTCATGAGATTGCTTAGATCGTGAACCTCCATGTTTACTATCATCTTTAGACTCAAATAAATTATCATGTTCTTTCGATTTGGAAGAATCATGAGAAGCTCTAGAAGCTGTAGAATCACTGGAATCCTTTCGTACAATTTCACGTGGTGTTTCATCACGAGATGACTTCCTTGACATTTCTTTAGATTCTTTTCTGGCCTCTTTTCTTCCTTCAGAATGATCCTTTCTATGTTTATCACTTTGGTACTTATGTTTTGTCTCAACTTTAGATTCTGATGAATCCTTGTCCTTTCTCTTGTCCTTTATTGTCGAGGTATCACTACAATCTGTATGATCTTTTTCTTCTCTCTTTCTATCTCCTCTATCTCTACGTGCTTCATTTCGTAAACTTTTCTCATCCAATTTTTTATCACCTCTCTCTTTGTCCATGTAATCCTTTTCTCCCTTTTCCCTACTTATTTTTTCCATATCTTTGGCTCGTTCTTTGTCAGCTTTTTCTCTTTCAAACTTTTCCCTTTCTACATTTTCCTTTTCTGTTTTATCTCGTTCGGCTTTTTCTTTTTCTGCTTTTTCTCTTTCAACTCTATCTTTTTCTGCTTGTTCTCTTTCCACTCGATCTCTCTCGGCACATTCTCTTTCTGCACGTTCTTTTTCTGCCCGTTCTCTTTCTGCACGCTCCTTTTCTGCTCTTTCTCTTTCAGCTTTTTCCCGTTCCACCCGTTCTCTTTCTGATTTTTCTCTCTCTACTCTTTCTCTTTCTATTTTTTCTCTTTCCAACTTTTCATGGTCTAGCCTTTCTCGTTGTATTCTTTCCCTTTCTCTTTCTAATCTGTCTTTCTCCAATTTTTCTCGCTCTATACGCAATTTTTCTAAGCGTTCTCTCTCCCTCTCTAGCCGTTCCTTTTCGGCTTTTTCTTTTTCTAACTTTGCTTTTTCCAGTTTTTCTCGTTCTAATTTCTCTTTTTCTTTTTCAGCTAACTCCCTCTCTATTTTCTCCTTTTCCATACGTTCCCTTTCGGTCTTATCACGTTGTTTTTGCGCTTTATCTCTCTCTACTTTTTCCTTTTCCAACCTTTCTTTTTCAATTCGATCTCTTTCTTTTTCTTTTATTAAGTGATCTTTATCAGATCGACTGAAATCTTTATCACAATTTTCCTTCTCAAATTTTTCTCTTTTGTCCCTCTCTCTATCCAAATCCACACTCTTCTTATCGTGCTCATACTTTCTGTGTCTATCATCTATCTGAGCAGTTTCTTGTCTCTCTCTATCTCTATCCGGATTATCCTTTCCCCCAGAAACCTGATTGGAGAAAAGATTCCATGTATCCAATTTCTTCCTGTCGACATCATATCTTCTATTCTCTCTTTCATGATCAGTTCTTTCTTTATCTTGTTTTTCATTTTTTCTCTTGTCAGTTACATCTGAGTGCGATTTTTCAAGTGGTAATGGTATTTTATGAAGATATTTAGTATCTAACTTATGGAATTCTTGCTTACGGTCAATTTGACTTAAACTAGTATTAGGTTTCTCATGTTTCGATATCTTATCCACGTCACTAAATTTTTTATCACTAATATTTCTATCTGGATTAACAAGTTTGCTATTAATATTATGGTCTCTTAAATCTACTTCGAGATTATCAACGTCAGTTCGATTGACTTTAACAATGTCACCCACCTCGCACTTTCTTCTATCTAAATTGTCACTATTAACACTCAGTTTACTTCTCTCAGTGTCTTTCGACACAACCTCGACATCACTCAAACTTCCTAAATTAGAAGAATCCTTTCTTACGTCACTGAACTTGTACAACTTACTGTCAATTGATAAACAACCACTAGTGTTTCTTGGCGGGTACGACTTGGGCACAGTCGTATGGATATTATCAGCAACAAGAGCACCAACACTCGGCACACGATCATTAACGCATGGGCTTGCCCGCAGTGCACTGTCAGCATCGGAGGTGAGATTTGGTGCAGAGGGTGGTGTCGCGGGTTTGATAACTTCCTCGGCCGATGGCGCCGAAGGCG